>VZRW01012357.1:0-23539 GCA_013398125.1 Aegotheles bennettii
CCCGCCAGGGCCACCCTGGATCCCCCTGGACTCCCCCCACCGGCCCTTTTGGTCCCTGTCTCGTTAATTCAGGTGCAATGTGGATGTGGGAGAAGAAAACTCCTCATTTCTCATCATTTCTTCCATTTTAATCGTTTTGAGTAATAATCCTAGAATCATAGAATCACTATGGTTGAAAGGGACCTTCAGGGTCATCAAGTCCAACCTTTATCCATCATATTCCTGACCATCAGACCATGGCATCAGTGGTGAACCAGCGTGGTGCTCCTGTTTCTGTGACAAACCCACCTTTAGACACTCAGAAAAGCTGGTGCAGTGTAATCTCCATTTAAATACCAATTAATCCCCAGCAGTGATGCTGTGTCTGGGGCTTGGCTGGGTCTGGGGTGGTGTTTGGCTCCAGGAGCCCTTCCTGCATGGACCATCTCGCTTTGCTTTGTAGCTTCCACCAGAAGATTTGTGTTTGGACTCGCAGAAACCCCCTGACAGTGACTGTGACAGTGGGCAGGGCAGCTGTGGGGCAGCCTCACCGGGCCCTGGCACCGAGGGGCGACCCTCGCCTGAGGACAGAGGTCTGTATGGTGCTGCCTTCCGTGGTGGGTTTGTTGATTTACAAACACCTTTCTCAGAAGCTGTCCTCTGTAGGAACCCAAACTGACCTTTCTGTTGCTCAGAACGTGGGCAGATGTCTGTAAATCTCTGAAAAGCATTTTCTGAGGTACAGCAAGGGAAATGGAAAATGGGGTGTCTGTGTCTCAGTTGCTTGTTTCCTTTCTTTTCATTATTAGTTTAACCTATGTACTTATTTAGTTACCTATTGTGGAGTTTATTGCTATTTTAAGGCACTATCAGTGAAAGATTCTCAGCTTTGCCTTTGTTTTAAAGCTTAAAAAGCTCTGATGTGAGTTTGAGTCAGCCCTGTATTGCCTGACAGGGAGAAGGGGGTTTTGGAATTTGAGTTCAAGCTGATTTGAAGCTTCATGAATGGGTAGCTGAATGTTTAACTGATCCCTTGTTAATTGTGGAATTTCCCCCCCTGTACCGTGCATCATTTATCTTCTTTTAATGCATTTTGTCAGATTCAGAGGAGGAGATTTTTGTGCGTAAGAAAGTGAGAAGCAAGAAGGTGCTTCAGGACAGCGAGAGCGAGGATGGGGAGGATGGCAGCTCTGCTGTGCAGGGAGACACCCTGGGTGGAGACAAGGAAAATGGGGAGGAAAAAGAGAGCATTGCTGCCCCGAGGAGCAAGAAACCCCATTGGATTCGCCAGGGTCTGCTGGACAGTGATGACAGTGATGGTGGTGACCAACTGCAGAGTGAAAACCTTGAAACAGGCAGGAGGTCTGGCTTGCCTGGGGATGAGTTGGAAGAGGAGAGACCCCTAAAATCAGGGAAAAAGTGCAGAAAACATAAACAGCGTAAATGTGATTTTGAAGAAGAGGCAGCAAAAAAATCTGCAGGAAAAACAAGAAGAAGAAAGGAGAAAGAGAGGAGAACTGGGTCCATTAAGGAGCTGAAGAAGGAAGCGAAGCCCAGAGCAGAGGTATGTGTTGGGCAGGAAATCTCAGCTGTTTCCTTGTGTTTCAGTGTTCTGACACACAAGGTGTCAGACTAGAGGTGGCCTCTACTTTTTCCTAATTTCTTTCATCAAGACCTTTCGCCAGAATCTGAAATTAATGTCAAAGCACTGAAGGAGGCCTTCTGAGATGAATTACACAAATACTTTGTTCTCATGCCAAGCAGGTAGATGGTGGTGAGAGGTACCCTTTTAACGATAGTGGATGTCTTCTGGATGACAAAGACCTCTTTGATAATGGCTTAGAAGAGGAAAATGATTTGGCCCCAGAGGATGAAGAGTCAATAGAATCAATACGGACTGCAGTGAAAGAGAAAATGAAAAAATACAAGGTAACAGTTGGCAGTGATACAGAGTGGTTGGTTATCAGTGGGAGTTTTGTACCTGAGCAGGTGTTAAAGCCCCTTCTGACAATGGTGTGCTCCTGCTGCTGTGACAGAAGAGGACAGCCCTCTGCTTTTTGTTCTTAGGGGGGTGTTGTCCTGGGAAGTCATAAAGATGACACTGCTTTGACAATCTGCCCTAAGTCCTGTGTGGGGTCTGTGTTGGTTCTGGAGGATCCCTGCTGGATTTGCTGACCAGTGATGGTCCTGTACGATTATTTTTCACTTGTGACTTGTTTGTCCTTGGCAGTGCCTGTGTTCTAGATAAATAAATGAATCTCTTCCTGTGCACTGCAGAACAAAGGACGGTTTTCTGAGGCTGAAGGCCACAAACAAGTATTTGATGCCGAGAATGAGGAACCTGTACTGAAAGAACCAAAAAGGAAGGTGAGGTATTCTTCTTAACACTCTCCATTGTTTGCTGTAGTGACTCAAATGTCTTTTGTTTACACTCTGTCCAATGGTTTTGTTGATTTGCTATTTCTAATCTGTTTTTAACTGGCTACTTCATTCTCCTTTATGTTTGGAAGGGAAGAATAAGCCATTTTCACAGTATAGATGGAGTCCTCTATTTTGTTTCCTGACTTCAGAAGCCTTTCTTTTCTCTCCTTAAGGAACGGAAAGCAGCAAGGTTAAGTAAAGAAGCCATTAAACAGCTACACAGTGAGACCCAACGACTTATTAGAGGTAAAACTTAAATTCTTTGTATGTAGAGGGGTATAAACAAAGGCCATTTTTATTCAAGGACCTGTTAAAAGGTATCTTTGTAACCAATGAAAAATCAATGTGCAAACACTTGAGCCTGTAAGCTCGTGGTGTGAAGTTAGTGTGATATTTATGGCATTTCATAGGCATGTAGTAAAATTGAAACTGGTCCTGCCATTCTGAACCTCACATTCCTTTTCCTAATGAATCCATGGACATGTTGCTGTTGGAGCTCTTTCCCAAACAGCAGTGTTTGCTGTATGCAGGTTTAAACTGTGCTGTTTGCGCCCGGTCAGATGTCTTTCCTGCAAAATACTTGTGTTGAGCTGCTTTGAATTTCAGATATATCAAATAAACACCTTGAATGTAGTCTTAAATTTTCTTTCACCTCTTTTCTCTGGTAGAATCATCTGTGTCTCTCCCATATCACGTGCCTGAGGCCAAAAGCATTCACGACTTCTTCAAGCGTAGACCTCGACCAATATGTCAGGGAAATGCCATGGCATTGCTGAAGTAAGGATTTAAACCTTCCTCATTTTTTTTCATAAATTTTGAGGCTATCCCAGCTTTGCTTTTGAGGAGAGCCACTTTCGTGTGCTGTGGGTGTTGTAGATGTACACACCTGCTCAGTGTAAGGTCACAGCTTTTTCTGGTTTAATTTTAGCTGTTGCTTTGGCTGCAAAGTTTTATTAAGAAACTTTCTTAAATAAACTTTCACAGTAGCCATGGGTGATAGATTTATTTCTGCCTTTGTTAGGTCCACTAAATACCAGCTATGCCTAAATGAGGAATCTGCAGATGCTAAGGATTTGAGCATGGATTGCAAAGATGGGCCAACAGAAGGTGATCAATCAGCAGCTAATGGACCAGAAACAAGCCTTGGCAGGGGTGGTGATACTACTGTGAAGGAGCCCCTTGCTGCTGTAGGGGAGAACTTGACTGAAGACTCTGCTGAAAAGCCTGGGCAGGACAGTGATGCTTCTTGTGCAGTTGGGACTGGAACAGCTGATAATAATACAGGAGAAAAACAGCACTCTGACTTACCAAGCACTGATTGTGGTGAACAGAAAGAGAATGAAATTCCTCTAGCAGCTGGAGGAGATGCCCCTGGGCAAAGAGATGAGGCAGCACCAGCCTTGGAATGTGAAAACAGCAAACAAGTGGGACCTGGATTGGCGGCACAGCCTGAAAAAGTGAGGAAGTCCAAGCTGGATAAACTTCGTGAGCTGGGAATAGACCTGTCCATCAAGCCAAGAATCTGCTCTGGCAATGAATCCTTTATAAACCTCGATGAATCTGATTCAAATAAAGGTACCACTTGTGTTGTTGTAATCCTGTCAGACCTGTCCGAGTGAGCAGAGTTTATCTCCCTTTGACTGGAAAGTGTTCAGGTGATGGAGCAGTCAGGCATGTTCCCTGAATAGTGTGGATTCTTTGCTTTATGTTGGTACCCATTTTCTTGTCGATAAATCACGGTCAATGGTAAGGTAATTTAATATTAGCTAATATCAATTAAGTACAAATTACAGCAAAAATATTCTGTAATGGCTTGTTGTTTTATTAGTCACATAGAATGGCTTTGCAAATGTTTTCATACAAGTGACTTCCTTTGGAAAAATTCTCAAGACCTACTCTTGATACAACTTTTACACTCAATGCTTTTAAATGCCATAAAATTAATTTAATTTGCATTTTGAAATGTAATTAATATGTATTTATAGAATTAGAAGCCTTGAAAGCACGATTCCTGAAGCACACTCTTCAAACGTCAACAGCCAAGGCTGAACGGACCATAAACATGAGCATCATTCGTAAGGAGACAACATCTGAGGGCAAAGAGGAGCTGAAAGCAGATGTGGTACCAGCAGTGTTGGCTGCAGAGAGTCTGGATGAGACCATCCACGCAAAGCCAGGTTGGTTTGGAGGGAGAAGTGATGATGATTGAATTGGAAAACACTTGGTCTTTTTTTTCCTCCTTCATTCCTCCTTCCCAGTGCTGCCCTGTGAAATACAGGTGAAGGGATCTTAGTTAGTTCATGTGCTATTCCACATCTGCCCGTGGCAATTTGATGCTTTTGTTCCCAAAAGATGTGGGTGGAGAGGCAGACCTTGTTCTCATTGAGTGCATTTATGGTTAGTGAGTAATCTTGATAATCCATGAGATTGAGTGGTCTCCAAACTGAGCTCATTGAAGCTCACAGCTCGAGCTCAGATCAAGTCATAAAAACATTTAAAAACAATTTTTCAATTCCCTTTTAAATGCATGTAGTTACATTATTGGATGCTTGAAAGCAGTGACGTTAAGGATTCACTGTGGTGCCTCTAAGGTATGAATTTATTCTTTGATGGCCAGGTGAAAAGCTGCAAGTGCTGAAGGCCAAGCTCCAGGAGGCCATGAAACTCCGCAGGACAGAGGAGCGCCAGAAGAGACAGGCATTGTTTAGACTGGATAATGAGGAAGTGCTGGAGGAGGAGGAGGAGGAGGAGGAAGAGATGACAGATGAATCTGAGGAAGAGGAAGAAGAAGGAGGCAATGAGGTCTGTATGCAACATAACTTAGTCAGCTTCTCAACTCTGCTGCCTCTCCCCAATGGAATTAGACTTTTGGACACTATTATTATTAGGAAATTGCCAGAATTCTTTCTAGAAGCTGAAAAATTCCTACAGTTAGCATGGTCAGGGTTTGGATTCTCTAAAACTTCATTTATTAGTATTTTCTTTGTCTAAACACAACTAAAACCAAATAGAAGTGTATAGAAGATTCTGATTCCATTTTCCGTTTTTATATATCCTTGGCTTATTGCTTACAGGGGACAAACAGCAGTCACCTGCCTGACCTGGAGCAAGGTTTGCCATGGCCTTGACCAGAATAGCTTGGCTGTTCCAAGCACCTCTGTGTCAGTTGTCTCAGTGTCAGATAGGTGCATGTAAGAACTGTGACTGCCAGTCAGCTACATCCTGTGTGTGTTAAAACATTTTCTTGAAAAGTATGCAAGGGAGTTGACAGATCAAAGCAATAATCACCACACCTCTGCTATGGTTTGGGATGTTTTTTAGAACATGGAATTTCTCCTTGATGAAGCAGAGGAAGATAATGAAGATACAGAAGAGAAACATGTTGAAGATGGGGATAAAGAAACTGACAAAGAATCAATTGATGGAGAAAAGCTGGAGAAATCTGTGCACTCTGATTCTGTTCTCAAACCACCTTCAACAGAGTCTACATTGATGCTTTTCAAGGACAGCTCCTCAAAAATGGGGTAAACAAACTAAACTTCTGTCTTGTTCCAATAGTTCTGTGGGCATTCATATACATTTTCTCATACATATTTCTAGTGGAATAATCTGTTTTTAATCAAAGTGTACCAGGCGTATTTTCTGTTACCTTGTTTTTTGCAATTAGGTTTGACAGGCACTAGCAATACATCTTGTACGTATTGACAAACACCTTTTATTTAATGAATTGCAGATATTCTCTTCCTGATGAGAAACTTGAAATGGAAGAAGCTGCAGACAAAGGACCTACCAAGTTAGGTAAAGTAGAACTATTATGGTAGCTAGCACTTTTTTTCACGTGGCACACATAGAAGTTTCTATTTTGGATTAGTATCCAAGGTTTTTATTTCCTATACAGTATGATTGTACAAGCTTAGAGGAAAATAAAGTTCAAAATGTTACTGGAAAAACTATAGAAACAGTCAGAAATGAGCAAGATGAAACTTAGTAAAAAAGTGCAGTTTGCATCCTCTAGGAAGAATGAAATCCAGCATGAGCACAAAACGAATTTTTAGCAGTGTCAGTGTTGCAAAATGGTATCTGGAGGTTTTACTGGGTCACAAAAAACATTAAGCACTGTATCCAACTATTTCTTTTCAGAGGATGATGATTCATTTTCTCTACCAACACTAGCAAAAGACAACAGCCATAACAGCAGCTTTGAGTTCATTGGCTCCATGATTCCGTCCTATCAGCCCTGTAACAAACAGGTCTCACGTGGAGGGAACTTTTTATCTGCAACAGGAGGTTTCAGGTCACCTTCCCCAGGTTTTTTCAAAACAAGCTTCATCAGCTCTGCTTCCAAGGTAAGGTTCTCAGTCCTGTTCCCATCGTATATTATTATTAGTGAATAAATGTATTTGATTCTGACTGTCAGATCTGTCAAAAAAAAAACCAATACCAGAAGGCAGCACATAGCCAGATGCTTCTATACAAGTGAGGTTTCAGAAAAGCAAAGCGTCCTTGGAGTTTAAAATGTCTATGAATTGGAATGGATAAAATGACATTATAAAAACTTATGTTCTTAAACATCAAATAAAATATTCTATAATCTGTTTTTAATATGTAAAATATGTACATTGTAAATACTTTTTTTTTAAGCAACAGTGAACTCCTAGGATTTATCAGAGCAGTGTGGACATGCTTGACTCCTGCATGGTGTTAATCCTTTAAGATAGCTTAAATGTTCATCCCATTCTTGCTTTTGAATTCTGAGCTTACAAAACAAGTAACTTGTGTGTTTTTATATTCCTTTGACTAGAGCTCAGGAAAGACGTCGGAGCCCTCTCTTCCCATAGAAGATTCCCAGGATCTATATAATGCCTCTCCTGAACCTAAGAGTTTATTTCCAGGGGCTGGGGAGTCACAGTTTCAGTTTTCTCTGGAAGACGACACTCAGAGCCAGCTGCTTGATGCAGATGGGTAAGTAAGAGGTGTAAAGGATGCTCTTTTGTGCCCTTTAACAGAAATAGGATGTACAGACCAGCAGGATTTTTCTAACTACAGATTTTCTTTCAGGTTCTTGAATGTTGGACAGCATAGGAATAAATACCAGTCCTCAAAGCATCAGCTGCCTCTGGCTAGTATGGATGAGAATGCGATGGATGCCAATATGGATGAGTTACTGGACTTGTGTTCTGGGCAGTTCAGCAGTCAAGCTGAGCACGTGCCAAGTCCCAGCAGCAACAAAAAGCAGAACATGGAAGAATTGCTTAATCTTTGTTCAGGAAAATTTGTGTCTCAAAGTATGTCCTGAGTTCTGTTTTCAGCTTTGCTGGTTACTTACTCTGTCACTTCTAGAATGCTCTGACATTTTAAGAGTATAAATATATCTGTCTAATGAGTTGCTATCTTATTACTCTCTGTAGCAGGTTCTCCAACGTGGGCATCTTCAGTATCTTCCAAGGCAGAGAAGGACAGTGACATTGAAGATCCAATGGCAGAAGCTCTAGCACTTTGTTCAGGCTCCTTTCCCACAGACAGGTGAGCATTGTTCTGCCTGGGGAAGTTCATAGTGGTACTTGTCTCATCTCACTCTTAATGTTTTCTTGTTTGACATCAATTTAAAATGCTGTCAGCAGAAGTGTGGTCTGTTTTGGAGGTAAGTCCTGTACCTGGGTCAGGGCAATCCCACGGTGCAGGATTTGCCTTGAATTATTGTGAAGCCATCATTGGAGGTGAAATGAAAACGTGTGTTTCTTTCATTCACTTTCCCCTAGGGAAGAGGAAGAGGAGGAGGAGCAAGAAGAACTTGGTGACTTTCAGCTGGTGACAGATGACAATGCCTTTGATAGTGAAGAGGTATGAACTGATGGAGCACAGCAACTGCTACAGCATTCTAAGAACTCTATTTATCTACTTAGTTTTTTAGTATAACCATCAATGCAAAGATCCTGACTTCTAGAACAAGCTACTGAAATGTTTTTAAGAGCAATGTTTGGATCATTTAAAATGTCACCTTAATATTATGGTATACTGGTTATAGCATCTTAACATAGCAAAACCTCTGGAAAATCTGTGGTGCTTTAGTCTGTGTTTATTGATTGAAGAGCAGAAGCAGCTGCTGTTACAAAGCAATCCACTGGCAGAAATTCCTTCATTTCTGAAAACTTTCTCTTTGCCAGGATGTAAAAAGTGGAGATAGTGATGCTGAAGAAGCAGAATTGAGTGATGAGGAAGAACATCTGAGACGTAGACAAGGCTTGAAGAAAAAACTGTAAGCACATCATCTTTTCTGTATCTTAATTGCCAGCCAGACTAGAATATTTATAGCACCAGAAATGTAGTCTATAATTAGTCCCTCCCCAGCATCAGTAGCTGATGTTTGCATGGTGTTGGCTCTGGCTGGATTTTTGCTTTAGTGCTGTCACGTTGTGTGAGTTTAATTGTGTTGCTGGGGGGTTATAGAGGATTTCTGTTATAAATTTCATTATAGGTGGAAATCAAAAGACCACAGTGAGAGCAGTGCAACGTTTTTCTGCCAAAAATAAAAGCAGGAGTATAGCTGTCGTTCTTCATGTGTTCAGATCTTTACTTGTTGTAGTAACGAAAGCATCTAGCTAGCAGTTATTGCCATCACATGTGGTAGTAACTGGCAAGGAGTCTTGTAGATGACAATAATTTGGGGTGTTGTGTGTTGGCAGGCTGTGTATGGAAATATGCAAGAACTCAAGTCTTAGACTTAAGAAATTATGATTCATCTTTATTTATGTATTTTAACTTAGGATACGTGTTAATTTTATGTCAAAGGAAAAATCTTGCTTTCGGAAGATTTGTGTGATTATTGGTCTACCAAACTGAACTCTTCTAATGTTCTTTTATAGAAAACTGCAGGATTTCATGGAAGATGAGGCAGAGCTGTCGGGGAGTGATGTCGGAAGTGAGGATGAATATGATGGTGAAGACCTGAATGAATACGAAGAAGAGGTTATTGATGAGGAACTCCCTAGTGAAGTGGAATTGGGAAATCAAATACAGAAATTCCACATGTCAGTGACAGTAATAGTGTGTATTGGTGTGTGTGAAGTCATGGCTCTTGTGTATCATCTGGCCTAACCTTCTCCCTTTCTTCTGTCTTGATAGGAAGGCAATGCTGGACGACGACAAGCGTCAGTTACGCTTGTACCAGGAGAGATACCTCATTGATGGGGACCTGCACAGCGATGGCCCTGGCAGAATGAGGAGATTCAGATGGAAAAACATAGGTGCTGTTCTGATCCATAGTTAGTAGGTGGGGGTGAAAGATTGGAGACTGTTTGTGCACAAACCAGCACGCAGTAGTTCTCCAGAAGTAAATAAAGTCTTTCAGAATTAAATTGGGTGGGGGGTTTTGTTGTGTTTTACTAGTCTGTTTTATTCCTCTTCTAAAACTTATAGCTAATTTTTTTCTTTGTCTAGATTATGCTTCACAGATTGACATGTTTCAGAGAGACTCGGATAATGATGATGAAAATGAACAGTTTGATGAGTCAGAAGCGAAATGGAGGAAGGAGCGATTTGAACGAGAGCAGTGGCTTCGTGAGCAGGTATTGATTAACTATAGGTTTGCTGTTCAGTAATAGAATGAGGATGATAAAGCATCCAAGAAATTGCAATAAACTTTTACAGTAGAAAGTAAATAAAAATGAGTATATTAATTTACATAATGAAAATACTTGGTTCTACTTAAAATACTGAATGGAAAGTTCATTCTTAGTACAAACTTTTTCAATTTACAAAGTGTCTTCTCTCTGCTACAGAAGGAAAAAAATAAGGAGCAGGAGGAGGAGGAGGAAGAAATTGGTGAAGACAGCCAATTCATGAAACTAGCAAAAAAAGTAACTGTAAAGTCCCTGCAGAAGAAAGGTAAGTCTGCTTTTTAATTGAAAGGACAATTAAATAAGAGAAAATTTAACTCAACAGCTGTCACTCGTGGTTGCCAGTGAAGCAAGGATCAGAAAGCTCCAGTGTTGAGTTTTCTGACACCAGTCTGAGCTCACATCTTCCAGAATTTGAAAAGCTAAAGGTATAAAAGCATTGAAAACATGCAGCCTGTTACTACTTGACAAGAATACTGTAGGGTGGAAATAAATTCCTCTACATCAAACTCTTCCTTCTGACTGATAGAACTAATTGCCAGAATCATCTATCAGTTGTGTGGCTCATAGCATAATTTGATGCAGATTTGGTTTCCTACAGTATTTACTGTCTGTTGTCAATTTTAGGTTCTTCAGTTCGATATAAAATTACGTTCTTTCAAATGAAGTTCAGAAACTGATGTTTCCCTCTCTCTCTGCTAGCGAGCCCAGCAGTAGTGGTACAAGACACAGCACTGTTACCCAGGAACCCGTTTGAGACGTTCAGACCTGCCAGTGATGTCCAGGTCAGTAATGGTTCTGAAAAACAGTATTTCCAAAGTGCATCTGTAGAACACAGTGAAGTCAGCTGACTCAGTTCTGGCTGTTCCTGGTTTATATGGCAGTGAGTAATGTTTTAGTAGGGACTAATCTTTTCCATTGAGTAACCTACTACAAGACCTGTCTTGTTGGTGTGAGTGGCTTAACGCAGTGTTTCTTTGTTCTTCAGATAAAAAATGGGTCTCTCTTGAACAGACCCAAAACTGTCCTTCAGAAGCTGGCAGCAATGTCAGATCTTAATCCAAATGCACCTCGAAATTCAAGGAATTTTGTCTTTCATACACTTTCTCCAGAGAAGAGTGAAGAGGCAAAGGAGAAATCAAAACTTCAGGTAAAGATCTGTGTGCAATGTCCTGCCAGTTGTGTAGATCACTTAACCATGCAGGCACAAAGCACTGCCAAGCAGTTGAGAGCATTGGTGTTTTAAATACTCTGATTTCATAGGATGTGCTCTCACACCAAATAATTCTCTCATAATTCAGAATTTAAACATTTTGGAGATTTTTGTATATTCTAACGTATCCTACTCCCCTGTAGGTGAAGAAGAGAGGTCCTGCTGCAGTAATAACATCTCTGGCCAAACGGCCCAGGGTGGACAGCACAGAGGAAACAAGTCAAAGCCGAAGCATATTCCAGTACTTGGAGAGCTGAGTATTTCTGTGTAGGGCCAGTGGTTGTATCTCTTCTCTTTACCAGTTGCTGTTTGTTTGGCAAATCTGCCCGAAATCATCAGGAAGGTAAAGAAGATGCTGTACATTATCCTGCTGCCACTTAGTTCACAAGTTCCAGTAATTCCAGGCAATGGTCTTGTTTATTCCCCCTTGTTTTCTCTCAGTGCTCGTGTCAAGTGAGAGCCTAAAATCCAAGCTTGGCTTGGAACAAAATGCTGACTTGGTCCTTTCCAAGCATTAAGGAATCTTGCACTACTGCACACTGCCCTCACAGAGCCTCACATTTCAGTGGTAACAGTTCCATCTGAAAATAGCATTTGTGTGACAGATGAGATGCAGAAATGCTCCAGGTAGCTTAAAGCACAGACAGAGGAGGTATTTCTGCAGCTCTGGGCAAGAAGAGCAGTGCTGCCTACAGCAGGACGTGTGTGCTGACATTGGCAGTATGAAGGCAGCTGTGGCTTCCCCCAGTGTCTTGTTTTCTCCTATGTTAGCATTTATTAGCTCGATGTTTTAAGAAGCTCTAATTTGTATTTGAAATGTTTACTTTTTAAAAAGGTCCCAGTCTTTTGTGGCAGTATGATAAGCATTTCCTTCAAGTTTTTATTCCTATTTATATTCTTACACATGTGTGTGGAGAGGGAAGAATGTGAGTAATGGATGTGGGAGAGGAAAAGGTGTGTTGGGGTTTATTTGCTGGGGGGGGAGTTGTTTGGGTTGTTTTGCCCAACTGAAGTCTCTGAAATCATCTGTTCTGTTGTTTTCATGCAAGCTGCGCTCATCCAAGAGCAACCATCCATTCCTGAGCAGGCAGTGGTAAAAGGCCCTCTCTAGAATGAGGGAATTCCATCATTCACAACTATTCTAAATAGTGTGAAAGACTTGAGACAGAACAGACAGCATTTCTGACCTCTCTAGTGACATGCTGAGTGTGTTGGAGACCAGGGGATGGTACTGAACATCTTCCCAGGACTCTGTCCCATGCTCAGGTTGCCAACTATTGGAGATGTGTCCTGAACTGTAAATTTTGTAACATCACAAGCCTGGTGTGCTATGTGTAAAATATTTTACTGTATATTATGTTTATAAAGAATTATGGTACTAATTGGGGTGCAACTTCACAATAAAACATGTTTTTAATTTTGGAGGCAGTTGGAATGGATTCACAGGGTTTCACTCAGTTGTGTGTGGGGGGGTTGTTGGTGTTTTAATGTTTGTCTGTCTCTTTCTTTCCATTACTGCTTTTCTTTTGTAGCCACAGCAAAGCTCTTCACTAGGAACAGCTGCAATAATATTGCAGTACAACACAAACAACCCCCTGCTGTGTTTATTGGAGTGTAAATTCTCAAATCCAAGCCTTCCACTTAGGTTTGCATAAACCTCTTAGCCCTAGGAATGTTTCTTTTTGCTGCTTTAATAGTTTTGGTTTTGGTAGTTCCTAGACAAAACCTCCTTTACCATTGACTCGAGGTGTGCCTGGTTCTGGTCATTCCAGCAATTCTGATCACTACTACACCTGGATTTGGGATGGGAGGCTTAGGGAAGAGGATGAAGGAGGAAAGGTCCTTTATCAGATGTTTCTTGAAGAGCAGCATAACTGAAAGAAGATACCCGAATAGCCAGATAATTCACTGCAGTGTTTGCACTGGTTTGTGAGTTGTATTAATTCAGCACAGACTTACTTGGCAAAAACATTTGAAGCTGCAAAATTCAGCATCTCAATGTTGCTAATCATGCCTGCCACTAGAGAGCAGCAATAGAATGCCCTTCCTCTGGCGCCAGGGGCAGGAAGAATGACTAAAGCTTAAACTGGGCTTTGGACTCCAGGGAAACNAAACACTTAATTGTGGCATTTCTGCATAGAAGGTGGTAGCTTAAAGAGCAACTTTGGAGGGTTGGCTTTGTCTGAGTGCTCTCCTGGCCTCTGCTCAGCATCCACTTAGCCACAGGGCTGGCATTTGTTTCATTTTCCCTGCAGAATTTTCCTTTCGGAATAAGTTTTGCTTGCTCCAGAACCAAGAGGAGAAAAATCTTGCTGGGCCTGAAGAGCTTGGAGACTGAAAGGCAGAGACTGGGAAGGTCTCTGGCCACTGTTCAGAGCAAAGTTTCCCTACCACTGCAGCAGCAGTGGAGTGGAAAATCCCCCCCGGTGGTGCTGGAAGTGCCAGGCATGGGCTGGGCAGGAGGGATTGATGTGGTGAGGGGTGGGAATGCGGGTCCTGCACCAGCCTGGGGCAGCCTTTGCCCAGGGAGAGCTGTGGCTTTTCCCTTCCAACCATCCCTGGGGCAGCTCCGGGGGTTGGAGCTGGGACTGGGGATGGGTGATGTGAAGCTGGGGCTTTGCATGAGCTCCAAAAGTGGCTGCACCTTGGTGGGACACGGGGGCTTTTATCCAGGTTAGGCAGCTGTAATTAACTGGCTCTGCCTCAGTTTCC
Source organism: Aegotheles bennettii (assembly GCA_013398125.1). NCBI lineage: Eukaryota > Metazoa > Chordata > Aves > Caprimulgiformes > Aegothelidae > Aegotheles > Aegotheles bennettii. The sequence goes on from VZRW01012357.1 coordinate 13,942, forward strand.
CTGGTATAAAGCCTGGGATCTGAGGTCATGCTCATGCTCACCTGCACCGTTCGAGCCATGGGGCAAGGAGCACTGCTAAATACACAACATTCCTGCTGAGTTTGCCAACAGAATGAGCTCTCGGGAACCTAAATGGTAGTGAAGAAATTAAAAAAGGGCTGAGGAGTGGAGGACGAGCGGGCCTTGGGTCTGTGTTAAAGGTTGACATTGTAGACACGTTTATAATCATAGCTCTCACAGCCACACGGCTCCTTGGGGGCTCCAGGCACTCACTGAATTATGTTTTCTTTTTTTTCCTTTTTGCCAAGAGACTGAAAAGAGGAGAGAAAAAAACCTATTTGTTTGTCTTGTCTAATTTAATTTATGTTATTTATCAACTAGACAGGTTATTTGGGAAACCAGATGGACCCAGGCTAAAATCATCTGTATTTCCAACATCTGAAAAATTATGTTGGGATGGACACACGAAGGGGAGCGTGGGGTGTGTTTGTGTGCTCTGATCATGGCACTGCTGCACCTCAGCTGGCCCGGACCACAGCTGAGGGTTAAAGGACACAAAGACCCCCAGGCACCCACACAAGTGTGGATGGGCAGGGTCTCTGCTCCAGGGCTGTGTCCTGGGTATTCACCCACTGGTGCTCAGCCCACCCCTGAGCCTGTGCAGCCCCTCCCCAGGGGTGATTGATGGATGGGGCACGATTTTGGGCTCATGAAACATCTTCAGCAGGTGCTGGGTTTTGGAGGGGGTCAGGTGCTGCTTCCAGCATCTGCTCCTTTTCCTTGGGGTTTCTCTGTCAGTAGGAGAGGATACCCAGAAGCCAGAGCAGCAGAACTGGGCAGGAGTGGCTGGAGTCTGACCAAGCTGGAGGAGGTGATTCAATTAATTAATGATCTCAAATCAAAGGGGAAATTGAAACTGGGACCCGCTGGGGAGTGGCGAGGGCTGTGCATGGATGGGACCCCCTGACTGATGCTTGGTTACCAAGAGCTGAGCCTGAAGCATCCCCCCCTCCCCAGCTTTCCCTGCACCCCGGGGCAGAGGCTGGGAGCAGAGCACGGCCGAGCTCGTGACACAGGAACAGTGGTGACCTGCAAAGCAAGAGTTATTCCATATTAACTATTAGTCATTAATATTAATTATAACACTGTGCGTGCTCCGTGCGGACAGATGTTCAGTCCTTGGGGGTTATTTTCTCTTGTATCATCCAGAAGCCCAATTTATGGCTAACTCCAGCTCTGCTTCTCCAGGCAGCGAGATCTAAACCAGCTGTAATTAAAGAAAATGACATAAAAGATTGCAGCACGAGGGGGAGGGGTGAGAAGCAAATCTTAACGGCTTTGTAAGAGATTAATTTTATTTTTAGCTAATATTTTTTCCCTGCTCCTCAAGGCTGTTTTCATGCAACATGCTCTGTGCTGCTCCCCTTGCAGTGGCCCATTGATTTTCAATATTTAATGATGCTCTCAGATACCAAGAGGCATTTTCCCCGTGCAAGGCGAGATGTGCACATGTCCCAAAAGCTGCCTGTGCCACCCAAGCTCTCACCTCTGTCGGGGGTGTCCCGGACCTGCAACACCTTGAGGAACCATCAGGCACCAAAGGGGGGCTCAGCAGGGATGTGCTGGGGTTGGTGCTGTGGGCCAGGTGCTGGCTCTGCTCCGTGAAGGGACAGCTTGGTCCCTGGAGCTGTGCCACATGGACCACGGGCATTATTTTGAACTCAAAGTGCAGAAACTCGACAGTGAGATCCACACCTGAACTTCACTGGCGCTGCTCGCTGGCCTCGCCTGGCAAAGGGAAAACACCTCTTGGATATAGAGAACATCATTAAATACTGAAAATCAATGGGCCACTGCCAGGGGAGCAGCACAGAGCATGAACCCATCATCCCGGGCAGGGGCATGGCCCCCCCGGCAGAGCCGGTGCTGCCGGCAGCCGCATCCTGCGAGGGGAAGAGTCCCAACATCTGCTCGGGGTTTGTTTGTCTTTCATTCCCATTCCCACCCTGCCTCCCCCCACTTCCATCCCTCCATCTGTGCAGGCCTAGAGATGGGGCCATAGCCTGGCTCGATCTGCTCCTTGCCAGCCCTTTGAGATCCCAAAAGGTGCCCAGGATTGAAGGAGTGGAGCCCACAGGGAACCCCTTGAAGCCACGGGGACCCCCTGGGAGCCACAGGCATCCCCTCGATGCCCAGCTGGGGCTGCAGGAGGACCTGGCTCTGCTCCATGGGCAGCTCTGGGTGTCCCCATGGGTGGCTCTGGGGGTCCCTATGCCTCCCACTCCCCAGGTGGGCTCAGTCCCTGTGCCTCTCCCAGGCAGGGAGCAGGGTGAGCATCGCTTTGGCACTTCCCTGTGTCCCCCCGCCCCTTCCCCAAGTCGCTATGAATAAATCATTGTTTTATTAGCGAGAAGCAGCTGCTTTTTTTCTTGTCTCTCCCCCCGACCCCCGCCCGTCCCCACGCGAGCCCCTTGGCACATGCTCGAACGCCGGAGCCCCATTGAGGGCCCCTCAAGCATAGCAATTGATACACAGCGATCCCCAAATCCTATTCAGGGGCCGCTTTTCTGCACGAGCAGCCCCTAAACAGCTCATTCACTGCTCTTTTTGTCGCGGGGTTAAGTGGTTAAGTGTGTGCATCCCATAAAAAGCCTTTACTCCATGAAAAGCTATATTTACATTGTAATCACCAAAGAACTGTTTAGGCAGTCAATAGCGGGATAGACGGGGCAGCGCTGGCGGGGGCTCGGCGGCCGCCCCTCACCTCTCCGCTGATCCCCCCGGAGCAGGACTTTTGTGGGATTAGGTCCCCCCGCGCCAGCTGCCGGGGGGCCGCGGGAGCCGACGCTCTTTGTCTGGGCGCGGAGCACCCGGCACCCAGCGTCCCGCATCCCGGTGACCCCGTCCCCCCGCGGGGATGGCACCCCGGGGTCCCGCCGGTCCCCATCTCCCACCGCCGCCTGAGCCCCCACTGCCCCCTCATTAACGAACCTCCCGTCGTTATCAGCCAGGGCCCCCCCGTGCCCCTGCGTGTGAAGTGCGAGCTGAAGTGATATCACCTTAACAAGATTAATTGAGCACAGCGAGGAATGGCACAAGCGAAATTAATTCACCGAGAGAGAGGCGAGGGCTTCCCTTTCCACCAGGAGCAATTTCCACGTAATCAATTAGGGGATGTTCCAACTGATATCCCCGTCGGGGAACGAGCCTGCTCTCCCCACGCGGGTGTGAATATTCATAACAGCCACACTTTAAGAGTAAATACAGTAAAAATTCCCCCCATATTCCCCTTCAAGCCCCCGTGGGGTCTGCCCAGGAGGGACCAGCAGCAGGGCGGCCAGTGGGAATGGGCTGCTGCATCCCACTGGGCACTGGGATGGGGATGGGATTGGGATGGAGTGGGATGGGAGATGGGATGAGGATGAGGATGGGGGTGAAGATGGGGATGGGATGGGGTGGGCACGGGGATGCTGCTGCCACTGCCCACGTGCCGGCGGACATCCCCATCGGGGACAACTGGAACCCACATCGGTCCCATTGCAAACCTCACGGGGTGAGGTGGCCGCAGCCCATCGGACGCTGCCGCCAGCCCCTGGGCGCAGGGAGCTGCGGGGGATGTGTGTGCCGTTGGCGGGTGCTGCCTTCCCCCTGCTGTGTTTGTCTTGTCTGCTCCTGAAAAACGGAAATTAAAATGTTTTTATGGTTATCAATTACACACTCCGACTTTTTCTGGTGCCTAGTGTGAGCTTTATGATGGAACCAGCTTAGAAGTGTTTTACTGCACCCTCCAGCCCTATGGAAATGGTAATTACAGGGCTCAACAGGCTGGGTGAGTAGTGGAGGTGATTTTCCCCAGTGGGCAAAACCCCTCATGGATGGGGCTGAGCGATAATTCCTCCCGGTACGAGCTGGGACACGGGCACCCAGTGCCCTGGGGTGTCCCTGTGCTGGCACCACGGCTTTTTCCAGTATCACCCTTTGCACAGGTGGCACAGCTGGAACCTGCAGCACCGATACCGACACCGGCACCGGTCCCAGCCCAGTCCCGCACCGCCCGGCCGCTGGCATCCTAGCGGGTTTTGTTTTTCCTCTGGTTTGGCTCCCGTCTGGATTTTTCAAAGGCTGCGGAGCAGCGAGCGCCCTTCCTCCCCCGGCCGGCGCACATTGTTCAAATTAGTGCCTAAATGAAAGGATATTGTTGGTTCCTGTCGGGAGATAATAACCTCGGTAGCGAAGGGAATTTCACCCATGCAGAGAGAATTTGCCGGGCTGTTCCCGCCAGGAGAGCCCCTCGCCAGGGTCCGTCTCACCGGGACCCAAACAGCCTGATGGGAACGGACCCTCCAGGAAGCGGGGGTTGGTCTTGGCATGCCGCTCTAATTGCTAAAAACGCCGCTTTCCGACCNGGGGCACCTGCGGCACGGCCGGGATGAGCACCGGAGCGCAGCCGCTGCCACCCGCTGGCACCAGCCCTGGGGAAAGGGCTCCTGCTCCCAAATGCCCGCGGGTTTTGCTTCTCCCTCTTGCTTCCCATCCCTCTCCCTTCTCTCCTGGCTCAGGCACATTGAAACCCCCCGCCCGCTAGTGGAAAGGAAGAAAGGGGAAGGGAAACGCGCCCAGCCCTGGAATTTCAGTGTTTCTATTTTTGTGGAGAAGCAGAGGATGTCAAGCATAAGGAAAACGTCCTTTTCGGTTCAAAAGGCGCCTTCTGCCGCAAAGGCCTCTGCTGCTGGGGGGAGCCCAGCGGAACACGGAGTGACTCCAGCATCACACCAGGACTGGCAACCTGCTGCGGTGGTGGCCATGGCCATTGTCCCTGGCAGTGGCATCCCCAGCAGGTGCCGGCGGCACCGTGTGGCTCTCAGCGGTGCAGGGATGCGGTGCCGGGTGCTGGGATGCTCCCACACAGCCCATGGGCACCCTGCCTGCCACCAGCCCACCTGGCTGCCACCTGGCTGGACCTTTAATTGTATGCTCCACATTTTAATTTTTGCAGCCAGTTTGAATTTTAACAGATGTTGTGACTTGTTATAGGTGAAGGGGAAGCCGAGAGAAAAAAATATCCAACCCAAAGTGTTTTTTGATTGTCCAGAGTTCTCCAGTGGAGCAGTTTCCACATCAGAAAATTCTGACTATGTGCAATCAAACATTTCATTTCCACGAATGCAATATAAGATGATTCCTTCAGGTTAGAATCTGTTACAGTTGTTAATCAAAGCGGGGCAGCTGAAACGAAACCTTTTATCAAACGTTGTGACAAAGGGATAAATTGAAGCATTTACGGAATGTATCAGATTTGTGTCCAAGACCGAAATTTCAAAATCCTGAAGTTTTCTGCGTTATGAGGTCCAAATGTGGAGCCTTTCTGTTTCAGGACATGTGTGTGTGCAGTCAGGGGGTGCAGGGAGCCGTGCTGCTATCACCGGCCCATCCGCAGGGAGGGACGGGGATGCTCCCATTGCTGCTGGGACAGGGCGGATGGGGACCACAGGACGAGGATGGTGATGCCCTGAGTGTAACTGGTGCTGTGTTACCCTAGCCCATCTGAATTCATTAATTACACCAGCCCCTCGGAATTAATCACACCAGCCCTCCTCGGGGCAGCCTCACTGCAGGGACTTGTTTTGCTGTAGATATTTTGAGTTTGGCGAGGCCACGGGGCATGGGGCAGAGATCCCCCATGGCGCCACTGCTGCCTTGGGTGTGACATTTGTGACCTGGGACCCCCCTGCCTGGAGCCCCCCGTGTCCCGGGCTGTGAGCGGCTGATGGCTGGGTCCGGCGGGGCAGGAGGAGCCCCGGGACACGCGGTGTCCAGGATCTGGTGCTGGGAGGCTGGCATGTGCCCAGCCATGGATATCAGATGATGGAAAGGTTTCATTTAGCTCCACTGCCCGGGAACAGCCAGTGGACAGTGATCAAAGGAAAGAATATACGCTTAAATGTACACAATGGTTTTCATCCCCAAATCCTCGCAGACACACAAATCCATCTGCTGGTGAACTCCGGAGCCAAACCTGCAGAGCCCCCGGGCTGGGCTCGGGATGTGGCCCATGGCCAGAGTCGATGCAGGGACCCCAAGGCAGGACCCGTCCAGTGGCACAGGGGGGTGACACGGAGGGGCAAAGCCGCCCAGAGCCACCGGCTGAGGCAGCAAGTGCCCGCCCCCCCCCCTTCCTGTCATTTCCCAAACAATTTCCTAATCAGCCCTCTCTGTCTGGAGTTTATTAGTGATTCACAGGCCAAGAGGAAATGGTGATTTTTGGGTCCTGGTCTGATGGAAGGGGTGGAGTTGGCGTCAGAATTCCCCTTTTGTGGCTCAGCAGCGGATAATCCCCAGAGGAAACGGCTGTGGGACGCCAGATCCACTCTCCTGGCAGAGCTCATCTCCCAGGCCAGATAAACCCTTCCTGGGGGTCAGGAGAGCCAGGAGGAAGGAGGCTTCTCCCCGGGCACAGCAGTTTGGTGAGGGGGGGTCTCTCCCACCGCCGGGTCACGGGGACAGAGCCGGGTCCCCAACACCCATGGCTTGTCTCTCCAGCGGGACCTTCACACCTTGCTGGGCTCCCTGGACCCATGGCCCCGTTCCCCCTCCTCTTTGTCCCATCCCAGGGGCTGATCCTGGGGGCTGGGAGCTGCTGGGGGGAGCAGGCTCTGACCTCGGCCCCGTGGAACCGTCTGGCTTCTGCAGGATTCCGGCTCCTCTGAAACCCAATCTGCCTGCGGATTCCTGGCATTTTTCACCAAATACAGCGCATCTGTCCCTGCCTTCCACTCTGATTGAAGCAGAATTTGTTCTACAGGTAGATGCAGGCAGCGGGGAGCAGCCTGGGCGCAGGGGCTGGGGAGGGGGCTCACCCAGATCCAGCCCCTCTGCCCCCTTCCCCTGCCTTTGAGTGGTGTTTTCCCCAGAACAACCCAGTGGGGAGCACAGGCGATGGGATGCTGCGTGTGAGGGCACCGCAGGACAGGGATGGGGATGGGGACAGGCCTGGAGATGGGGACAGGGCTGAGGGTGGAGCAGGGCTAAGGACAGGGCCAGGCTGGCAGCGATGCTCAGCTCCCACTTTCCCCCTCGGAGGCTTTGCGGGTCCCTCCCTGACGAGGAGCACCAACACCCACACAGCCTGGGGTTGCTTTTCTTCCCATCAGCCTGCAAAAAGTGACCAGAATCTATGAAAATAAGAGCATTGTTTTTAAATTTTATGAGGCCAAGAGAAGAAGCCCTTTATAGCATCCTCCTCCTCCTCTCTCCATCGGCAGCACCCGCCAGCATCCACATGAGATTTCCCAGCTCCAGTCATGGGGCAGCAGGATGGTCCTGGTGGCTCCTGTTCCCACCAGCACCATTGGACCCAGAGCCTCGGCCGTGCAAAGCCAGGGGTGCAGCACAGCCACGTCCCGGAGCTGCTCCACAGCATCGCTGCTGACTCCGTGCTCATTCCCAGTTTCTGTTGGGTGCTGGGGAGCTGCTCCCACTTGGCCATCGGCTCCCCGGGACCCCGGCACCGCCCCCCCCCCGTATTTACCCCAATGTGTTTACAATTACGGAGTGCGGGGCGGTGCGGGGCGGGCGAGTCAGCGGCGGGGCAGCGCGGGGTGGAGGTCAGCATGCTGTTTACTTTAATTTCTCTGAGAGCTTTTTGGGAGATTTCCCTCCTGCGTTATTAAACTCAGATGAGCCGCTGGGGAGGTTAGGTCGAATGTGGTTCAGAGCACTTTTTTCTTTTGTAATTCTTTTTTTTCCCCCAGTGTTTCACCCTTAACTCTTTCAGGACAAATTCCCTGACTCAGCACAGGGGGCCCGGGCTGAGCCCGCTGGTGGGACGGTGGCTCCTGGGGGACCCGTGTCCCGGACACGCCGGTGCCTGGGTGCTCTTGGCCACCGAGGTGCCCAGCTGAGCCTGTCCCAGCATCCCGAGCACGGCCACACCACAACCATCACCCACACGAGGGTCCTGCCCAGCTCCCAGCGTGGTGCCCAGCATGGGGCACGGCAGGGGATGGGAACTGGTGGGAGCCCAGCAAGGGGAATAATGTCCGTGACACGGGGCTGAGCGTGAGGGCTCCTGCTGGGACCAATTTTGTTCAAAGCCCGTGGCACGTTGCATCGGTTAGTGGGATGCATGGCAGATGAGGAGCAGACAGGGCCTGTCCCGGGCACAGGAGCAGGGCTGGGTTTGAAGGACCATCTCCACCATGGCCAGTGCTGGGCTCCCAGCATCTCCCCGCGGCAGTGCCAGGTCTCTGCTGGTGTCAGGTGCCAGAGTCATGGAAGATGCAAGGGAGCCCAGGGGATGGGTGCTGCATCCAGAGTCCCAGGGACCTGCTTTGGGTGCCAGTGCTTTCGGGGGGGTCACCCCAGCACCTTCTCCCCTTGAGCCCCGAGGTGCAATGCGTTTATTTCACCCAGGACACCCAGCTCCAACCCCAGTGCATCACATCCTGTGCTCATTCTTAAATGGTTTTTAATTTCCTGGAGGGAGAGCTTTTAATTTATTTCTGGAACGAAGTGGGGAAAGGGGAGGGGAAGATGATTCTGAAACCCATCACTGAGCCCCCTCCACAGCCAAACCTTCCCTTTCCTCCAGCCCCTGAAGGGATCAGCCCAGCCCTCCCCATGTCCCCACACCCCCGGCCCTGCGGGAATTCCTGGGGTGGGAACGAGGAACCCGACTCCTGCCCCGGAGCCAAACTGCAGCTGAGCTTGGAGCTTTCTTTGGCTTGTTGAAGTCTGAACCGGTGCCGAAAGGGCCCAATTGAGCCGTGCCTCCCCCCAATGACCCCGAGGAGGGGGTCCCAGCATGGCTCAAATGCTCCTCCCCGCTCCCAGTGACCGACGTTCTGCTTTGCTGGGAGTTCAGGCCCCGAATGGGAGCCAAACACAGCCCAGCACCACAATCAAACACCAGCTCAGGGCAGTGCCGAGCTCAGCCCATTGTCTGCCCAAACCCTTCTTCCTTCCCTGCCCACTCACAGACTCCGAGCCGGCTCCTGCCTTTCCTGTGGGACCGGAAGGTTTTGTTTCTTTACTCTTGGGCTCTCCTAGGAGCAGCGCTGAGCCCACGTGCCCAGCTCCAGCTCTGCCCAGCTTTCTCCTCGATGGAGGTGTTGCAGCTGGAGCAGGCTGGAGCAGGAGAGGCTGCCTAGGGCCTGCCAGGCAGATGGGAAGTTAAAAAGAACTTATTTATCACTTATTAGCATTATTCCACTGCTCTGAACCCTTGCACTCTCATGGGGGACATCTGCTCCCGCCGTTTCTCCCTCACATCCCACCTCCAACAGTACAGAGCTTCAGGGAGGATCTTTGTCCACCCTGAAAGCTCCTTCATCCCCTCCTCCTCTTCCTCTGGGCAGGTGGGAGGTGCTGAGCCCTTGGTGTGACTCTGGGTGGGCTTGGGCTGCGGGCCCCTGGGGTGCTGGTGCTGTGCTCATGCCACGTCTGTCCCAGAGCCACCACAGGACGCTGGTGAAGGCCACATCAAGTGGCCCCAGCAGGAGATGAGATGATCCCTGCCCGGGGCAGCTCTGTGGGTAACAGAGGGGCTGCATCACCTCGGCTGCCCCTGCCCTGGCTTCCAACCCCACCCCCCACCCCC
>VZRW01012357.1:24741-49282 GCA_013398125.1 Aegotheles bennettii
TTACCGCACCCTGACACCCCCCCCCTGTGCTGGTCTCCATCCCTGAGAGCTCCTCACTGCTGGCCCTTGGTCCTCAGGGTGGTTCTTGGCCACCTTTGAGGACATTGGAGGTGGTTTGGGTTCAGCTTGGAGAAGAGGAGGCTGCAGGGAGACCTTGGAGCACCTTCCAGTGCCTGAAGGGGCTCCAGGAAAGCTGGAGAGGGACTTGAGAAAAGGGCAGGGAGTGATGGGATGAGGGGGAACGGGTTCCAAGTGCCAGAGGGGAGATGCAGATGAGATATTAAGAAGAAATTCTTCACTATGAGGATGGTGAGAGCTCGGTGCCATGAGGGCACCTGACAGTGGCCAGGTTGGCCACAGTTGACCAGGCCAGGTTGGATGGGGCTTCTGCATCAGGTGAGAAGTTGCCCCTGGGGACACACTGAGAGGACACGGCCAAACGCTGGGAAAGGACGAGTCCTGCTGCCCTGGGCTGTTGGGTCTTGGCTTGGCCCATGGGTTGGGTGCAGCAGCATTAAGGAGAGGCAAATCAAGCCAGGGAATGTTTTCCATGGCTGTAGCTGGTCGGAGCTGTGGTTGTGCCAGCCCGTGTGCCCCGTGGGTGCGTCACGGTCCCGTGTTTCTCTTGCAGGCAGGAGCCTGGTGAGATGTTTGCCGTGTGCCCGCCCGGTGCCCCGGCGAACGCCCCGTTCCGGCAGGGCCGGGGGGCTCCAACGCTGGGCACGGCCGTGCCAGGGGCTGGGCATGGGCAGGACTCCAACTCCAACTTCGTGGGAGAGGTTTGTGACAGCAACGAGAACTGGAGCTGGCCCGCGCCGGGGTCCCCGCCGGAGGAGGGCTCCAGCCAGAGCGAAAACACGGCAAATCCGGCCCATAATCTGCTGTTATTAGTGCAGAGCCAGCTGGGCCAGGGCCGGCTTAGGGACACTCTCCCCGAGCCGGGGGTGCGCAGCCCCCCCGAGGGGGCGGAGGGCGGCAGGGCCGGGGGCTGCAGCGCCACCGAGGAGCCGGCGGGGGGATGCGAGAAGCCCCCGAGCTCCCCCGCTGAGGACAAGGGCTACGCCAGCAGCTCCCTCAGCATCGACAGCCCCGACAGCACCTGCGGGAGCTCCTGGGACCCTCCGGCCGCTGCCCCCCGCCCCGGGAGCCCCCCCGTGCCCGGGGCCGCTGAGCCGCAGCCCGGGCCCCTCCTCCCGGCGCTGGCGGAGGCCGTGCAGCACCTGCAGGACAAGGAGCGCTTCAAGGAGCGGGAGAAGGAGAAGCACCACATCCAGCTGGTGATGTACCGGCGCCTGGCCCTGCTGCGCTGGATCCACGGGCTCCAGCAGAAGGTGGTGGACCAGCAGAACCGGCTGCAGGAGAGCTTCGACACCATCCTGGACAACCGCAAGGAGCTCATCCGCTGCATGCGGCAGGGCCCGGCCCCCACGGCCACCCCCAGCCCCTGAGCTGCCAGTGTGGGGCTCCTGGTGGCACCTCTGGGTGCCTGGGTGCCCACCCTGCCTGTCCCATCTCTCCAGTGTAGCTGCAAGGCCCTGAATCATTCATCTCCATTGTCCCTCTGCACCGTGTCCCACTGCTCTGGGGGCTGTGCGGCGTCGGGCTGGGCAGACCTCAGGACCTTGGGGTTTGCTGAGCCCGGCTCCTCTTTTCAATGGAATTTCTGACCCTTCACAGCAGCTGTTCCTGTGCTGGGGCCACCTGGCAGTGAGGGCCTGGGGGCAGCAAAGCTTTGAAATGTCCCCGGGCAAAGCGCTTTGGTGCCTGGCTGGGCACAGCCCACGCACCGCTGTGCCCCGACAGAACAACCCAGCCATGGTCACACATTGCTGGTGCTCCCATGTGTGTCCTCACCATCCTGCCCTGTGCCGTGGCACACATGTCACAGCTTTGCAGATGAGACCTGAGCTCATGCTGGGAGATGGGGAGAGAGGGAGAGAAAAGTCACTCTGAAAAGTGACTTAAAAATAAATCTAAATGTCAACTGGTTCAAACCCAGTATTTTTTTTAGGTTCAGCATTAGAGAAGAGTTAATTTAGATTTCTCCTTGCAGCCAGTGCGTGTGTGCACATCTGTCTGTCGTGGGAGATGCTTCAGCACGGTGCATGATCAGGAAGCTGCTTGCTGAGTTGTGCTCTTGGTGTTTGTATTCATTTATCATTCGAAAGCAAAGAGAATATTTTTTGTCTAATCTACATTTTACCCAGCGAGGGCTGCGTACAGAATGCAGGAGCAGTGTTCCCCAGCAGAGATGAGAAGGGAGGTGCTGTGTCTGTGTGCTCTTTCACCGGGTGTTGTAGTGCAGTCCCTGCAGCAGCAGCGGGGCGGTTTTGCTGCCGGCCGGGGGCTCAGCCGGGAGACAGTGGACCTCTGGGGTCTCCCCTGAGACACGGAGCCAAGCCAGGCACTGATTCCTCATCTGTGAGAGGGGAGGGATGAGGGATGGAGGAGCTGCTGTGTCCCCCCGGCCCGGCTGCCTCCTGCTGTCAGGGGAGCGGAGCAGATCCCGGCTGCCACCAGGACCGATCCCTGCTCCCAGTGGGACTGCTGTCATCCATGGGGATGATCCACAAAAACTCAGCTTCCCCAGAGGACGCTGTGGTGGTGAAGGGCCCACTCGGCTCCAAGCGACCCGTGCCAGCCCTGTGCCCAGTGCCAGGGGGGCTGGCAGCGTTCCCGCACCCCTCCCGCTGCCCTCGCCGCCCTCCCCACTCCTGCTGCCTGTCCTGTCCTGTCCCAGACTGTGATCGTGGGCATGCTGCACACCTTAATAAAGCCTTGGAGGTGAAAGAGCCGAGCTGTTGGGTTTGTTCCTTTCTTGCCCTTTCAGTATGGGTGTGTGCTGGGAGCAGCACCGGTGGGCACGGGTCCGGGCCCCCCCTCCATCCCGGGTACCGACACCGAGGGTTGATTCATGCTCAATGCAAAACCCTTTGGTTTTTTGGCCGTGAGGCAGTGGGGAGCCCGCACTGGGGTGCAGGATTTGCCCTCTGCCCCGGCAGAGCGTGGCTGGAACCGGGGGGACCGGATTCCCCGGGCACCGGCCCTGCCCCGCGGCCCCGGCTGATCAGGAGGGCTGGGAGCAGCTCTGGCCGATGGGGATGGCAGATAAAAACACCTGAGTCTTGACCCAAAGGTGACTTTGCCTCGGGCCTTGCAGAGATTAACTAGAGATGAAAAAGCGAGGCTGTAGAAGGCCTTTGAACCTTCCTTCACCTTTTTTATTCGCCCCCTTCCTGCTTCTCCTTTACAGCCTTGGAATCTGTGGGAATTCAAGGATGCGATAGCCCCTTTTACAGGCACAGGGGCTGGGTCAGCAATTCATGAAGGGGCTCATAATTCATCCTGATACGTGCCCTGCAGCTGGGGCTGCCAGGAGGTTGGTGCCCAGCCCCTGGCCAGTTCCTTGGGAGGTGCCTGTGCCCAGTTTTTCCCACCTCGGCTGCTGCCCATGGAGCACACACAGGTTCAGGGGAACACGAGACCTCCCAGCCCTGCAGAGACCCAGCCATTCTCTGTTTATCTTAGTCAATTGCTTTACACAAATAATTATTTCCAAGGTAAATATTGTGAAAATCCAGATTATTTGCTCAAGAAATGAAAGAATAACTGCGGGAGCACGTCAAAGGGGTGGATCTGCTCCACGAGCAAGAGGCGTCCTCCTCGGCTCTTGGGAGCCCCAGTGCTGATACCCCAAGAGCTGCTCCGAGATGTCCAGGGCTGATCTGCAAAACCACCTTCAGATAGAGCTTTTTCCAACCCCTGCTCCGGTGCCTGAATGAGATTTGGGAACTAATTAAAAACCCAACCAACTGCAGGGGAAAAACAATAAAGACACAAAAAGCTGCAAGGCTGAGCCTGGGCCAGCTTGGGGGGAACTGGGACCCCGCAAACGCCCCCACACCCAGCTCTGGGCTCTCCTCCCGCTCAGGATGGGTGGAATGGGAAGGCACTGGCTTGGGGCTGGGGACAGGGATGTGCCCAAGGACCCTGCGGGGGATGTTTCCATCCTCAGTGATTTCCAATCTGCAGTAAATCAGGGGCTGGATCCTGAGCTGGCAGAGGGATAACGCAGCTCTGGGGCGCTCGGAGGAGATGCTCCGGCTTCCAAAGCTGCCCAGGTCAGTGGGAAGAGGGAGCACTGCCAGCAGGGTCTGGATCCGGCCATGGTGCAGGGCCAGGCAGGAGCTGGGAGCCCCGTTGGGGCTGGGGCTCACTCCTGATCACTCCCCAGCATGCGGGGAAAGGAGCTGCAGACCCCAGGGCATGGGAGCTTGGGTTCCATGCACAGCAGACAGGGCCCTTTGTTTTTAAGGTCTCCTCTGAAAGTTTATTGTTATTATTACATTAAATCCCTGTAACACTGGACTGGTTTTACTGCACAAAGCAAGATTTGGCAAACGTTGACTTTCTTTGAAAGTTAAAATAATAGCGTTTTTTTAAAAAAATCAAGTATTTATGGAGCTCTGGAGGGAAATATTTTACCTTGTAATTTGAATCCATTCTAACTCTTTCCAGTATTTTGTGGGCTTAAAAAAAAGTCTTTACAAATAAAATCAAATGATGTGATAACTGATGCCATGAAAGTACAAAAGAAAATTAATCATCTCAGGCCATTAACATCCAGAGATCCAGACTGGGACACACTTAAAGCATCCCAGGATCCCCTGTTTATTGTGTCTCGGGGACTTTCAGAGCTCATGTTCAGTTTACAGTGGGAAAGGGCTCTTGGCTGGCTGGGGCCGATCCCAAAATGCTGCACTCAGGCAGTGCCCAGTGAGGGGCTCTGCACCCCTGGGGTCCCACTGCCACCGACCCTCCTGCCACTCCCCGCTGCACGGAGGAGAGAGCCTGCCCGGGGAGATGAGATCCCTTACAGGATCCATATGTGCTGCTGTGCTGGAAGCACCTGCCCCTGCCTGGGAGGTCTGGGAGCAGAGGGGCTCAGCCTGAGGCGGGTGGTGGGGAGCCCCTTCCCCCCAGCCCCTCGCCTGGCACGGAGCAGCACGGACCTGGCAGCCCCCTCGGGACAGCTGGGAAGGATGGATACAGGGGGCAGTGTTGGAAAGGGTGGGATGCCTCTGCTGCTCCTGCCTCTCAGCAGAGATGCTCCTGGCCCAGCCAGGCTTCATTTGCCCACAGCCCTGGGGGAGTGGCATCGAGCAGGGGGCACCCAAGGGCTCAAGGCTGGTCCTGGGGGCTCGTGTGTGGCCCCGAGCTCCAGTGCATCCCTCCTCTTCCAGCAGCCAGGACACGGCCCTCCCCAGCCAGGCACGGGGCCGCGTGCCCCAGCACAGCCCCTCCTGGCCCTGGCCTGGATATTTCTTTTTTCCAAAGCTGTTTCCCACTCGTCCTTTCCAGCAATGGTGGGATGGGCGAGACCCCGAGTGCTCGGCTCTGCCGCGGTATCTGATGAAAACGCAGTTTGAGCCTGCCTTCTTTAATGATTCCCTTTGAAATGTTGTTGCTTCCGCACATCCCCCTTCGGGGTAGAATATTAAGCAAGAGCAACTCGGCTGGAAATTCAGATTGTTTTCGTGTCTGTTTTCATTTACATTTTAATGATAGAGAAATCTTAGAAATCGGGCTGTTTGCAGCATGGCTCCTCAAAAGAAAAGGGGAAAAAAAATCACCTGCAACCATCTAACCTTTGCCCTCCACAAACAGCACCCAGAGCTGGGATTCACCAACAACTTTCTGTGTGAAAATGCTCCTTGCCCCTTTCCCTGCCCTGGCAGTGGGGATTTCAGTGGGCAGGAATGGGCTCTGGGGCATCTCAGGGGCTTTGCCCAGGTGTGGCACCGCTTTGGGTGCTGGTGCCAAGGGACAAGGGACTGGGAGCTCTCTGTTCAGGATGGTTGGATGCTGGAGCCAAGGGTGCTGCTCCAGGAGGAGGGGGAAAGGGCTCCAAGACATGCCCAGGTCTCATTGCCTGCCTTGGGCAGAGTTCAGGGGGATTTTCCCGCAGGGATCCATCCTGTGGTGGCAGAGCCCTGTCCTGGGAAGTGGCCTCACCAGCAGCCCATGGCTTTTCAGGTGAGGTCTGGGGATCCAGGACTCCCCGAGAAAACAGCTGGGAGTGAAGATCACTAGAAGAGAAGCAATAAACTCTCGGTTATTCTTCTGCCACCGAGGCCAATCAAGCTGCACAGAGTGCCTCAAGGCCAGTTGTACATCATTATTTCACCGTGCTCTCCCGTGTGAGGCAGGGGCTGTCTCGCTGGAGGGAATCCGTCCTGGCTTTGAGCAGCAGCACTGGAACATCCAGAGCCCTGGAACCACGGGGCTGAGTCCCAGAAGCCTCGACGCTGCACTTTGTTCCTCCAAAGGGATAATAATGTGAGTGCTGCCCGAGCTGCCTGTCTGTGAGCGTTTGATCGAGGGCTTGAAAACAAAGGTTCTCCTTGGATGGCCAAGAAACACCAGCCCAGCCCCACATGGGGCTCGCTGGCTCCTTTTGGCCGGGGTGGGGGATCCAACCCCCCCAGGGCTGCCGCCCATTGGGACGGAGCTGGGGGATGCCCAGGACAGGCTCTAGCTCAGCCAGGACACGTGTGGGACTGTGGCACAGCCACTGCCACCCTCTGCAGCCCCCAAGCCCTGGGGTGACAGCAGTAGCCCCCTGAGATGGCTGGGTTGGAGGAGGACTCTGCTCAGGGGGTGGAGGGAGGCTCCAGCCTTATCTGTGTTTAGAGTCAAACAGAAACACCGGCCCCGAACAGCCCCGGCTTGGCCGCCTTCACGGGCTCTATCTGTGTTTTCCATCTTGGAATCTCCATTTTTCTCTATCCTGCCTTAATGTCTCTGCTCTCTGGGCAGAGCCGGGAGGGAGAAGGCAGCTTCCAGTTCCCAGCCATGGATGGAGGCTGCGTTCTGCACTAGAGCAAGACAACAAATAAATGCATTTGGGTTTTTTTTAAGTCCGTGGAGGGCTCAGATAATTTTGGTTTGCCTTCCAAAAGTCTCCAACCACACCACAGCTCCAGCCCTGCCCTGCCAGTGGCACCATCCATATTTTAATGTTTGAGTGGTGCTGGCGAGAGGGCGACCACTGTGACACCGGGCTGTGCCAGGATCCGAGTGGTGTGGATGTGGTGACTGCATGGCCCTTCCACCCACTGGGCTGCTGGAGGTTTTATTTCTCCAGCCATCCAAAGACTTTCCAAGGTGGGGAGATCCAAGTTGCCTTCCCATCCCCTTTGTTTGCTCCAGGAGGGCGAGGGGGGGGATGCAGAGCTCACGCACCCCCCGCAAACCCACCGAAACCCGGCGGATAAAGACGGAGAGAGATGGAAACTTTTTAAAAATTCATGAAAGATGAGGAATACAAAGACGAATTAAGAGGAGCCAGTAGCATTGGGCTGAGTCTGTTTGCTGTTGATACTGTGCAGAATTAAGCTACACTGGTCTTTCTTGTGGCCAGAGGGTAGGAAAAGGGCTCCCAGTGGAGAGGACCCAGCCTGGCGCTGGCGATGCTGAGCAGGGATTGATAACCCAGCACGGGGGGGCGGCGCGGCGCTGCCGGATGCTGCTCCGGGCCCAAAAGCCTGCATTTATCCCAGCGATAGCAGCCACGCCAGCGCTGCGGGCCTTGGGGGTAAAAAAGGCTTAAAAACCCATCCTTCATTCATCAGGCAGCTGAGACGGAGAGGGAGGAGGGGAAGACAAAAATAATGGAGAACGAATGAAGAGTTGGGGGAAACACGGAGGGGGGCTGCTGTGCCATGGGCGGGGGGCTCAGCCCTGCCTGGACCATCACCCCCTGACCCATCAGCAGGCAGGAGCCCAGCCAAGGAGATGCCCACCCCAGGCGGGGATCAGGACATGCCCTGGAAACCCAGCTGAGATGTCACTTCCCAATTCCCATATAACATTCCTCCCCGATCCCTGAGCCACCCGTGCCACCCCTGCGGATGCTGTTGGGCAGGGAGGCAGCGATGGGTGCTGAGATCTGGGGTCCCTGCACCCACCGTCCCCCTCCTGCGATGCCGGGGATCTCACAGGCGGGGGAGGGGGGGAAGGTTCATCAGTCACTTCTCCTCGAGCAAATAATGCAATGTGACAGCAAAAGGCTGCTGAGAGGGGCTGAGAGGGGCTGTACAGCTCTCCTGCACAGAAAGAAACCTTCCATGCGGAGACAATGCTGCCTGACAGTGCGGGCAGGGACCTGCCGGCACGGCGGGATGGAGTGGGCAGTGGGAGGGGGTCTCAGGGATGTGCCCATCCCAGGGCCGTGCCAACCTGCTGGGGAGCAGCTGCCCCCAGAGCACTGCCCGCGGTGGGGTGGGTGCTGTGGGCCAGGGTGGGCTCTGCCCCCAGCCCTTCAGGACATGCTCGTGTCCGGGTTTCCACAGAAAACCCTCGGAAGGAGTCGGTTTGGTTCACGCTGGAACAAAATCAAGTTTTAAAACCTTAAACATCTGATGGAATGGTTGTTGTTCCCCGGCCAAGCCCGACCCTGAGCCCATCGGCTGCGGGGCCAGAGGGGACCATGATGAGGATTGAATGTGACATCTCACCCGTCACAGGCCAAAGGGACTCACCCAGCTGCTTCTCCACCAGCCCCACCACTGCTGCCAGCAGCATCACTTTGGGGAAGCATCCACCACCTCTGCAGCTACAAACGAGGCCTTGGGCACATCAGTTAACTTCTTGTACCCTCTCAGGATCGAAATGGGGATGACCATGGCAGGTCTAAGAGCAGATGTAGAAATCCCCCTCCCTGTTCCTCTCTGTGGGATCAGACATCTAAAGTACATTTGGGAACCTACTGGACCCCGGGGAAGGCCCTCTCAGGGTGCTGGGAATGAGCTGTTAGCACCCCGGGGGGGTCACCCAAGGGCCACACTGGTCACCCACCCAAGGAGCAGAAGTCCCACTCCCTAAGTTCTCCCCTCGACAAAGGAGTCTCCTGTCACATTGCTTCGTAGGGTCCCAAGCACTAGGATTGCACTCTGGAAATAATTCTGATTAGGCACGCGTGTAATTACAGACACTTTACCTGAGCAGGAGGAGCTGGAGCATCCCTGGCTATCAGGGGAATCACCGTGCAGATGTGATGTGGGAGGTGATGTGGTGGGAGGTGGAGGTGGCACGCTCGTGTCCCACCCTGCTCTTCTGCCACCTCTTCTCCAGCCCTGTTGGAGGAGAGCTTTCTCCTCCCTGCCCTCTCCATCACTCAGTTCTCCCTCTCCTCTCTAATCTTCAGTTCTTGCTGTTATTCAAGGGTTGGGCTCGTGACTGGGGAGGTTGGGTCTGGAGTCCTCCCATCATCACGCTGGAAGCCACTGGGAGAGGCATTCCTAGAGGCTGGCCATGCTCCTCCAGGCCAGCCCTGCTCCAGCTCAGCTCTGAGCAGGCTTCACATGCCCTGAGTTTTGGGTTTGTTTTTTTTTTTCTTTGGAACCAGCCCAATCCACCAAGTTTTGCATCATTTTCTGCCTCTGGCTCCAGGCTCTGCAGAAACTCACCCTCTCAGCTCATGCCAGGCGCCTGCCGCCGGCTCCCAGGGCTGCCAGCACTGCCCCGGAGCTGCTCGGGAGTCGCCAGCTCAAAACCCAGGCGTGAGCCTGGCCCCGTGCTCGGGGACGAGGTGGGGATGGAGCCCGGGGCGCGGGCTCGTCCCCGGTGCTCGGGAGCGTGTCAGAGCAGGTTCCCCCGACCAAGGTGAAACTCGCAGGGAGCTTCTCCCGAATGAAAGGCAGCCCCTGGAGCAACCCTTCCTCAGGAATTACCTTGCTGATTAATCTCTCCCGAAGTGACTGGTGATAAATGAAGCGATTAAGGGACTGACCCGCAGTGGGGCAGGATGGTTTCGGAGGGGTGGGCAGGGAGGGACGCTCCCCTCTCCTCTCCCCCCGCTGTGCTTTGGGCTCTTTGCAGAGCTGGCACCTCCTAAACCCGTATCCCAGCCCATGCCCAGCTCCTGTGGTCCAGGCTGCACGGGGAGAAAGTCACCTAAGGCCACCCGCCATGCGGGTCTGTCCCTGCTCGGATGGCCCGAGGGGATGCGGGGAGAGGGGATGGCCCTGGTGAGCCCCGAGCAGGCGGAGGGCTGGGGGTGCTGCTGCTCTCAGCTGTGTTTGGTGGTCCCTGCGCGTACCGGGGGGGCTAATGCCTGTGAAAAGCAGATTTATTTCTGCCTACGTTTCATATTCTTCACGCTCCACGGCAGGAGACAAAGGATCAGCTCTTCAATGGAGTCCTAAGAATAAACCTTAAACCTCATCAAATCCAATCCGGCAATAAAAATTGCCCGAACAAAGGGCTGGGGACGAGGGGTGGCGGCGGGGGCCCTCTCGCCACGATAACAAGTTTTCACAAGACTGTTTATCCGCGCAATTTGGAACGACACTTAAAATCTCTAATCCCAATAGGCATGAAAGTGCTTGTCCCGAGCAAGCAGGTGGATTGTCCCGGAGCGGCCGAGTTGCCAATGCTGCTCGGTGGCCGCCGCGGTGCCCGTGGGGGTCACGGGGAATGTGCTGAGACGGGGCAGCTGCAGCCTGAATGCTTCTCTTCAACCTCAAAGCCTCGGCTCCTCTCCCCCCCCAAACCCCTCTCCATCCCACCCCCTATTCAACCCGGTTTTAAAAGGCAGCAAAATGGTTACAAGGTTTAAAGCAGAGGCGAGCAAAATGCTCCACAATAGGGAGGACAAAGGAGTGCCCCGGGGCCGGTCCCTAATCCAGCGCCCATGGCAATGCAGCCCGGACCCTGTGGCTGCAGGGATTAATCCCGCTGCCAAGGGGAGGGTTTAGCAGCAGAGTTTGGGGGGGTGCGGAGGGACATCCCCCCTCCTGGCCCACCAGAAGGGGCTTTCGGCAGGGAAAGCCCTGTGGGGCAGTCGTCCCCTCCCGGGGCTCGATGCAGGAGGTGGGGTGGGAGCAGTGAGGTGATGGGGGGCACCACTGGCCCCCTTTCCCAGGGGTACCAGCGGCGATTCCCAGGCTGGTGTGGACCAGACCCACTGGTTTGCCCTCATGGCTGTTGCCTCCAAGCACCTCCAAGGTGCTGCGCCAGGAGCTGGTGCTGGTGGTCCCGAGGCTCCGGCGAGGGGGAATTTCCCCTCTGGGGCAGGAATGGGGTGAGCCACAACCCCCTGGGCCCAGCCATCCTGTGCCCCCAGGGCCCGGTGACTGGGGGTGCTCACACACCTTTCCCCTCGCACCCCAAGACCCCCAGAAATCAAGGTAATTATTTTCACAGACTTCTGCATTGCTGCTCCTGTGTTCTCCGCCTGGGCAAGGCGCCGTGCCCACCCGGGTGAGGGGGCTGCTAATCCCTTTAGCACCCCAGAAACATCACCGAGACAGCAACGGGGCTGGGATGAAACCAAAGTGACATCCCCTTCACACGTGGAAGCGAGGGGAGAAACATCAGAGGGTCCTCACTGGGGAGCAGGGGGGCTCGAACCCCACCCAGACACCATGGGGTGGCAGGGACACGTCATGGTGGCAGTGACATGTCCCACCGGCTCCTCGCTGGTGCTCAGGGCAGATGAGCGTTAGCACAATGCCACCAAGCCATCTCCATGGGTGACAACCGTGGTACCACTGATTGTCACTGCTGTGTGAGTCCTCTGCCCTCTGCACACCGCTGCCACCCGGGCACGGCTCGTCTCTGATGGGGAGCTCCTGGTTGGGAGATGTCCCTGGTGTTCCAGGGGTGACTGGGATATCCCACGGGAAGGATGGTGGAGCAGAGGTGAGGGATGTGCTGCATCACACTCCCCAGGGCCCAGCTGTGCCGCGGTCCTGGCCTGGGATGCTCCCACTCGCTGCAAAGAGGCATTTAATTACTGTCAGCAAACTGCCCTCTCCTCTCCCCAGAGAAAGGCCGGGGCCAGGTCAGGGCTTTGGGACATTTCCAGGCACAGATTTGAGACTGAAAGGGAAGGACAGAGATTCTGGGAGTGCCACGGTTGCCGGTGTCAGAGCAGCACGGCTTCTTTCTTTTGCTTGGGCAGCAGCTCAAGCCCTGCAAAAAGCTGCCCAATGTATTTCTGGAGAGGAGAAAGCTCAGAGTGAAAACCTCTTCCATGCAGAATTGTGGACACTGGAACCAAGTTTTGACACACTCGGCTTGAGCCAGGCCACCTTGTCCTTCCCTAAAATAACCCAACAACTCCTGTGAAACCAAAGCAAAAACAATACCAGATTTGGTCAAGTCATGCATTTTCCTTCCCACGTTCCGGGCAAAATGAAAAGTACTCGAATAAAGCTGAAAAAAAAAAAAAAAAGACAGTGAGGTTGTGCTTTAAATTAGCATGAATTTCCAAAGCCCAGACAGACCCGCTAAGCAAATTGTGCCCATTAATATATTAACAACAGATTTTCCCCTACTGCTCCTCTGGGTCCGGAGTGTAAACAGGGGCTGGCGATGAAGGCTTATTTTTTTTTTTTTTCAATTCCAAGAGCCTCGGTGACCGGGCTGGCCCCGGAGCGTGCCCACAGCCCCCTGCTTTCATGAGGGTGTCGGGGTGACCTCTATAAAGTAGGTGACCACGGCACCTCTAATCCCCTCTTTTAATTGATTACTCTCCCCCAGCCCCCGGGGCCATGCGAATGGGGACCCACCCTCTATAGATTAGCACCCTTTAGTTTACAGATCAGCCACTTTTTCAGTCCTCTGCCCTGCAGCAATGCATGAAAATAACACTAATCTCATTAAGGACAGAAGGGAGCCCTTCAAAGTTTATTAATAATGGGAGCAGACAGGGAGAGAGCCAGGCTCTGGGTCAGATTTCAAAGCCCGGGAAGTGGCAGGAGCTCGCCGAGTGCCTGCTTTTGCCAGGGAAAAGGGGTTTTTGCCATGTTCCAAGCCGGGGCTGGAGGCGGCAGAAGCTGCCGGTGGGCAGCGAGGGGCTGGGGGTGGCTCCGGGGGCACCTGGAACCCCCCGGTGTGGCCGAGCCCCGGGGATGCCCTGGGGATGCTCCGGGCGGTCTCTTGCCTTGCACAGGGCAGTGTCCCCCCCGCAGCCCCCGGTAAGAATTTCTTAGATGACTGCAAGATCTCCTCACCGGCAAGAGCTGACAAACGAGAACTTGAGCTTTAGCTGCCAGACCCGAGGCCCACATTAAAGAAGAGATTAAGATTTTTCAGGGCCAAAGCAGCATCCTGGCCCTGCTTTGGGTGTTTTTACCCCTTTAGGTAGGACTGTAGGGTCCCCCCCAGCGCCACCTTCGCTGCTGGGGTCCGTTCAGCTTCTGGCCGCATCCCCCCCGCCCTTTGGGGAGCAGTGCAGCCCCCAGCCCAGCACCCCTGACCCGAGGAGAGGCTGCAGGCTCGGTGTGCATCAGCTGGGCAGGACAGCAAAGCTCTGCTCCTCTCCGAGCAGGGCAGACCTCTGGGGTCTCCCCTCTGCTTACCTTCCCAGCAGCAGGAACGGGACAAGCCCCTGGTGAAAAGGTGTCCTGTAGGATCTACACCATTAACCCAGTTATTATCCAGCACGAGCAGAGCCAAGAGGAGCAACCCATCCTCAGACACCCCCAGACTGCAGGGGCAGCTGCCAAATCCCCCCCCAAGGAAGAAGCCCCCAGCTCCGTGCAAAAGCCCCTGCCCTGCTGTGCCTCCTGTTTCTGCTCCTTCCCCTCCCGCTGCCCAATTATCACCCCGGGAACCTGCACAGCTGCCGGGACTCTCATCTGCAGGCTCCTGCACCGCAGGTTGTAACCCAGGCTCACACCAGTGGTGTTAATGGGAGCTGCAGGATCAGTCACCCTGCTGAGGCTCAGCTCTGGTGGCTCCTGGAGGGGCACCTCCATCTGCCCGGGCATTAATCGGGGCGGGGGNGCAAAGGATGGTCTGAAGCCCCAAGGACTGGAGCAGCGCAGTCCCTGCGAGCTGGGGGAGAACCCCTGGGGTGCGGGACAGGGACCCATGGCCACAGCCGGGGGGGAGATGGCTCCTGGGGGCTCCGAGGGGCTGCTGGCCCCTGGCTCAGGGCTGGCTGTGTGCAGGTTGCCCCTTCCCTCGCTGTGGGACGGGAGACAAAACCCCTCTGTCAGTGCCTGGGAATCCTGGAGTTTGGGGATCCAGGGGTTTGGGGATCCTCGGGAGCGCTGAGCGTTCGCGTGCCAGCGGAAGGCGTTGGTGAGAGATCACCCAATTTATCCCAAGGTGCCCGAATCCCCCTTACAAAGCCGTGCATTTGTAGAGCACGTTCCATACACGGCGTTCCCAGGCTGAGATGCACTTGGAGGGATGAACCTGGATTTATGACCTGGCTTCAGATGGGAGATAATGGCACAAGGGCCAGGGTGCCACCTGGGTCTGCTCTGGCAGGAGCAGGACAGTGGTGCTGCCAGACCCCAGCAGCCGGTGGGGTCGGGGCGCTGGGACCCCAACCCCGCCCGTGGGATGCTGTGAATCCCAGGGGAATTGCAGAGCCTGGAGTTATGGACACGTGTGCGGCCGGAGCATCCCGGGCACTGCAAGGACCAGACGTGGGAACTGCCCCAAACCCGCGGGGCTAAATCATATGGGGGGGGCTCACACCAACGCACCGACCCCCAACATGGGGGGGCTTTCAGGGTGGGTGTTTGGGGTCTGGGGGGGCTTGGAGGGAGACAGCGAGAGAGGAGAGAGGGTCCCAGGCTGCGATCCCTCCAGGCCTAACCTAATCACCATCGCTCTGCATTATTACCCTGCCTAACGCGGCATGCTTTTAAATAAAATATGCAAAGATTTCTCAAATTATTTCCCCGGGGCAAGTGCGTTTTCTATCTTCGCTCGTGCATGTTAATCTGAAAAATGCAAATTCCGCACACACCCCCAGCTGTTGGGGCTCGGCCATTTATTAACTTTCTTTTTTAATACAAAATGTTTCTTTCTTTTATATATGTATACATATGAAAAAGCAATGAGTTTTGTTATCTCTGCCCCCTATTTTATTTCATTTAGAGAAAACAGGTTTTAATGGATAAAAAAATAACAATAATAATAAAATGGCCCTGAGGTGGCAAGGATTACGACTCACTCAACACCGGAGTTTTAATCAGAGGTTGGTGTTGGGGAGGATTAGGGCTACGAGGGGCCGGGCCTGTGTTAAGAAGAAATGTGAATGTTCAAGGGACAAGATTTACTTATTTATTTATCCGGGCTGACTTTGATACTCTGGAGCTGAGCCAACAGCCTCCCTGCGGCTGCCCGGTTTTTGGTGGCACATCCCCCGGGATGCAGGGCTGTCCCTGTCCCCATCGCCTGCCCGGGGGGTGCCCGGTGCTCGGGGGGGTGCCGGTCCCCGAGGCTGCGGTGCTGCCAGGAGCCAGCACGTGGGGACCCATCAGCAGCGCCCTCATCTCCATTGTTTGGGCTCCTTTGCAAAATCATCAGAAACACGGAGAAAAAAGCAACACAGACCAAAAAAAAGGGGGGAGAAGGACCCCAGCGCAGTGTTTTCCCTGACAAGAACCTGATGTGACAGAGCTCGGCGTACTGAGCGTAATTGGCAGCCTCTGCCCAGGAGAGGCCATGGATAAACTTGCTCCAAGAGGGAACGGTGCCGTCCGCGTGCCTCCGGGTCGCGGAGATGGGGACGGCGGCTCCGGCACAGCCGCCTTGGGGAACATCAGCCTTCACCTGGGTAATGAGACAAAACCCAGGGAAAACACACACGAGAAGGAAGGGAAAGAGAAACTCTTAGGAAATAAGATCAAAGTCCTGCCTTCAAAAATGTTGTCCTGCAGCTACAGGAACCCAGAGAGCCCTGACTGCGGCAGCGCGGGAGCGAGTGAAGGACGGGCTGGGGGGACCCTGAGGTCCCAGCACCCAGCCAGGGGCACAGGAACACCAGGGTGGTGCTGGGGTAGATTTTTTGTATTTTGGAGTCGTCCTGCCCCCATGCCCACAGGGGCTCAGGAGCGAGGGGTTACAGAGGCGGAGGGAAAGGGGCTCCGCAGAGCTGCCAGGGAAGGAAATCTCATGGTAAATTGCAAAGAAGCTCCAGAGCTGAACTCTCCCAGGCTTCCCGAGGCTGGACCAAGTGTTGGATCAGAGGGACCCAAGCACCAGCACGGGGCAGTGGAGATGGGGACACTCAGGGGGGCTTTGCCTGTGCCCGTGTGGGCACCTGCGGCGTGCGGGGCAGCCCCGGGCAGGGTGCGGAGCCGCTGGCCTGGGCTGGCTGTGGCAAAGCCCCTCTGTTTATGAACATGTTCAGTGCACAGATTTATTCTGCAGGCAGACGCTTATTGCTCGCCTTCAAACAGGGTCTGGTGTGGTGATGGATGAGCCCACAGGTTCGCCTCCCCTCGCTGCCATTTCTGCAGGTCCCTCTCCAGCCCTTCCCTGCCACCAGCCCTGCAGCACCCTGGTCCCCAAGGGGAGCTGAGGGTCTGGGAGCCACAGCACCCATCCGGCCCGACCCCTGCCACGGGTGCTGGGGTGCCCGGGTCCCCTCTGCGGTGCAGGGAAGCAGCTGGCTGGCCCTTTAAAGCCTTTTTTCCCCCCTCTCTTGTTAAAATATGTCTGGGAGGGGAGCTGCCAATCTGAAAAATGATCCTTTCTTTTTTCCATTTTCTTCCTTCTCTCCTTCTAGCTTGTGCTCATCTGTTCAGGTGAACCGCAGGCACATTCATTAAATCTCTGTCTTTGACACCTCAGCTGCTTTGGAGCCCTGGGCTGCTCTTTCTCTTTCCTTTCTGTGTTTTTTTTTCCCCTCTCCCCATCTCCGAGCCCGCCTGATCAGCACACTAAAGCAGCGAGGGTGAGATGCAGAATAGTTAACTAAGCATAACTTTAACTGTGAGTTGCTGAGTGGCCGGGTTTGTGATGGTGCTGGGTGCTGTCCCTGCCCGGGGGTGGGGACGGAGAGCATCGGGGCACCACGAGGTGCCACTGCCAGCACCAGGGCAGCACGAAGGGAGCCGAGCACAGCGACGGCAGAGCCTGCACCCAGCCAGCACCCCGGGGCCACGGCCGGCAGCCAAGGGCTTGGCTCGCTCCGCTTCCCTCAGTCCCACTAAATCCTGTTACTCCCTGCAGAGCTCCTTCCCTGCTCCCCCGGGGCTCCCCGCAGCTCCCTCTGCCCACCCTCCTCCTCCTCCTCCTCGCACACCCCCATGTGAGCCCCCTCCTGCCAGAGAGCCCCCACCGGGCTGAGCCGTGCGGATTTGCTGCTCGGCCAGGAGGGATGGAGCCGATCCCCCGCAGCGCGGCTGTGGCTCCGCTGGCTCCCGGTGGCCTCCCCGGCGGAGCGGGGCTGGAGCAGGGAGATAACCCCATGGGTTGGCCTCGGCTGTGCCGCTGCCTGGCGCGGAGCAGGGAGGTGGCGGGGATGAGCTGCTCTCCCACGGCTTTGCTCATGGGACACGGGGTGGCCGTGGGCTTGGGGCAAAGGAGCGGGAGCAGAAAGCATCCCTGTGGGACAGGCGGGGAGGGCAGGAAGGTGGGAGCCGCATCCACACACCTCGGGAAGGCACGAGTCCAAATCCCAGCTCTCCTTGGGATGCAGCACCTCGCACCCAGGGCATGGAGCCTGTGTCCTGCTGGAAGGGGACCAGCCCAGTGCAGAGGATGGGACGGAACAGCCAGCGTGGCTCCGGGAGGGGCTGGGCCCCGCGAAGCTGTGAATTCCTGCAGAGTTTTGTTAGCGGGGTCGGCGCGCAGCCTGGTGCCCTGCTCCGAATTAATTATCCGCTGACACGATTTCGCTTCTTTCCCTTTGTGTTATTTTAATTAACAGAGATCTCCTCCAAGCAAGCCAGCTGTCATGTAAATTGTAAAACTGTCAGCATGTACAGGAACTTAACAGGGATTTTACGAAAGCCTTGCACAAAGGGATGTGCTACTTTCCCTTTTTGTTTTTTCTTGCTTGCTTTTTTTTTTTTTTTAATCTGGCACATTTGTAAAGTTGAAAAAAAGTGTGAAGACCGGGGTGGGGCTCCAGATGGAGAAAGCCCAGCTTTTCTGGAGGCAGGGATGAGGGGCAGAGGCACTGCCCAGCTCCTCCTGACCAGGATCATTCCTCACAGCGAGTCCCCGCAGCCCGGTGGATGCTCCTGGCTCCCTTCCCTGCTCCGAGCAGGTGGGACCGGACCTCCCGTGGGAAGGGCTCAGCATTAAGTCAGGCAAAAGGAACATCAATGGCTTTGCCACGGTGAATCTGCCCCGAGTCCGATGCGACCGCGTGTGCCGGCGGCAGCTGCGGGGCTGGCACCACCTCACCGCACTCTGCTGCAGTGCCCGTTGTGTCTACACTGAGACATTTCAGCCATGAGCTGAAATCAGCCGGTTCTTCCTAGGACTGGGCTCTGCAAACAAGCAAAACCGTGTTAATGGGTCCCATATGTCTTTGGTTAAAAGGCACTCCAGCAGCCAGAGCAGCAGATGCAGAGCCGAGCAGGGGTAGATGGAGGTAGGGTGGGAGTTCATGCGAGGATACTCCCTGGGCATCCCATCTCCCCCGAATGCCAGCAGAAGCCTGTGATGACCCTGCAGCCATCAATTAATAAATGTTTAGGCAAAGTCAATGAAGGTTAGCAAGGCCCCAGCTCAACAGGAGGCCCAGAGAGGACAGCAAAGAGCAGAGATGCTCCGGAGCAGGGGATGGCTCCGGTGGATGTGTGGGATGTGGGAGCCAAGGGGGAGATGTGCTGAGGCAGCCGTGGGTCTCCCCACATTGGTGGGACCTCACAAGGACATGGGGGAGCAGGGATGCTCCTCAAACCTGCTCCCTGCCGAGAAACCCCTCAGACATCCCCAGGGTAGAAGAAAATCCGCATTTTTGTCGATTTAGGTGCAGACCAACAGCTCTGGGAAGGGCCTGGCTCCTCTGCAGTGCGGTTTTCTGTGCACATCTCATCCCTACGGGCTACAGACCTAGGTTAAGTTCGGGTGAGGATTGAGCTACTTAATTCTATTTCCTCCCTTCCTCATCTGAAATTATTTTCATTGTCCTTTAAGAACAAAGCAAAAAGATTTCCAACCCCCTTTTGGTGAAGCAGGAGGGGTTTTCTTGCCCAGCCGCAGCCAGGGATGAAAGCCTCGGGACAGCTGAGGAAGCTGCAGCATTAGAGCCCAAATGCTGAGCTTATCCTGTGAGCCCAGCCGGGCTGCGAGGGGTCCAGTGTGACACTGCTGCTTTGGCAGTTTCCCAGGGGCTTGGATGTGCCCATCACATATGGAGGTTCCCTCCCCAGCCCTGTTTGCCATGCCAGGCATGCTGCCTTGTCCACTGAAACAAATGACCTTGAGCAGAGCTGCGGGTCAATAAAATAATTTGCTAACTGATCCATCTTCTGTGGCAAACAGATGAATCAACTTCGGCTCCCTGGGCTGTTTTATGTACGGATGGGAGAGCCGTGAAGTTAAAATAACGTGTGCACACACATCCATCTCCATGCAATAAAGGGACAGCTCCGAGTGGATAAATTTGTGTATTTCAAGATGGAAAAAAGCATCTCTGCACCTTCGGACACTTGGCTTTCTGGGGTGGATGGGTGCTCTTCCCTGGGCAGTGCATTGTGCCCCCTCATCCCTGCTTTCAGCCCATCTCTCCCATCCTCTGATGGCCCTTCCAGAGGGTTTGGCCCTGCCGGGCAGCCCTCGCCCACCCTTCCCTGCCCTTCCCACCACCTCCATCCTCCATGGGGGACAGACCGGAGGCTCTGGTCCCAAGTTTCAGCCCCAGGAAGGTGCCTTGCAGCTGGGAGCAAGGTGGGAGGCAGGCTCTGCTTTCACTGGTCCCCTGTGCTCTGCCAGGGTGGTTGGACTAGATGAGGTCCCTTCAAATTCCTAACATTCTGTGAAAGCACCAAAAGCAATTAAGAAATGGCCATTTGCACCATGGCAACACATCACCCTGCAGTGATTGGCGAGGGGTGGGAAGGAGTTGGAGCTAGCGGAGGGAATGCAAACCAGCAAGGACCAAGGGCTCGTGCACGCCTGGACTGCGGCTGTGTGAGAGCACGGCAAACTGGGGCACTGGGAGGGACGGGAGCAGAAAGGCCCCGAGGCAGCCTGTGCTCAGTGAGCCCCTAATCACGGCGAGGTGATTAATGCCCTTCTGCTCCCGTGCCTCGCTGCTCCGTTCCCGTGCTCCCCACGCTCAGCCCTGCTGCCTCGGCAGGTCCCGCGCCGGTGGGCACCAGGCGGGCGGCTTTGCAGGACTTGGAGCTCGACTTTCCTGGGGCCCAGAGCAGGGATGGGCTTGGCAGTGTCAGGAAAGGGCAGGGCAGAACCAGGGCTCTAACCCAGGGACTCGTCCTTGGCCGTGAAACGCTCTATGAATTAACGGCCCTTCCCAGCAGAGGGGGTTTTTGTCACCTTCCTTGCCAGAGGATCCCAGCACCTTGTGTTCTCCAGGGTCAGTGGGTTTAAGGAATCCCAGGATTGAGGCTGGGAAGGGGCTTGCCTGTCCCAAAGGTTAACAAACCCCACACAGCCACCCCAGGGCACAGGAGACGGTTTAGCGGGACACCAGAGATAAAAGAGAGCTGCTCGGAGGGCTCAGAGGAATGAGAGCGGGGACACAGGGCCATGGGAAACACCTCATGGCCCAGCAGCTCCATACCACGCTCCTCTTCCTCGCTGGAGCCGGGACGTGCAGGGCACGGAGTTGCACCAGGCTCCGCACCGGCATCGCTGCGGGGCACTTCCTGCAGCCATTAACGCAAGCGGGGTAATTAATGCCTTCCATGCATGAGGGGAAGCGAAAGGCAGGTGGGAGGAGGAGGGGAGGGGAGCGGAGCGGGGAGGAGGCAGCTCCTTGTCGAGGGCAGTCGGGGTGGTTTTCCCGTGGCGTGTCCTTACTCATCCGGAGCCTCCCGCGTGCTGCAGCCCCCGCACCTCCCCGGCACGCTGTGACCAGCCCGGGTCCCGCACGGCACCGCGGTGCCACCGGAGTGCGCGTCCCGCTGCCGCCCCAGCACCCTGCCATGCCATCTGGGATCTGTGCTGCCAGCCAGAGCAGCTCTTGTCCCTCCTCTGCCCCCGGACCCATGGCAGGACAGGCTGGGGCTGCCCCTTCACACCACACCGACACCTCCAAACCCCATCCAACCCCCCTCCAAACCTTCTCCAACCCCCTCCAAACCCTCTCCAAACTGCCCAGCTGCAGAGGGGTCCGGGAAAGGCCCCTCAGTGCTAAAAAAAGCTCCGTTTCAGCACCTTAAATACAGTTTCTTAACAAAGTGTTTGTTTTCTAAATAATAATAATAAAAAGAATTCCAGCCCCGGGGTGTTTAGTGGGATGGCTGCAAGCTCATTGGAGCGTGTGTCCATTACCGTCCCTCACTCTAAACCCTGCCCCAGTGCTTTATCCTGGCGGTGATGGACGGGCCCCGGTCGATGCCGATTTTGGTCTTAAATAAACACATTGGCCCCGGTTTGCTGGGGCAGAGCGAGGTGTCAGCCTCTGGTGAGAGGCAGACACGGGCAAACCCTGCCAAGCGGGCATTGCTCTGCAGTGTAGTGCATCTTCTCCCAGCGCTGTGGCACGGGAGCCGGGCAGAAGCTGGGATGTGGCAGTTAGGGAGGTGCTGGGACAAGGGGTGTTGGGCATTTTTCTCTTTAACTTGGGTTTTCTGTAGGCAGAAAAATAATTGAGATGGATTTCAAGCATTCAAAGTGTTTTGTCCTGCTGGAAGCTGGCAGCCTGCTCGGACCGGCTCACGGGCAAAGGTGCTTTACTGTCAGTGCTTTATTATCCCTTTGATAATTAATTGTCGGTGCTTTATTATCCCTTCGATAATTTGCTGAGCTGTCGCAACTCGCTGCAAGAGCCACGGAGCTCTGAGAAACCCCGAGATTCTTAGAAACACAAAACGGGAAACTTCTGTGTGGCTCTGGCACCAGGGACGTGTGGTCCTTACGATCATCAGAAATGGCACTCGAGAGATGAGCGACCTCAGGCTGCTCAAAACACCACTCGGGTCATTGTTTTGAGCACCACTTTGTCCAACCAGTCAGTCCAACACATCCCCAGCGCCTGTTTCTTGCTTTACCACGGTGTCAGGCATCAATATCACAACAGCAGCACATAAGTTTTTTGCTGACAACCCCCCCTGCTCAATGCACCCCCATGGCTGCCCCAATGCTGCTGTGCACCCACACTCGGGTGGCTCATGGGCACGGGGGCTCCTTTATCTCTGCATCTCTGACCTCTGCGTGCCAGGCAAAGTCCGGCTGGGCACAAAGGAAGGTGCTCTGGCTCGAAGGTCACAAGTTACTGAGCCGAACTGGGAAAGAAATTCCAGGAGAGCAGATTGGGATTGTTTTAATTAAAGGAGAGAGGCAGGGGAAGGGGGGCAAAGAAACACTTGAGCAATCAAACAATGTTTTCCCCTCGTGAAGATGAACAGTTCGAGGTAGGATTAAGAAAGCTGAAATTGTCTTTTTAAAGGAATGTAAAAATGTGGATGTTGAATGATTGACAGATAAAGGGCACTCTCCTTTCATTTAAATATGCTCCTAGTTTGTGCAGAATATGTTAATTTATACATTGCCTAAATAGCCAGTAGCTATTGTCTGTAAAACCACATCAGATCAGGGCAGCAGGGCAGTTAATGTACTGGCTCGATGTTATGGCTGGTCAGTGAAGCGATCCCAGCTTCCTTCCACTGGCTCCCAAGCCCTAAATGGAATAGCTGAGCTGTAAAAAACTGCCAGGGGCATAAACTGAAGTTCATTCTGTCAGCCTTCAACAGGACAAGGCTCTCCTTCCCACAAGGACCCCTGCGTACCCTTAGAGCCAGCCCGGCTACTGCTCCCCGCTGACCCAGGAGCTGCTCCCCGATCTCAGGGTGATGCTGTGGGGACGCAGAGGCTGTTCACAGCTCTGCACTGCCTTCCTCTGTCCCCCGTGCCTCAGTTGCCCCATCTGCAGGCTCTCTTGGCCCCTCCAGCACAGCTCTGCTGGGGCTTCGGTCATGTCTTCCCTCTCCCATGGTCCCTCAGCAGGTCTTGGCCCCTCTGAAGAGCCCTCTCCCCTCCTGCCATGCCCCACTGCAGGGCTCCTCAGCATGGCCTTGGTGGTCCAGCTGTATTTCTAACATCGTGACATTTGGCAGCCTCTGCCCCAAACAAGACCTGGGTGTGATCCACCCCTGACCTCTGCCTTCACGTGTAACCATGGCTTGGGCTGGTCACTAGAGCAATTTTTAATGCAGAGAGGCTTCTAATTAACAGGATTCTGAAGTTAATTAAGACAATCTTTCTCATCTCATCTAGATCTCTCCAGGGCAGTGCTGCTACCCTGGGCTCCTTGGGAGCCAACGCTCACCTCACAGCTCCATCCCAGGGGTGCAGTGTCTCAGGGCAAGGGGCTGGGGTGGCTGACAGCTCCTGGATCCTGTGTCTCTCTGATCAGCACCAAATCTCACACTCCAGAGACTCCAGAACTGTGTTTCAGCCTTCCTGATCCCCTCCATTCAATTCTTGCACAAACCTACCTCCCTCCTAAGAGGACACTGGCCTCTGGCCTCCCATGCCAGCCCAGTAAACTGGCAATGTTACAGCCTCATCTTACTTCAGAAAGGTCCACCTTCAGCATTCCCCATGCCTTCCCATAGATCAGTCTGGATTAAGTTTAGAGTGATATGATAAGTAGTAATAATACTGCTGCCTTGCCCCTAATTATTTTCAATATAATTACATACCCTCAAGAAACCTTTTAAATAGCACACTCTCATCGGCGCTCTGGTCCAAGGGATTCATTTGTTTCAGGAAAGAAATATTCTTGGGGCTGAATCCTTCATTAGTCTGTACTGGAGAGACTGCCCCCGAAGCCAGTGGGGTACGTGTGCCCTGCCAGGGGCTGGGGGGCTCTGCCTGCCCAGGCACTCGGCCAGCAAAGGGGGGTTTGTGCCAGCACCCCAGAATTTGGTTTCTTGGCAGCATAAAGTGTTTGGCAAGGAAAAAAAAAAGCCTGGAAAGTATCAGCGAAAGACTCCGAGTTTCACTGTCTTTTATCAGCTTATCAGGCTTTCTTTGGTCGTGTTTTAATCCCACAGCAGTGCTGCAGCTCTGATGTGTGAAAGCAGAGGAGTGATTTGATCCCTTGGCTGCTCAGCTCCTGCCTTCCCCGTACCTGCCTGGGCACGGGGAGGTGCTGAGCTGCCATTTCATCCCCTCCTGCTCGGTCTGCCGAGCAATTCATCATCTTTTAAAGGTGAAAAATCTGTACAAATGGATGTTTTCCCATGATCTTTGGGTTTATTTACTTGCTGGCACAATGGTTGAGAGCCCACCTGGACTTTGATCCTGCAGAGACTCCTCTGTGCCTGCTGAGGTGTCCTGAGCCCTCGCCTGGAGTCAGGGGGGGTTATTCCTGGGGAGGGAAGCATCTGTGTAAACCAATGCTCACCTGAGGCCCCAGAGCAGGGAACAGCAGCACCACCCAGCCTGGAACCCTGAAATCCTTTTGGGAAAGGGAGGGCTCTAGCCTGGAAGCCACAGCCCAGCCCAGCCCTCTCTGCGTCCCACCACCTCCATTTCAGACCGTCCCTTCTCTGCACCAGGGTCTGAAAGCCCAGGATGAGCTTCCGAGGAAGTTACCTCACTGAAACAGTTAATGAGAAACTACAGCATCCCCCAC
>VZRW01012357.1:56146-95090 GCA_013398125.1 Aegotheles bennettii
CCCGCACAGGCGCAGGGGGAGCTGCGGGGGCTGGAGGCCGCGGCCAGGCCCTCGCCGTGAGCCGCGAGCCCGGGGCGTTTGCGCAGGGCGGAGCCCCCCGAGCCCGGTGACCGCCCCGGGTCGGGCTCCCCCGTTACCTTGCCCGGGGAGGTCGGCGCTGTGCACCCAAACCCTGCCCCGCGAAACAGCCCAGGGGCCGCAGTGGGGGAGGCCGAGTGCTTGGTTGTGTCCAATTTGCTGCTAAAATGTAATTAATTGAGGCCATGGTCTGATGGTCAGGAATATATCAGGAAAAACTTTTTCACTGTGCGAGTGCCAGAGCACTGGACCAGGCTGCCCAGAGAGGCTGTGGAGTCTCCTTGGCTGGAGACATTCAAACCCCGCCTGGATGCGTTCCTGTGTGATGGACTCCAGGTGACCCTGCTCTGGCAGGGGGGTTGGACTGGATGAGCTTTCGAGGTCCCTTCCAACCCCTAGGATTCTGGGATTCTGGGATTCTGTAATATGATGGGATAAAGGTTGGACTCGATGACCCTGAGGGTCCCTTCCAACCACAATGATTCTATAATGGGGGAAAAGGGATCAATGGGAGGAAAAGTGTCACAGAAATTCATAACACGGGGTGTATGAGCCCAGCTCAGGGTGTTGTAGTCTCTTCACAGGGTAAAACATCTGGGGCACTGTTGAGCCTTAGAAATGATCTAAAATGGCTTTTTTTGCTCCTGCTGCAGTGCCCTGAGCTGGAGCTCGTTTGCAGGGTGCAGGGATCTTCTTAATCCAAATAGATTGTAGGTCACAGTAACAGCCCACAAAGCCACGAGTGCTGCAGCAGTGCTTTTCCTGGGAATATTTCACTTCAGGTCTGTGGGATCACAGAATATTTCACTTCAGGTCTGTGGGTGAGAGAGGCTTTGTTTCTCTTGGTGATGTGTTTAACCTGGTGATGAGAAGCTGAGAAGGCTCTGGTGGTGCTCCAGGACATGGTGTAGTTATCTGAGTCTCTTACTTCCTTCTGAAGGAAATAATGTGTGGTGATATTGGCAAAACAATTCATCTCTCTCATGGCCGTGACTCTTGGTGTTATTTTTCTTTGCCTAGACCATGACAAAATGTTTAAGATGAGTGAGAAGATCCTGCTCCTGTGTGTTGGGGAGGCTGGAGACACTGTGCAGTTTGCAGAATACATCCAGAAAAACGTTCAGCTCTACAAAATGAGGAATGGTGAGTGCTGGGGAGCAGTGACGGGGGGTCGGGAGCAGAGTTAGTGATAGGTGGAGTTTACAGGTGAACACAGGTGGGAAGCTCTCAAAGCTTCTCTGGCTTGAAGGATTTCTGCATTTTTAGTGTCCCGCAGGGGTGGTAGTGAGGGCAGGATGAAGAAATGGGATTGGATTAATGTATAAACAGAGAGGTTCATCCAAAGCCCAGGTAACCTGTCTGTAGTATAAATGATAGGTCTGTTAGTAAGATAATTCCTCTTAATAATCTATTGCATGTCAACTGTTACCACTTTTCCTGACTGAAAAAGTCAGGCTACCTGCCCATAGTGGTTTAATTGTTGGAAGCTGTGTGTTTAACAGTCTGTACAGACCTGAGCTACCCAAGGGCCTGTTTCATGCTTGTAGCTTCCAGCATGAACTGGAATCAGACAAATGACATAAGGTTTGGCCTTTTAAAGAATATCTTGTTGTTTCAGAATAGGAATGGAAAGTCAGGAAGTGAAATGTGAGTGTGGGTTTGCACTGTTACCAAGTACACACATTTGTTCTCCAGGTTATGAATTGTCTCCAACTGCAGCTGCAAACTTCACACGGCGCAACCTCGCTGACTATCTCCGGAGTCGAGTGAGTAAGAGCTGAAAGGTTTCAGTGAAGGCTTACAGGGGATAATTTCCATTTTCAAGTATCAGAGTCTGATGGAAGAGGTGGCAGCTTCTGCCTTTAGTGATGAATTTGCTTTGCTGAAAGGATATTTTATTAAAATGTAACTTGATTTGCTTATTTAAAAAACTTATCACATCACTTATCGATAGCTGATAAAACTGTAGCCTTAAAATTCCAGCCTTGGGCCCAGTAAACATTTTGTCACAAACACTGCAGACAGCTGAGGGAGTTAAGCCTCTTTAACATCGAGATAAGGCTGTCAGTTTTCATGCAAATGCACTGAATCCGTTTAATCTTCTCGGGAAGTGATTTAATAGAGCGAAGCTGTTTGATGTGCTTAGCAAAACAAGTCCCTTTTGTAAACAGCACCACGAGGCTGTCAGTAAATACCAGATCCGGGCTGGAGCTGTGGTTTCAAGCCACCAAACTGCAATTAGTGATTTTTCTCGTGGTTATTTTTTCGAAAAGAGAGAAAAGATGTCATGAGGGGCAGATGGACTTTTGAAGATCCAGGGTTCGGAAGCGTTCCGTTAGCCTTGTGGGTGTGTGGGAGGAAACAAGACAAAGTAGGATGCTGGGAATGAAGCTGGGCAGCGCTGTCAGGGATGGGGCATGGGATGTTACGCTGCTGTTTTCACAGTATAGTGCACAGACTTGAAAGGATGTTTGTCAGAAGCAAATAAAGGTCAGTATTGACATCAGAGATGTTAATGTTGGTGAGGATTACACAGTGCAGAGTGAGGCCCAGACCCTGCTTCAAGAACTCATCCACAGGAACAACCCGAGATCGTGGTTCTCACTCCTGACACGGATCCAGCTGGAGGCAGTGAGTTTGAGTTACTCAGGTCAGAGTGAGTCGGTGGAAGGACTCTGTGCAGGGACACAGCTCTCCTGCTTTAGGTGACTTCAGCCAGCAGTGGTTGGTAGGTGATGGCTGGCAGTGGTGCTGCTCACTTCAGCTGCTGTTCACGGGTGGTTTGTTCAGGGCTCTGTGTGGTTTTTGAGGTTGATGTGGGGGAGCGATTCTGCTCAGTGTCTGGCCTGGCTGGCTGTCCCCTGCCTGGTGCTGGTGGCTCCTCTCAAGGACATGTGGCCCATGCAGGTGATGTCAGGGAGGCCAACGCTGGATGTCCTGCCCAGTTAAGCAGATTCAGCCATTTCTCATGTATGATTTTGAGTTCCAGGAGTAATTTAATGGGCTCTTCATTGGCCAGCAGGACGTAGCACTGGCGTCTTCCTCCGTGCCGTGTCCCTTGAGGCCTGATCCTCTCAGTGTCTCCCCTCCTTCCTGAGCCCACGCCTGTCTTCCAGCTCACCTGCTCCAGATGGGCAGCACAGTGGGGAGGACACTGGCAGAGGCAGATGTGTTTATTTACTGGAGAGGAAGCGTTGTGCTGCTGCAGATGGCAATGCCCCGGGGCCAGCAGTGCACTCTGACACTGCTGTCACACTACAGCGATCTCCGTACTTGGGGAGAGCTCTCTTTCTTGAAACACAGCACTTAATGATTTGTTTGTGGGATTTAGAACTTGAATTTAGAACAGAATTTTTTTCCTGTAAATTTTGTTATGTTTTCATCCTAATTCGTGGGACACCAGAAGGATTAATGCCAGCTCTCTGTATCTATTTAAATTGCATGCAAGATT
This sequence comes from Aegotheles bennettii, assembly GCA_013398125.1. Lineage (NCBI taxonomy): Eukaryota > Metazoa > Chordata > Aves > Caprimulgiformes > Aegothelidae > Aegotheles > Aegotheles bennettii. The sequence goes on from VZRW01012357.1 coordinate 59,676, forward strand.
TCTCAGGGCTACTAATTTAAATATGTGAATGATCAAAATAAAAAATGAAAAGGTGAAATATGACACCACCTCCTGTCAGGAGTGGGGAGAATAGTTTAGAAGTGACAAGTTTGGTGGGGGAAAAGGTGCTTTGTTGCTCTATCACCATTCACCACGTGAAGCTGTTTGTTACGGAGGGCTGGGGGACACGTGGAGGGGGGTGGCTGACACTGAAACAGGAGGTTTTCACTGAAACAGGAGGTTTTCAGGCGGTGTCCCCCAAACCAGAGCTCATTCTGCATTGTCAATCACCGCCTGGGTTCCTCCCTGTGGTATCTGGTTTGATTTAATTTATGAACCTTGTGGCTCATGTAGTCCAAGTTCATGATTTTTCATGACATTTCTCTCCTCAAAATGTGAGGTTTATGCTCCAGAGTAGAATCTGAGAGGAATCTGTGTTGATTTCCATTGATATGTTGCAACTGGGGCAAACCCAGCGGTGAGTGGTGCTGTGGTACCTCCTGCATGGTTCCCTACTCACCCGCTACACCAGATCCTGGGGTTAGTACGTGAAACAGTGCTGAGGTGGGGTGCAGGAAGAATAACCGCCTGCCCCTTCAAACCCAAAGAAATCCAGTTTCTTGTTGTGGTGCTGTGTTTAATTATAGGTGGGAGGGTCTGGCCTGGCTCCAGAGGGGGCTGGCAGTTCCTCTGCCTTGCCCACGCTTGGCAGGATGCTTCCTCACACCCACCTGTCCCCCCCTTGCTGTGACTTTGGCTTCCGTCAGATGTCACAGTGCTGCCTGTCACTGCCCAGCCTCCTGCTGCTGAGCTCCTGGATTTGGTGTGTTCATCACAACTGTTCTCTCCAGCTGTAAATTCCCAAGAATTTCACATGTCTCTTAATTGCAGTGGTTATTTTAAATCAAACAATGTAAAGTGCAAAGCTGCTTGGGCTGAGGAGTGTTGGCTCTGATGGAAAGGTTAAGCTCAGAAAAAAATACAAATTTAATCTCTCCTGGAGTGTCAGGCACACACTCAGCTGGCAGCCCTGGAACCACCCTGGTCTGCTGAAGGGTTTGGAACTGCTGGGTTTAGTTATAAAAGCCGAGGCTGCCTTTGGAAGGGACAAAAGGATTGAGATGTCCAAGGAATCCCAGTCCCAGAGGTGCGAGTCCCACTAAGAGATGCTGTCTGCAAATTTAATTTATACTCATGGAAGCAGTAAATTGGTGATGTGTATTTTGTAATGTTTAAATCCTGCCTTCCTTCAACAGTAGGAAGACACAGGGGGGGCTTCCTTTACCTTTGGGTTCTAAGAAGTTGTCTCATAGAGCACTGAGCTGCTTCTCAGATGTAACTGTACAGCACCGCTTGTTTGTGGGTGGTGCCAGTGCTGGGAGTTCCAAGTCACACAATGATCTGAGTGATCTTGTGTCATGGCTCTGAACTATCACCTGTGTGATGTTTCAGAGTAAACAAATGATGCAATGCAGAGTAATTAACGAATACAGCTGCACGGCAGCCTGGTTCCAAATACTCTTGTACGCTTTGAAGATTAAATCACACAGCTTACAGTGATGTTTGATATAGAACTGTAGCCAGCTTTATTCTTTCTTACTGTCTGCTGAAAGTCAAAATACAGCAGTATTTTGAGTGCAGATTCACTGTGCTTGGTAGCAAAATGAACTTTTGCCTATCACAGAGCTAAGGTTTCGGCTTTAGGGTGGAATTGCCTTTGCCTGTTTCAATCTGGTATGAGTTGCATCATCATTTTTTTCTCATTTTATTGGTTTGTTGGGCTAGACTTTCCAGCATTTTCAGAGATACCCTGTTGGTATGATGAATTTAATAATAAACATATAAATATGAAAGTACTGGAAGGATATAAAAGCCATTTAAAGAATAGATAACAGTAAAAAAATTTTCTGAGTCTACCTTTAAAAAGAACACACTGTGTGCATGTTTCATGGGCTTATAAAGTGCACACCTTGGAGGATGTGTGGGGGCATCTGCTTCATTGATGTGGTGGGTGGAACACACTAAGCCTAAAACACTAAAGAAACTGCTGAGGAATTGTTAAACTTGAAAGTACAGCACAGTGAAAAGGCAGGGTTCCGTGGATGGGGGTGCAATGGTCTTTTGGGTAAGATGGGGGTGTTTCTCAGCCTTGTTTGATAGGTGCCTGCTGAAGTCAAGAATCAAACCAGCTAAAGCAGACTCAGTTTCCAGTTTAAGAAAACCCTTTCCAACCAAACCAAGAGCTGCTGCTGTCGTGATGTTGCAGTGTCTGAGCAGTCAGTTTTGAATAGAAATAAGCCAGTCCCTCAGATCCTCATTCACTGGGTCAATCTGGGCTATATGTTAAAAGTTAACCTTGGTAAGTGCAATAAAAACCTGCTGCCAATTAACAAGGGGGTGTAACACTGGGTATCACTGTCTGCACTGGATGTGAGCTTCCCTGTGTGCTGAACTGGGCCCTGGTTGGCAGCAGCCTCGTGGAGCAAAGAGCGTGCGCCGTTAACAAAGGGCTGCTTATGAATTGCAAAATGTTCACATTGTGCTCACATGTTGACAGTAAAACTCCTCCAGTTTTATGTTGAGATGAAAGAATCTGGTGTGAAAACATAATTAAAGTTTTCTGAAGTTTGAATGTGCCGTGAAAACTTTCTTTAAAAAAACCCCAAACCCTCAAACAACTCGGAGCACTGGTTTTCAGGAGAATTAGAGTTTTATATTATTATTTGCTTCTGCATTCCATGTCACCACAAGACCTGATGGTTTTGAGATCCATAACCTCCTGCAGACAGTGTTGATGCAGCGTTTTATGGCTGAGAACTGTGGAGCCAACTCTGCTGCTCTTCTGTAGGTGGCACGGGGAAGTGTTGGGTGTGGCTGCTCTGATGAACCCATGCTTTCTGTTGCAGACCCCTTACCATGTCAACCTTCTCCTGGCTGGCTATGATGACCACGAGGGTCCTGCCCTTTATTACATGGATTACCTGGCGGCTCTGGCGAAAGCTCCCTTTGCAGCACATGGATACGGTGCATTCCTCACCCTCAGCATCCTTGACCGCTATTACAAGCCAAGTAAGTGGATTCTATAGAGAAGAAAATTCTCCTGTTACCGAGTAATAAGTTAAAGGCTTAAACCAAGAGATTGACATTTGCTGAGTCAGATGATCCAGTGCAATAGCTGTGATGCTACAGATTTGAACTTGACTCTTTGTTAGAATAAATGTAGCTTTAAAGATCGCCTTCTGGTTATGCTGCAGTGGTAATGTGAAACTACTGGATTCCTTCAAGTGTTTTCCTGTTGGAAGCATAGCAGGCTGTAAGTGAAGGAAGTTTCAATTTATTCTAAAACATGATTAGACTTCCCTGGACCATTAGCTGCTAGTAGTCTGTTTTTAATAAACAACATTTTGATAACTTTATCTTTTACTTGCTTGACTGTCAGCTAAGGCACGTACACTTTCCCAAGGTATCAATCTTCAGAGGGCAGGCCCGGGTCCTGTTGCTCCATATATTGGACTGGCTTTGTGTGTGGTACATTAAAAACATACAAGTGAAAAGATACTCCTAGCAAGACTGTCCTCAGTGCTCTGAAATGGTGGTGAGGAAGATTGGGTGGTTTGCTTTACAGTTTCATGCATGTGATAGCTCTTGGTCATAATTCTTGTACGTGCCTGTACCTGTCTAAAGTTTTAATTTTAGACTCATAATGCAGTTCTGACACTGCCAAGGAGCAAACCCCCACTTTACAGATGAGGAAATGCACAGAGCTTGGAGTATTGTTAATCTGACATCTTTGGCTTTAGCTACAAAACTGCTGTACTCCTGTGTGCAAAGCTGAGTGCAACCTCCTAGCAGAGACGTTCACTTAGTGATCCTTTCACCTGCCTCCTGCGAGGAATGTAGCTCTAGACTAACAGTGTTGTTGTGATGGGACTCCTGCCTGAACAGTGAGAGCAGGTCTGGAACAAACCCTAGAAGCAAGTTTTGTGAGGTCCACAGAGCTTAGGTGTCTTCTGATTACATCTCTTGAGAATTATAGTGCTCCACTTTCACCATCCTTTGTGAAAGGAGAAGAATAGTGAGCTGCAATGTGTTGCCATGGCTTGCCATCCCTACGAGTGCTGGATTTTACCCTGAAGTGTGAGAATAGCAGGGGCAGCACACACGTGCCTTTCCCATTATTAAAGCTAATACTCAGCAGGGAACGTAGCACTAAAACCAATCTCCGCCTACTGTCACTGACTTGCAGCCAGCTGTGGACAGATGGAGCTGATTTAGAACTGTAATAAACTGGAGGGGAGAGAGACGGCTGGAGTTGTGCGAAGCCCAGGCCCTGGCCATGGGAGGCAGAATTCCGTCATGCTTCCCAGTCAGTGGAACAAATCGATTCTCAATGGCTTGTTGCAGCGTGAGCGCTTCGGTGCAGGGCATCCTCACTACATCTGGAAAGTGTTTTCTGTGAGCTGAGAAGGAGAGTTTTTGGTGCTCAGCTGAAAAGTTGTTTAAATTTAATAAAAGATTCTGTGGAGAGGGATGGCCTCTAATTAAATCAATCTGTGGATGTTTTCTCTTTCAGGTATCACACGTGAGGAAGCTGTGGAGCTCCTAAAAAAATGTCTAGATGAGGTGAGTTGCCAAACTTGGGCCCTTGTGATCTCAAGAAAGGAATGTTTGTTTGCATTCATTCACTGATATTTTCCTCGTCCTCTTGTCATGTTTTTTTTTGCTGTCTTTGCCAGAAGGGGTAATAAATGCACATTGACCAGATGTGGAATAGCTACCGAGGAAAAGGGATATGTGGGCACTTGCATTGTCTTAGCATGGTTCATGTCCTCCAGAACGTAAACTTGAAGCTTAATTGTTTTTCTTTACTTCTGCTTCTTCCATGCTTAGCATAATATTGATACAGTCTTTGACTTCTTCCTTTTATGTTTCATCTGAACATAATGCCAGCATCCTTCTGTTACTTGTGTTACACTTAACTGGTGTACACTTCTGACTGCACTTCTCTTCCAGCTTGTGAAGTGAGGGAAAGGTTTGACCTTGAAGTTCATGATCAATTTTAGCATAAATGTAACCTTTCAGACTCCAAGGCTTTTATTGTAGGCAAATAATCTTTATCCTTGTCTGTAAGATATTGAATTGAATGTAATTGGGAAGAAACATCTGGGGAAACCTCAGGGAGAACTACTCTGAAGAGGTTCTGTTGGAAGGATCTTCTTGATATGTACACTTTGTGCCCTAAGTTGCAGCCCACTCAAGTTGTCTTCCTGCTTAAATGTCTTCCTTGTTACCAGGCTTGTGTAGTTTGCATCTCTAGCCTAGGCTTGTCTAACATGGATAGTCTTATAACAGAGAACAAACTCATACTAACTGATTCCTGAGCAGTGAAAAATCACTCTAGTTCCTGATATTTCAGGTCACTAGAACCAGGATGGAAATTTTGATGTGCAACAACATATCCCTTAACTGTGCTCCCTGCTTTTATCTAACCTGTGAATGAATCTCATCTCTTTTGTCTTTGTCTTTTGTCCAACAGCTTCAGAAACGCTTCATCCTAAACCTTGCTTCTTTCAATGCCCGGTTCATTGACAAGGATGGCATCCATGAGGTGGAAAATATACCCATCCCAAAAGCAACATCCTAACCCCTGGGATCTTTCTTCAGCAGTCTTCATTTTTGTTCACTTTTGGGTTTTTTTCTATCAGTTTAAAGCACACAAGTCATGTACTGCACTGGGAGATCCAATAAAGATTGACATTTATATAGCTGGTTTTATCTTCTTATTCCACTGATCCTTCCTGTGGGTACTTAAGTAAATCTTTCCAGAGTGAGGTGAAACTTGATTTACTGTTAATGGGTGCACATTCAGGTTGCTTGTCTTTCTCTCCTCTTCCGAGATTTCCCGCTTCCACCTCCCTGTAAGTTTCTTGTCTGGGAAAACCAGTACTTTATTTTCTAGGTTTAGAAGTACACAAAACCAGTTCAATGAGAAATAAAATTGCAGCACTCTTCATAAGTCTTTGAATTACTCTCAGCTAGCTAGAGCTGTGTCTCCATGAGAATAAGCACCGATCTGTCTGGGCTCTAGATGATGCTTCCATATAAAAACTCCATTCACAGAGCAGCTTCAGATAATTATCATGTGGCTGATACTTGCAGTCTGCCCAGAAGCGATTCTTCTGAGAATAATTTTCATTGAGACTCCTTCCCTCCTTGAGCCTGCATGGAAAGAGTTGGATGCTGATTTAGGTTTGAATAAGCTTGGAAAAAGGATCTTGGAAATGGAAGGAGGGATGTGCACAAGATCGTATGCAGGCTGGGTTACTGGTGTGGCATGGTGTAACACCCAAGTTCTCAGCTGGGAAGGTAAGTGACAGACCTAACCCTTTATTTGTCAAAGCTTTTTTGCTCTTGCCTCAGTGGTGTGTTAAGGAATGTCAGTCTCTTCCCCAAAAAGTCAGTTTTAAAGCCTGAGGATTCCCAGCTTATAGAACATGGGAGAACTGGGTTGGAGACTGAGACTCACTTAATGTCGCAGAGGAAATTTGCAGCTCCAGTGCCTTGACTCGTCCTGCCTCTTCAGACTGCCCTTACTTAAATGTGACTCTTAACTCCAGTCCCAGCAGGCTTTGTAGGTTTAATTTTTTCCAGAATGAGTTTAATTATCAGCTGGTTTTGTTGTGGTCATTGCTGCAATGGCTTTTATTTAAGGCCAGGGGCACATAGCTCCCCAAAACATTTTGCTAAAATTTACTTGGTCTTTTAAAAACCTTCCCAAACTCTTACACTGTGAGAGGAAGCCCCCAGCGTATTTTCTCTTGGCAGGTCACATTTCACATGAGTGGAGTCAGAGTGTTCGAGTTCTGCGACTGAAATCTCACCCCTTCATGTTGCATTAATGTATTTGTTCAGCTTAATATGCAGCATCTCTAATTTATTTTACCGCTGATGTTGAATGTTTTTGCAGGTTTCTTGCCTCTCTTCCCGAAGTCACCGTCGCAGAGTGGCTGAGCTGATGTGATATTTTTGTCACTGCATATCAAAGCAGTGATGCCTCCATACAGGAGGGATTCATTATTCCAGACACTGAAACGGGGGTGTGGTGCTATTGGATCATGTGAGCCTGGCAGAGAATCTGCCTGGAGTTTTTATTGGCACCTATTTGCATGCAGGTGATTAATAAACATAAAACAATTATTCCCTTGCAAACACCCTTGGTGGAGGCAGGTTGGAGTGGAACATATGTTTTGCCTGAGGGCAGGGACCGGGATCTGAATCCCCCATTGAGTGAGAGATACAAGGGGTTGCATCAGAAGCCAACAGAGCAGCAACCTCTCGGAATGAATAAATCCAGACCTTCACTGCAAAGCAGCAGAACAAAAGAATTGGCCCACAAGGAGATTGGGCTTTAGCTTCTGATGAAGTAGATTCTTTTGAGGACTTTCCAAGAATTCACATTCTTTTAAGGAAAGGTATAATACCTTTGCTGTGTAACTTTGGGTTGTTTTAAAGGTCTGTGGTGCTGATCTTTACATTCAGAAACATTCAGTGTTCATTTTTGACAGTAATATGTGGAATTGGTTTGAAAAAACAATGTTTGAAGTTTCCCATTTGCATTACTTACGGAGGAAAAAACCTCTGACCTGCTTCAACTTCAGCCCTAAAGCTTTTGGAAACTGTTTTGCCTAAAACTCAGGAAAGAATTCACCTTTCCATTTGAAAAGCATCTATGTTTATCATGAGAGGCCTTTCCTTCATAAGAAATCTCTGAAAGAACTGAGCACTGCAAGAGAGTGCTGTGTTCTGCTAATGGGGTTTTTTTGTTCATATAATAAAAAGTTGATGTTGTAACCCAAGGTAAGGTATTCCTGGGGTATTGTAGCCACAGCCACAGTTCTGCTTTGCTTTGGCTGGTAATTCTGACCATATGTTTTACAACGAAAGCCTCAGGGCCTAAAGAGTTAACAAGGCACTTTTTCTCGTGTTAGGTTTCCTGTTTAAAGATGGTCCCTTCCTGAGCACTGTGGGGTGACAGATCATTGCACCAGCTCATCTCTTGGAGGGCTTGGAGCTTGCTCCCAGATCAGTTTACATGGAACCGAGCCTTTGTGCCTTAGGCCACATTGGTGTGGGAGTGCTTTGCTGAGAGAAGTCTGTGAGTGGAGGTGTGGTGCTTGTAGGTCTTCCCTTGGTACCTTTTCATGGAAAAAAATCTGCTTCTGGAGACTTTCACATGTACCAGAGCATTGGCACAGAGGAGGTCACCAGTGCTCTGGCTGGCACGGTTGTGCTTGGCATGAGTTGGTAGCATCATCAGGACAGTTCTGCAGCCCTAGAAGTGACTTGATGGCTCGGAGTTGTCTGCAGTGATGAAGCTTCTCCCTGTGTGGGATGGCAAGTGACAGCCAAGCACAGACATGCAATTAAAAGTTGAAATGGCTGAAAGGTTAAAACTGTCCCCACATTGCTGTATCCAGCCTTTGCGTGGAGCTGCTGGTGGGGAGAGTGCCCCACGTTGATTCACCTGAGGGTTGTCCCAAGATTTTTCCAGTCCAAGAAATCCGTGAGCCCTTTCAGGCAAACAAGCCAAGGGATGTTTCAGCCATGGGCGAGTGAGAGTCCTCGGGCAGGGACTGCCCTCAGCAGGTGTGCTTATAAAAATTCCAGTGTAGAGACTACACAGCAACAAAGCAATCAAAGATCTGGAAACCAATGTTCACAGTGCTTAGGATTTGGGTGATTCCATCTCCCACTCTGAAGCAGGGACAGAATATTCCTTTGGTATAAAATACTTTGGTGTCTAAGGAAGGAAAAACCTTGAACTTTGCTGCCTGTGAAGCCTGGCACATACTGTGTCTGTAAGGAAAAATTAATTTATCCTACTCATTAGGAGTTTATCCTTCAAGCCATTTTTAATTCTTCAAGGGTTTGACCTTATACAGAGTTTCCATGTGCTGTTATCAGTCTGCCATCAGCAGCCATTAAGTGCAGGAAATTTTTATGTGAGCACTGATCAAATGTAAGTTGTTTTAACAGATTTTTAAAAGCGAAATGGTGGAATTAAAGCTTGCAACTTCCCTTTTTTTCCCTATTCTTGGTTGGTTTGAACCTCTGTGTACTCCCGACTTGCTGAGGACTGTGTTAAAGATGAGTTAGTTGTCTTGAAAATGTAAAGTGACAGTTTAAGCATTTTGTTTCTGTGCTAATGTGCAATTAGGTTGTTATCCAATAAGCTTATTCATGTAGTCTAACTCAAGACAGCTGTGGAAGGAAGAGAGAAGCCCTTTGCTGTTGAGAAATGGTGAGAGGGGAAAGGATGTTTGAAAAGATCTGTTCCCGAATTGCCAGTGTGCTCTTTTCCCTGTGTAATATAGTAAAGCATTAAAGGTTAGCAAGATTTATTAAATCTATAGAGAGATAAAACTAAAATGTGGATAGATCTGAATGTCAGCAAATGTGGTAGAAGTTTGGATCTATCAATTAACTCCAAGGCACCATGCACTAATCATCTAATTGTCTGAAATGATGCCTTGGCTGAGTGTGTTTTGGTTTGGGTAAATAACCTTTCTCTTAGTAGAGGCTTCCTTGATGTTGTCAAATATTTCTGGTGTTTATGCACAAACAGGAAAGCAGCTCATCTGCTTTAGTTAATTTACAGAAGGCAAAGCAGGCTCTGTCATATTTTGTGTCAGTATTTTTAGGATTATTGGCAGTGTCCTACTACAGCACCACCAAAATGCCTGTGGACTTCAGTGATGCTCGATCTCCTCTTGCTAAATGTTGCACTTGAAAGGCAACAGATGCCATTGCCCTGCTACCAGAGCTCTTAGGACTGCTGGTTTGTGGGAAACCTGTGCATCTCCCAAGCCTCTGCACTCAGCAGAGGGCAGTGATCCTGCACGCACACGGCCGCATCCTTGTGAACTTGTTGGGTCTCTTCACCTCTGTGCAGATCATCTGATGTGCACAGAAACGGCCTCATGGAGAACAGATTAATGCCTTGTCCATCAGTGGCAGATGGGATGTACAGGGTTGTTTCTTTCCTTGGAAGATGCACATTTTATTTTTCACAAGGGCCAGGCAGTTATCACATGAAACAAATAATTATTCATGTTTTCACAAGTGAAGGCTCAGGTAGTTGGTGACTGGCCAAAGCAACCAAAAAGAGTAGCCGGAATCCATCCTCTACTGGTTAGTCCAAGTGCCAACAAGCAGAGAGGCAAAGTTCAAGTAAATCTTTAATTTTTTTAAGGATAATACCATTCTCCCTCACAAAAGCGCTCTTGACATCCGCTACTATGTTCTTGGAGTGAGGATGCTCATGGTATTTTATTAACAACAGTGTGCAGGGGAGGAAAACTACAACACTGTGTGATGCTATTTTCAAAGAACTTTCTGTGATGCCACAGCAAAAAATGCTTAAGAAGAAAAAAATCAGGAAAAGTCTGAAATGGCTGATTTGGAATGTGGAACGTTATAACACATTCATTTGATTTACCCAACAGACAAGCAGTGTGCTGAGGCCACGGCTGAAGGATAGCATTATGGTCCTGGGATTAGCAGAAAATGCACTTGTCTGTGTAATTAAGTGTCCACAGATGGAGTATATGGGAATCAAGAACTTTAAAGTACAGAACCAGGCTCTGACACCTGGGAGTTGGGAAGACGTTTCCTAAGCTGTCAGATAATTTTGTGGTTTTCTTTATTGAACAGCAGTTTCTTGAATCCTTGAAGCTTCTGTTGCTGGGCAAGGCCAAGTACAGGATATAAAGGGATATCCAGGGTTTATTTATTCCTCATTTTCCGTCATTTCAAGTGAGAAGGTTCAAACCTGTTCCTCTTTTCAGCTTTTAAAATCATCCTTTAAAATCCTGTAGCTCTGAGTGAGCACCTTCAAGAAGAAAACAATTCAAACTGGGCTCCAGTTCCATTTGTGTCACAGCATTCACTGGGAGCACATGAGAAGCCTGTCCAGATCCTCACACTTGGGGCTTTGGTCTGGTACATCTGATATTCCTGGGTTTGTGTATTAGTATTTACCTTCGTGTTTATTGCCCGTGCTTTGATGGAACAGGAAGGTTGGTTGTGTGAACACTGCCAGAGGTCAGCTCGCCTTCAGCTCCCATGTTTACATAAGCTGGTTCAAGATTTGAGGTTAACCTCTGCTGATGTTTTTAGGAGCTGCAAAGCCATACGGTTTTGGTTTTGGTTTCCATCTTGGCCCCAAAATTTGCAGAGAACAAAACCGAAAGGTTCTTTATGTTCAAAAGCTGTGAAAAAGCTTATTAACACATGGCATTAATAGAAAAAATTTGCCCCAAACCGAACTGAACCGAGCTGTTTTTCCTCACACGCTCGGCTGAATTACTCCTTAGCTCAGCAGATTCAAAGGCACTGACAACTTTTTTAAGGATACTTTAAAATAGGAATGTTCCTTTCTCTTTTACATTTTAATGGAATTCTTCAGACTTTCCTAGATAAGACATACAACATAGTGTCTCCAAACTGTCCATCCTTCTCCCAATGTATGACAGATGCTCTGTAGGGTGGACAGCTTTCCCACCTCTTTTGCCTCGCTCATTTTTCCTGGGAACAGCCGAATGCCTCTCAGTTTGCCTCAAACCTGCCTCTTCCCCTGGTGCAGGTGTGGCCATGCCGTGCTGTGATGGGATTCATGGATGTACTTGCTCCCACTCTGGCTCCAGAGAGCTGAGCCAAACCCTGTTTTCCTCACAAAGACATCCTGAGTGGGGCAGAGTCAGAGTTATCTGTGCTGAAAGATTGGTTCTGATTTAGTGTTGTAATTACCGGGTGCTCTGGAGGCTCCCTGTGATGGCCAAATTAGCAGGAAAGTCTCAGAGGTGTAATGTGCTCCTGACATATGACAAGGCTGGGGGAGAGGAAATGAAATGAAAATGGGTCAGGAGTGGGAGGCCTGGGCTGGAGCAATTCCCCGTGGTGCCAGGGTCCATTTAAGAGTCAAAGCAGCAGCACATTACAAAGAGGGTGTAGAAAAGCTGTTGTCATTGTCCAACCTGAGCAAACTGGCCTTTCCACTGGTCTCCTCCTCGGCTCTGCCTGTAGCACCTGCAGCACAGACATCTGATGTGTTGCCTTCCTGCTTTGAATGCTTCTCTGCCCTTGTTTTTGCAACGAACCAACAGGCAGCAAAGCAGAACAGGGACTTACAGGAGAGAACTTCTTACCATCGGAAATAAAATAGTAAATGTATAGACTATGTCTCTGGCTGAAACAGGCTGTTCAAGCTAATTTTTTTGGTAGTTATGGTGCTAGACTTGAACTGTCTGGGTTTGGATCCCAGCTTTTTCCCAAACTCCTGATGTCTCCCTCTGCAAATCACTTGAATTCCATGTGTCACATCCGTTCTCTGTACGGTGCAGGTTACAATTTCCCTTGTGGTCTTGCCTACTGAAATAGAGAATTTGGGATAAGATCTTTAAAAGAGGAAAGACACTTCTGCACAGCCAGACCCATCATCAGGTGAGAAGACAGCAGCATCCAGACACATCTTGATGTGCTGCAGAGCTTCTTGACTTGGAGCAATAGCTTGATCTTTCTCTGAACTCATTTTGCACCCCCAAAAAAGCCGAGTTGTCTCCATTTAACAAATCTTCCCTGGCTATAACCTCTGCTCCTAAAGCAAAGCTATCCTTATGGGAAATACTTCTGAATTTCAGGATATAATTTTAGCCTTTTCTGTGCTGAGAAGAATCAAATTAGAACATCTGAAGGTGTCAGGATAAAAACATACAAAGGAGCCATCCAGAATAACACCAGCATCGTTCTTGCTGCCTGCCTGGCTCCGAGGTTACCGGGATGCTTCAGCACTGTGATCATGAGGTCAAAGCTCGGGTGTATATCCAATGTCTGGAATTGTTATTGCTATTTATGGGATCCTGTTGAAAATGCAGCGATGCTCAGGTGGTCACAGTGGGAATTCTTTGCAATATGAAGGAGGTCAGGCAGGAAGACCACAATGATACCTTCTGGCTCAGCATGTCCAGGTTCTGTGTAATGACTGGGTTTGGGCTGTTTCTCCCCAAGTCTGTTAGGATGATGAAGCCCACGGTCGTATGCTGCACGTGGTGCTGTGCTATCTGCCTCAGCTGCTGAATCAATGATCTCTGAAGCAAGCATTTTGTCACCCTTGCAAACAACACTTGTTTTGCAGCCTGATTTGAAAATGGTTTCGGTTATGGGGTTTTGATCCAGTTGCACTAACAGGAAAAACTCCCTCCACTCAGTGCCGGCGTGGCTCCTCGGATGCTGTATGTAAAGTCTGGAATTTAATGGACTCTCTCATATATGAAAGAATGCATTAACTACAGGTCAGCAAAGTCTGCTTATTGTGTTGTTTTAGTAGGGAGAGCTATTATTACCCTCTTGCTTTTAAGGTAGCCTGCTTAAAGGTAATTATTTAGTCTCTCCAAAGCCATGCAGAATGCAACACAACCTCTGCTTGTCTGCGTTAATGACACAGTGGAGAGTCCCAGTTCGATGTTAACCTCAGTTTACCCTTGGGATAGCTGACTGTTGGGGAATGAAGAGTTCTTGTTAATGTTCTTTTTCTTCCTCGCTTGTCAAGGATTGTCATGTGGTTTCCCTGGACTTGTCATTCATTCAAAATTAATTCAAAAAAGATTTTTATTTTTTTTCAATTCCCCTTTAGGATTGAAATTCCAGAGTGTTCTATAACAAGCGTAGAAACCATGAGTCTGAATCTATTTTTACTCTTTGACACAATCCCACGTATTTTCCCACGATAATATTTGTGATCAGTGTGGGAATTTATATCAGGGCTGAACCAGGAATTGTGTAAAATGCCTTTTTTTCCTCTTAGGATGGAAAGTCAAAGAACACATCAAGGGATGAAAGGATGGCCTTGTTTGGGAGGGGAACTCCAGTGCTAACTCATGATGAACAATAATTGGCCTGGTACTACCTCTGAAAGCTCTGCTCTTCTCGGGTGTCTCTGTGGGCCTGCAGAAATGAAGGTGTCCAAAGTTTTGGGAAGTCTCCATGAGTGTAGAAAGTTGGTCCTGCACGACGCGTCCATTGCCGGTCTGAGTATCAGTGGCCCAATCAACAAGTGAATCCAAATCATCCCAGTTCCTCCCAATTAAAAGATAATTGGTGGCATCCTGGTCTTTCAGGCACCAGACTGTTCCTCATAAAACATTCAAAAGCCTTGCAGTTACCCAGGGAGGGAAATGAGGAGGGAGGTGTTTTCCACCCGATGGACATGGCATGTAATTACTGCAGGCATCTCCTGATTGTCTGTGTTGCTCATCACTGCTATGGCTAAGAATTCCTTGATAGAGTGCTCCAACCAAGTCAGGTTTTCATAACATGATTACATTATGAAATTATATTTCACGCCTGTACATTATGCTGTGCACACACAGACTTTCATCGTGTATCAAGGCACAGTTTGCCCTGCTCTGATACCGGGCACCATGGGATGGCTACAAATTGAATTATTTCAGGATAGTTACCCTAAATAACTCCATGCAGGGAAACCTGTATCGTGGCACAAAAGCACCTTACTCTCCTTTATCATAATCCATTTAAAACATGGATTATGCTGCTGCAGAACAGGGCACTCCTATTTTGGAATAATTTTAAATAGGAATAGGTTTTGTGCTTTCGGCTCACACCCTGCATTATCCAAAACAGCTTTGAAGTGTAAACAAGCCTTTAATGTGTCTGTAGTATTTCCATGCTGCTCCCTGGCTCCTCCTTGTTTCCTGGATCTTCCTTTTGGAAGGTCCAGAGCAAAACCAAACCTGCAGAGCCTGTCATTTAGGTTTTTCCTTTCACAAACTTCATACCAAGGGATGTTTCCAATCTGATTCCCAATTTAAATGCATTCCTAAGCTTTTGAAGGGAGTATTTACATGCAAGTTTCTGACTCTCAGCCATCCCCACAAATTATATTAGTACATAAAATATTTCCTTTCACACTTTTCCTAAAAGGGAGATCCCTCTGTAAGCCTCTGCTCCTTTTGGGACTGTTTGATTATTTCTCTATTGTCATCAGCCTGTTCTGCAACCCCCGGAGAAAACTGATGGGTGCAGCTCTGAGAAAGGTCCAGCACAACAAATGCTGTAATGACTCAGACACATGTCCACCTACCCAGTCTCTGGCTGTGATGAGCAACGGATGTTTAGGATGTCCTCTGCAATCACCCCTCTCCCACTGCACCAAAAGCCATCAACACATCCATGAAACTCCACGGCTTCTTACGTGTCTTCTGTTCCTTTATTTAAACCTGCTTCCTGGCTATTCCATCTGGCGTCCTGCCTCTAGTTTTGGTGTCATTGTTCCCTGTTTGTATCCTTCTATGCCACTGGTTTCTGTGCCTCTGTCATATACTGCTCCTGTCCTTTGTGCGTGGTGCAGCTCTGATCCCCTGATCCTTCCTCACTCTGGGCTGTTCCCACCTGAGATCTCCCTGGCTGCTTTTCCCCATGGCTTTGCCATGTTGGGCTGACAAGATCTGCAGGTGGCATTCAGGATAGAGCCGTACCATGCAAGCACACGTGTGTCACACAGTATAGTGTGTTTTCTGCTTTGTTAATCCCTTTCTAACAGTTCCCATCATTTTGTTTCTATCTCCAGCCTCCTGTGAGTATGAGGGGGCTGTTCTCAAAGTCCTGTCCTTCATAATGCCCCAAATAGAGCAGCTGATTTAGAGAGCCTCATTGCATATAGATTAGCAGGGTTGTTTTATCTGCTCATCATTGCCTTGATACCATGAGGTCCTTGTGCAGCTCTTCACAGACAGGTTTGGATTTGACCTGAGCAGTTCTGAAGCCCCTGTGAACGCATCATTTCATGACTCATCTCCAGCATCACCAGAGGCACCGGGTGACACCAGGGCACCAACACCAGCTCCTGCATTCCCTGAGCTCTCTGCTTGGGACTGCATGGACTAATGGAACCTCATCTGTGAAACTGGAGGATATTGTTTCTTAAATCTATATAATATTTCAAGATATAACCACAGGGGCAGAAGGATCCTGGTTCACAAAGACGATGGAGGTGCTTTCTTCAAATAAAAAGAGGTTTATTAAGATAATGAGAATGACATTGTGGTGTGGGTGTTGTACATCTATTGCAGCATTAAGAGAAACAACAGCAAGTACAAAATCCTGCAGAACTTCTATAGTCATCATCATCACAGCCTATCTTGTCCATGCTACAGTTTGGTGTATCCAAAACTTCATTCCCATTTCTAATGGCAGAAAATCCAAAGACTTTCATCTTTAAAAAAAAAAACAAAACCCAACCAAAAAACCATCCCCAAAAACAAACAAAAAAGAAGACAAAACAAAGAACCCAACTCAATTTGATATAAATAACTTGCACTGGACATTTTAAAACTTTCAGATTTTAATTACACATAAATAAATATATACAGATTTCGAACAGTTCTGTTTGGCCTGGTTCAAGTTCTGCTCCTTGTGCTTTATTAATTATTATTAATTTTAGAAACTTGTGTGCTGTTATCTGGTGTGGAGTTTTAATTAGTCCTGGGTTTAACTTAACCTGTTTCACCGCCCGCTGTGGCCGCAGCAGTCGGGAAGGCTCCCGTCCGTCGGTCCCTGCCCTGGGAGCCACTGGGCGTGCGGTTCCTTCCTCCCCTCGTGGTCACAGCTCGGGGCTCCTCAGCCCCGGGGAGGATCCGCATGGAGTCTCAGTTTGGAAACTGAAAATGAAGTCTGAAACAGCTTTAAATCCAAAGCTGGTGATTTTCTCTTGGCCTGGCTGTAGGGCTGGGCTGGAGGTGGGGGAATAGGAAGGTTTCCTGTGTCAAAACCGCCTGGTAAATGTGGATACAGCCCATGGTCCAGCTCCCTGCCCTCTGCTGCTCATGCCTCTGGATCTTCCATCGATGAGGCTTTTGCTCTTTCTTCTCGGTTTTTCAGTTGGAACAAATTCCTGGAGCATGTCAGGCTTTCACTGTGGGTTTTTAAAAAAACAAAACAAAATAAAATTGCACATGACTTGGCTTCCTGCATCCATGATTTAAAAAAAAAAGGCAAAACCCCAAAGCCATTAACCTGGCTTGTTTCCTCAATCTCGCTGCATCCTTTACAGTTGTTTTCTTCTTAAATTCTTTAAATCTTCTTTTTTGTCTTTTCTTTATTTGCTTTAGGAGTTTCATCCCGAGTTCAAACGTGGTCCTTTCCCCCCAGTGCTCTGAAACCTTCCCATCACGGCCGAGGGGAGCTCCCACTGGGGAGGGGGTGGGAGGCAGCACGTTATTTCCGATGCTTCACCTCTTTTTCTGACGCTTTGGAGTCTCCGGCCGTGTGCCCGTTCCCTGTGCTGTTCATGAACATTTTATCCAGCCCCTTGAGGGACTCCACCAGGTAGTTCTGGAAGGCGGTGAGAGCCGCGCAGATGGCCGGGCCCCCAAAGCCGTGGGTTATCAAGCTGAAATGAGTCAAACAGCTCTGGACACCGGGCTCGAGGATGAGTGAGGGGCGGCTGTTCCCCAGCGGCGAGCGGTCCTGGGCTATCAAGTCTGCAAACTCCTTACAGATTTGCCTGGAAGAGGAAGGGTGGTGTCACTGTTAGTGCTGGGGCAGCAGCAGGGACAGAGGCACGTTGGGGGCTCTTGTCCCGCTCCCGTTTTCAGCTCCAGCCAGGGGAAAGCCCCTGCCTGCAGAGCTGGAGCTGGTGCAGCTGCTGCTGTGGGCACGTGTGGCAGTGCCAGCTGCTCCCCAGGGTTGGGTTGACCTCTCCCGTGTAGGAGCAAGCCCTTCCAGCTGTGCTACCTGCTCACCTCGCTGCATGACTTTCTTTCCTTTCTGCGGCAGAGGACCACCTTTGCCCCACAGAGCAGCAAGCCTTTGGGGCTCACGCTGCCCTTCCAGGCTGCAGGCACCCGAGGCAGTGGTGGCTCGTTGCCGTCCGTACTCACTTGGTAGCCAGCAGCATGTTTTTCCTGGTGTGGAGCTCCGTGGGGTCGGAGTGCTGTCGGCACAGGTACTCTGCCGCCGCCTTGGCTGGGAACTCGGTCTCACACACGTACCCGAAATCCCGAGCCAGGTGAACAGCTTCACCTACAAGGACAGATCCACGTGCTGTGTGAGAGTGGGACACTTTCCACAGCAACCTCAGCCATCCCACTGATGAGGGCTGTTTCTGCCGGGACTGGAGCTCTTTCCTTGCTCAGTTGCCACCCAAGGGCTCTCTGGGTGCCAGAGGTTTCTCACGTGGACACTTCCCCTGCTGCATCTTTCTCTCCCTACTCTCAACATTTTCTGCTTGGCCTCTCCAGACTGAGCAGAGATTTAAGCAGGGGTTGGAGGGTGAAAGAATGACCTTAGCCCTCTGACTGCTGGGCTAAACAGGGATGTGGGAACCGGGCAGAAGGAAGGGCTTTACATCCTCCCACAGCGAGCAGGGGCCCTCGGGCTGGACGTGCAGGCAGTGTATCCATCACCCCGTGGAAATGCCCACCCATTGATGGAATTGATCCATCTCCAGGCGTCCCCGTGGAAATAATCAGAGCTGATGGCAATTGATCATGCCCAACACCCGAAATCCCAGCCAGGCAGACAGAGCTGATTTGCCTTGCCCCCCTGCTGCTCATACGTATTAGACCATCCATCCTAATAGCATTAACCCAGATCCCATCACGGCCTCCCCAGCTCCCGGAGCTCAGTCTGGAAAGCCACGTTATGGGGAAGGTGTCTGTGCTCCTCGCAGAACGGTGATACCTTCCACTTTATCTCCCCCAAAGAAGGAACAAATCAGGCAAACCTGGAGAATCGGAACTGCAGCCACCTGAATGTCACAGAGCAAAATAACAGCTGCTGAAAACCATTATTGTGACACTAAGAAAGGGCTGGACCAGGATTTATCCCCTCCGTGGCTCCACAGTGGAATGTTTGAAGGGCAATTTGGATGCTGGCTTAGGGAGGTGTCAGCAGAGGGGACACGGTGGTGGCCAAGCCCAGGGCAGGCGAGGCTGGAGAAAAGCAGTGGTGGGACAGGAGGTCCCAGCAGGCAGAGGGGCCACAGGAGCCTGTCTGAATGTACCCCTGTTTCAGAGAGCTTTGGGATGTTTTGGAAGCTGAACTATAGCCCTGCTGCTCCCTTGGTCTGTTAAATAAACAGACATTGGGAAGGCAGAGGGGAGAAAATAAATGAAAGCAAGACAGCAAATATCCAAGCAAGAGGGTGCCTGCGGCAGGGGGGCACAAGCCAGCCCCTGTGTGCCAAGTAATGACAATGCAATAGCACCTTCTGTGGGGTGGGACATCTCCTAGTACCAGAACAGGAGCAGGAGGAAACTGTGTCCGTCAAGCACACATGGCACCGCTCTTTTATTTACTCTGAGCTGGTCAGCAGCAACCAAAACATCAGCAGCCACCTGAAATCAAAACGTACATTTCTTCCTTTCTTTCTTTCCTTCTTTCCTTTCTTTTAATGGAAATCAGCCTTTCATTCAGCACGGACCAACTGCCCTCAGTAACAACCTCCGCCTAATGAAGCGGGTCATTTAATTTCCTGGCAACAATGGGGATGATTTTCTATTCAGAAGCTGCAGGCAGCTGCCTCCAGCACGCTGGGCGCAGACACAATGGGTTCCACGGCTCGAAGGGACTCGGAGCTGTCATTGCTCCTGTTTGCACCCCGTGTCCCTTTCTCTCGAGGTGCAGCGGTGCCATCACCATTTCCATAGGGCAGAAGGTGGGAGGGAGCAGAGGAACAAGGGGCTTTGGGCAGGGGCACCTCACCCCTCAGGATGGGTGGCACACTGTCTGCCCAGGCTGTGCTGCCCGCAGCACCGTGCCCGTGCTCAGCACTGTCTGAGGATGGTTCTGCAAACCTGACCTCCACCTGCATCTGCAGCATCTCCTGGGTGTCTGGCCTGTGCTCTGCTGTCCCAGGGACGAGGACAGGACCCAGATACAGGGCATCTCCTTCTTACAGGAGACAAGGCACGGACCTGAGCATGGTGATGGAGCCTGGGCAGAACGGGGCGATGCTGCCTGAGGGCACCCGAGCTGTGTCCTGCGTGGGTGCACAGTGCTGTGCAGCAGCTGCTAACTTCTCTGCAGCTTTATTCAAGCTTTTTTGTGTGCCTGGTCTCTGTGAGCCTGACTAAGCACTGTTAGAGCTGGTGAATGGTAACTCAGACCCAGCCAGAGGAAGCTCACAGCCCCATCAGCTGCAGGTGCCTTCTCCCCTGGGCTGGGACTGGTTCTGGAGGACAGACGTGCTTGACCCAGCATGGACACTCACACGGGGACATTTCCAGTCCCAGGCAGTGGTGACCACTGCATACTTTGTTTTAAGCATTCTCATTTGTGGAAAGCTGCAAATGAAGGGTATTGGAGTTTCAGCACTCCCACCCTGTGTGGCTCTTACCTTCCACCAGGGATGTCAGCAGGGTGACATTGGCAGCTTTGCGCCTTCCTGCAGGGAGATTCAGTCCAATTTTCTCCAACCTTTCCCTTAAACACCGACCCCCATTTTTTGATTTTGCTCTGAAAGGAGAAAACAAGGAGGGGAAAAAATTATAATGTAATTAATGTTTAAAATATCTATAACTCATCCCAGTTTAAGCTTTTAGGTTTGAAAGGAGAGAAGAAAAATTGACAAAAATGCTATTCCCCAATGTACCACACACCAGAATTTCTCATCTCCATCAATCTGGAGGGTGAGAGCTGGTGTTGAACACAAAGCTTGCTCCAGCATTACTCCCTGCATCTCAGCACAGCCCCGTGTCCTTGGGCTGTCCCAGGGCTCTAGGGAGCAGCTTACCTGCGGAGGACTCCTCCAAGGAGAGAGGCGTTGAGACACTCGGGGGGTGAGAGCCTCCTCTGCACCTCCCCGACGGTCACTTTGTACTTGGAGGTGGAGCTGAGGAGGGAGAGGCGGCCAGGCACGGAGCAGAAGACCTCGTTGGGATTCGTCACCCCTCCGATCAGGCCATCTTTGTTCATGGACAGGGTGGAAATGGTGGTGCCATTGGCCTTCGAGGGGATGGGCACTGGGAGACAAGGAAGGGAGAGAGAAGAGGAGAGCGTGGCTGAGACTCCCAAGCCAGGGAAGCTTCTCAGGGACTCTCCTGGCAGCTTTCTAGCCCCCAGCACCCCTGAGCTGCCACCCACACCCCAGCATGGCTGGCTGGGATAGCTCAGTTAGGGTCACGTTTTCCTCAATAGAAGAAGAGAGGTGGGGTGATGAAACTCAACTAAAGAAAGAAAATTCAAAAAGGAAGAAGCCTGGGCTCTGCTCTCGCCTGCTTTCCCACGCTTCCCAGCTCTCCTGTAATTACAGCCAAGGCTCTGGGCTGGTCTCCTGGCAGGCCAAGGACTGGCCGCAGCATCGCTGTCTGGACCTGTGACCAACTGCCCCTCCCTGTCCCCTCGGGGTGCTCCGTGGGGGTGGGTGATGGGGCACAGTGCTGGCTCCTCATGCTGCCCCGGGTGCTGTCCCGGGGGGGCAGCTCAGCCCAGCTCTGCATGGGCACACGCTGTGTCCCACTGATCCACGACCTCCGGAACACCCGGGAGATGTGGGGTGGCCAGGAGCTGCCTTGGCCAATGTGCACCCACAGGAACCCGTGGAAAGAGTTTCTTTGGCTTCAGCTTTGGGATGAGCCCCACAGCAAGCCACAGCCCGAAACTTTCATCATCCCTGGCTTAGGGAAGCTTGAGGAGATCAAACCCAATTAATCCAGCATGGAATTCCTTTTACCTACTGGGCAAAAGCCAGTTAACACGAGGAGCTGGAGAGGCAGTGGTGAGTGCAGCATCGCACCGGGGTGAGATGGGCACAGCTCTCCCCTACGTCATCCCAGTAAGGAACCTTCTGAGACGCAATAAAGGTTTATGGGTTAGAACTGAGGCTCCAACTTGTGCCAAATGTCTTTGGCTTTTATGTTCTGACCTTAATAACCAATTTAACTCTGGGAAAAAAAGGAGGTTTTGAAAGATTCCAAAGAGGGCTGCGAATGCCATCGCTCAGGAGCATTCCAGCCCCTTTGTGGTTCCTCGGCTGCTCCACAATGCACATTCAGATGGCTCCTGCCAGGAATGCAGCAGCAAATGCCAAGGTGAGATGCAGGTTTTATAAAGGAAATACACATGCCCAAAATGAAACAGGAAGCCTGAAAATTAATTGGGGAGGGTGCTTAGGCTGGACCGATTAGGGGGCACTCACAGTCAGCATATTGTAAATACAGCTCAACGACTTGTTAGTGTGGCAATAAAAGAGGAGCACATGTTACATAAAAATGGCTAATGTTTTAAGGCTGGAAGATGAATGGAAAGGAGCTGAGGTGCATTAAGTCTCCTCTCAGCGTGAATCTTGGACCGAGCCAGGGGATGGAAGGGTGGGATGCGCTGGTGCCCTGCTGCAGTCACCCACTGCCGTGCTGGCCTTTGCCATGGCTGTAGCTGGTTGTTCAGGGAAGAACAAGTACGGGAACATCACCATGAGACATAAGAAACCAGAGCTATTTCCAGGAAGCATCAACTTCAAAGCTTTCTTCCATAGCCCCAGAACAGGTTGGGTTTGTCTCCAGGGGACACCCTTAAAGCAGAAAAGCAGAGTGTGTTTCACAGCTCTCTGTGCTGCTGCCGGGGCACCCAGTGTGAGGGGACACCCCTGGAGGTGCTGCTGGCAGTGCCAGACACTTTGTCTGCCCACGGAGAGCTCTGCATGGTTTCTGTACTCCCATCTCTGTGCATGCTGTGGTCATGCAGTGGTGTGCATGGTGTGCATGCAAGCTGCATGCATGGCCTGGGACCTGCACACACGGGGGGGACTGAACAGCCATGCAGGGGAGGGGGGAATTGTGCCTCACCACACGTCCCTATGAAACAGCATCTGAGGAGGAGGCAACACGCTGGAGCCTATGGAAAACCGGGCTGGAGATTGCTCTGATACAGCCCCGGTGTGTTTGTCAGTGACCCCGTGTGCCCCAGCACGGCAGGGAGGTGCGGGGCAGGGCAGGGCATGGACGGGTGCTGATGCACAACAGGGTGATGGCATGGAGACACCACAACACTTCTGAAACATTCATTTGTAGGAATGATCCTACTGTCAGAAACAAACACCCCTGGGAGCTGTAACCCAGAGCCTGGTCAGCAGCAGTCGGGTCAGCCCCGCGCCGTGCCACGAACAAAACCTGCAGGCACTGGGCATGGCACGGGAACGCCGGCATCTCCCCTCTGCCGTGAGACCCCGGCCAGGGCCAGAGCCCCCTGTGTTTGGCACGTGCAGGCAGGGGACAGGGCTGCCCGTGTCACGGAGAGCTCTGGCACCCTCTGCCCAGCATCACACAGGTGAGCGGCAGCGCTGGAGCCTGAGCCGCTCTCTGGAGTCCTGTAACAGTGCTGCATCCATCAGCCAGCGTTGCCTCAATACAACAAGAACAAACACAGCCACATTCGCCATTAATTATTGATTATTGTTATTTGGCCTCACCTGCTGCCGTTTGCCTGGTCTGATCTGCAGCTTGTTTGCCCATAAACATGCTGCAGGAGGGAGACAAGCTACCATTAAAGCCTGACAGCTTTGTTTCCTTGGCTTTTGGGGAACCAAAATTGTCTCTTGTCATCTGAGTAAACCAAAAGTCCCCCTCGATCTTCAGTTGCTGCTTTCCTGTTCCCGCAAGCAGCAGGTGATCGGAGCACCTGAGCCAGCCTGCAGACAAGAAGGAAGCATGAGACCATCGCGGGTGGGCAACCACCAGCCCATCGCCCCGGCGCGAGCACACCGACCCCCTGCGCCCGCTGCCGGGCCCTTCCGAACCAAGACGGGTGCATGCAGGTGCCTGGACACACGGCCTCACGCCGGGGGGTCATCCCAGCCACGGGGCAGAGAAATAACCCACGGGAGCAGGGATGGGGTTGGTGGGTGCCGGGGTACCACGACGCGAGTGGGAGGCGGCCGGTGCCGGGGCGGGGGGACCCTCCACGGCGCTTTGCAGCTGGGAATAAGAACATCACGGCAGTGTCACCGCACTGCTCCCCCCTTCTGAGTCTCATGGGCTCCACCACAGGAGATCCCTCTCCCTGGCACTGGCACAGGGCATCGCTTCCCCGCAGTGAGCTCTCGCCCTGCTCGTGGCCGTGGAGGGGCTTGGGCAGGCTCAGCCCCCAGGCAGGGCTGGGGAGGACGGGGCTCTCGCAGAAACACGCCCCAGGGACGGGAGTTCACACAGCGACGATCCCACAGGCTGCCGGGGAAGGGGTGGGATGCCGGTGCCCGAACCCCGGGGTGCCCAGGTGCTGCCTGAGGAGCGGGACAGGGCTCAGCTGGGGCACCCACCCACGCCGGGGGCTACAAAGGGCAGGACACAAACCCTCCCCAGGGCTCTGTTTGGGTTGGTTCAGCTCAAAGAAAAGGGGGGAAGGAGACATTGCGCTTTTAGCAGCTGCTCAGAAAGCTCCCGAGGAGCATCAGGTCTTTTTCTCTTCTGTCCATCTTTGCTCTCTGCTATTGTTATTTCCTCATTACTTCCCAACTGGCCTCGTGTGAGCTCTGCAAGCTGCGTGAGGGTGGGTGAATGGAGGGGGAGCTGTGGCGCAGGGAAAAGGCTGTTCCCGAAAGCTGGGACCTGCAGCCAGAGCCGCTGGTGCTGGTGGGTGCTGAGCAGGAGCCTGGAGGCAAAGACACGGCTGGACCAGGGGAGCAGGAGGGTGAACATCCCCATGGTGCTACAGGCAGACTTGTTCTCAAGCAAGGAGTGGTGTGAGTGTAGGGGCTTTGGGGGCAGTGAGCTGCCAGGGGTTGCCTGGGGGTGGTGGGAGTGGTACCTGGGCACAGTCCTGGCAGGGGGAGTTACTGGAGAGACTGTGGATGTGTCTACATGGGGGAAAAGTAAAAAACCTTAATCTGCTCCCTGAAACCCCTCGGCCATTGCAGCTTGGTTGTTCCACTATGTCCCCTTAAAGATCTTTTGCTCTTTCCTTTAGCTACCCGGTGCTCCTGAGACCTTTTTTTCCCCATGGGAAGGCTGCTTAGTTTGGATTCATCCTCTTCTAATTCAGCAGATCCCAAAGGCTTTGTCTGGTGTTGCTGGTGCTCAGCTCCTTGCCCAGAGGTCAGCTTGGCTGTGGATTTCATGACCTAAAGCCCCAGTGAAGCATTTTACCCTGGGGAGCCCCTGCTCCTGGGGATGCTGCAGCTGGGCGCAGGTGAGCACTGCGGGGCTGCACAGCACAAGGGTCAGAGGAATCTGGTTTGAAAGGGAAAAATCATTCTGAAATCAGGTTGTGCTGGCAGATGTCAAAGAGCTGCACAAGTTGCTGATCCCCAGCCCAGTGCTGGTACAGGACCAGGCACTGAAGTCATTAACTCGCTCCTGGGGCCTGTGTGAGCAGCTCATTATTGCTGCTGGGGAAAGCTGAGGCACAGAACAAGTTCAATGATTTACCAAAGCTCAGGCGTATGGGCAGGACCTGAACGCAGGCACTGCTGGTCTGTGGGAATGCTTTTCTGAGCACTCCAGGCTTTACAGCACCTGCTAATGCTTGGGCAAGAGCTGCAAAAATGGTTACGTGTGGCCTCTGCTTTTATAGCTCCAGAGTTGTTGTGATGCTGAGCAGCAGAGGGGTCTGTCATGGCACCACCTCATCTCACCATGCTCCAGTATGCTCCAGTGAGCTGCTGGGAATGGCAGCGTGTCAGTAACACGTGTGTGATGTCCTGCTGAATGTGGGAAGGGAGACAATCCTCAGTTCTTCTGTACCATGCCACAGGAAGGGTTTCCATGAGGCTCAGCATCTCACCACCACCTCCAGAGTTGGGAGGCTCGTGAGACATCTCTGTGTGCATCGAGCAGTGGGACAGAGCCACACAAACCCCTGTATGGCTTTGTCTGCCCTTCAAACCCACCAGCCTGGTGAGCTCCCATCAGAGATGCCCTTTTTGTGCTGAGTCAGGTCTAGTTTGTCTCTTGAACACACCCTGGGTGTAACTGTGGTGATGAAACCTGCACAGCTCCATCTGCTGCTGCATGGAAACCCCTGATGGTAAATGTAGCCAGAGGAGTTGGTCCAGCATCTGAGATGGGTCGTGATGATGCTCCTTGGAGAGGCAGGCAGGCATGGGAAGGCCATTGCTGTGAGCATGTGGTTCTGATTCCTCCAGCAGTGCTGCAGGTGTGATGGGATGCCATGGCCCTGCCTCTGTGAAGGCTTCTCAGAAGGCACCAGGCAACAGGGTAAAAGAGAAGAAGCCACTGAGTTGCTGGTTGTTCAGCTGTGAATCCAGCGGACGGAGTGAGGAGCTGGGTGCCTTCAAGGTGTCCCAAGGTAAAGAGCCTCTATGCTGCCATCTTGCTCCTTCGCCTTCCCCAGTTGCCCTCACAAATATTTGCATCTGAAACTACCTCTGTGATTACTGAAAACAGCCACTTTTACAGGGAAATATCCAGTGCCAAAGGTGCCTCAGCAGCCCAGGCTCTGCCTCTGTGAGTGGGTGCTGTGGGGAGCTGTGGGACCGTGGTGCCCATGCTCCAGGGCTGACTGCACGTTGTCAGCTTTGGGGTTTTCCAGGGAAAAAGGATATTACTTACACAAAGAAAAAGACAAAGTACTGACTCATTTCCATAGGAGGAATGTGCTACCTGCTTGCAAAATGATTTGTAAGCAGGAAAATGTGTGGTAACTGGAAATTGAATTGCTTATCGTGGTGTTATTTGTTCAGTTCCTTTTCCAGTTGGAGCTCCGGGTGCTCCGAGGGGAAAAACAAGTCCAGAGGGAACATGCAAATTGCTGCCCGTCTTACAAGTCTGTTTTCTTCTCTCCTTAGATACATTACAGGTAAATCCTCCTCCTCAGCAGCACCGAATCCCTGGGTATGGGACCTTTTGTTGCAGCATCTCTTTGAAAAGTGGGAGTTTGCTGCAGCTCAGATCCCATGTTAAAGAGGCATCAGTTAATCCTTTCAGGAGGCTACCTGGGACAAAGCCAGCTCTCATCTTCAGGCACAGTGCTGTCTCCAGACACTCCAAAAACATCTCAGCCCCCCATCCCTCTCTGGGGCTGGGACTGGTCAGCTCAGGCATCACCGCAGGGTCAGCAGTGGGAAGCTCTGGCTCAGGGATGCTGAGCGTAGCCCCTGAGGAAAGGTGCTCCAGAAAGGTGAGGGATTACTGCTGTCTTTCAGGAAGAGCTTTCAGTGGATTAATCTAATCTTTGTTTGAATGTCTCTGATGTAAATTATAAGACAGAGATACATATGTAAAGAAGTATCTGCATGTGGGTGTGAGCCAGAGGCAGCTGCTCCCGCCATGGCTGTGAAAGCCCTTTTGCACCCAGGAGCTGCTGCTGAAGTTCAGCTGCTTCAATTTCCTGGTGTTTCAGCAGAGAGGTATTTATTGATGGTCCAGGGAAGGAGGTCAGTGCCATCAGCTATATTTCAAACCCTCACTCTGTAATTATCCTTTCTTCCCGGAGGGGATTATACAGGTATTTTCTTTATCTTGAATGCACAACCTGACCCAAGTCCCCATCTCAAAGAGCCTCTCTAGGAAACCCGTAATCGGCTCGAAGGCCTTTTCAAATGGAAGGATGGAAAGAATCTTGGGTTTATCTCTGGGCTTTCCAGATTGCTGTGTCCTGATAGGCAAATGCATCTCGGACCCTCGGAAAAAGAGAGGGAGCCAGGATACAGCTCGGCAGCCTCAAACTGCTCCCATGAGAAAGCTCAGCAGGAGAGGTCCCATGCCTATGCAAAGCTCCCGTACTTAACATTTTGTTTCCAATGCAAATCGATACATTAGGTTACAAACTAAATGTTAGGTGCTGTGTGATATTAATTTCATTTCTCTTTCTGTGCCTCTGTTTTACCCAGCTCAGTGCCTGCAGGTCACTGCAGGTCTCTGCTCCTGGGGAGCTTCGGGCTGGATCAATGGCGCAGGAAGGTTCAACCTCGACATCTCTGTTACGGAAGGTACCTACTTTTAGTGCATGGTCTTGATAGGAGTGGCCAATCAATATAACAACAGATTTACTCAGACCTCTGCAAAAGCACCCTGTGCTCCTTTAGGGCTGGGAAGGGGATTAGGAAGCAGTTAGCAATTTTAATAATTTTCAGCTAACACATTTCCCTGCTTTACCATTTAGGAATGACCTAGCCCCAAACGTGATGCTTGTTCAAAATATTTTATGTAGTTTTTGAAAATTGACCAAAACCATTTTTTTTCTGATTTCCCCCACATTTCCCTGCCGTGCTTTGCTTTAGGGATTGGGCTGTGCTGTCGGGAGAGCCTCTGAACAGTAACCTCAGGAGCACCCCACTGGAAAGCAGCGATTATTAATGATCAAAATGTCCTCCTAGGGGTGAAACCCATGTGCTCAAACCTTCACAGGAAATAAAAGAAAAAGGATTTGGATTCTGCTTCTGAATGTCAGTGTGTTCTCAGACACTGACTGCCCGTGGGGTTTGCTGCTGCTCCAGCTGTCCCCTCCCTGATGCTGCGCTTCCCTCTCCCAGCTTTGTGACTTCCTCTGAAAAGGCAGTTTAGTGCAGTAATTCTGATCATTTCATTCCCCCTGATTTAAAACTATTTTTTTCTTAATCTGTAACACTAGAAAAACAACAGCTATTTAAAATTCAGTCCAATCCCTATGGGCTCGGGATGGACCCGCACGGCTCCGTCACTGCCTGTACAGAATTCCTGCGTTTCGCAGCACACAGGTGTCAGGAAGGCAAGAAACAGCGACGGGAGGCTGGAGAGCCCAAGGATCGAAGCCAGATGAACTGGAAACCTGTGCTGCTCCGTGCTGACACCAAGGAAAGTTTCTCACCCAACGCCAGCCCAGTTCAGCCGCGCTGCAGCAGCTCCCGGCCTCGCACGCGCTGCCCCGCTCTGCCCCATAGCATTCACCAGCCCAGGTTTATTCATTTAGCAGCACAAACTCCCCATTACGTTTTGGCAACCAGTCTACGGGATCTTTATGTGTTTAAACAGTATAATCCATTTTACAATAACATGCTTGGGAGGTTTTCCCTGTATTCCCTATAGAAGCGCCTGGATTCGTGTGGTTGGATCTACATAATCTGCAAAGGGAGAACAAAGCTGCAGTGTCTCTTGTGTGGCGGATCCTGCGTAAGGCACGGTAACGTTGGCATCAATTTGTTAAAATGTATTTAGATTATTGAAGGGCAAAAGACCCTTCAGCAGAGATTAGAGATGAATAATAACAGAAAAATACTTCTGTTTGTATAGAACTTGCTGCCAACTCGCAGAGCGTGCGGGAGGGTCCCGATCTGAGCCTTGGACAGAGCGGTGTCACCTGCTGGGCTGGAGCCACCGGCTCACCCAGAGACCACTCTGGGAAGAGGCCCACTCACCACCACAGCAGAAATGCTCAGGAGGTGCCCTGGGTTCCCAATGCCTGCACACTGGTGGCACATCTGCCACAGCATACGTGCTGCAGCCCGGCCAGCACCATGCCCCAGCCAGGATGCACACACGGAAACATCTCCACCATGACCGGGACCACCACAGTGCCAGGGAGGAGCCTTGGGGAAGGAGCAATGTTCACATCTTTCTAGGGGGAAAAGTCCAACCAGCCACAGAAACAGCATGGGAGAGTCCAGCCAGCTGTGTGGGAAGGGACACATCTGTACATGGGTGAGTGCGGCGCAGCTCTTGGGGTGCGTACAAACCCTCTGGTGATGCCCCCTTCTCTTGCTAACTTGGACATCGTGCTTGAAGCAGCCCTGAGTACCCTTGCCCAGAGCCTCTGCTCGCACCCTGCCAGCCCCGGGGCTGCAGCTCCACTTTCCCCAGCACATGGAGCCACCTTGGGGCTCCGTGTGAGCCCTGGGGACGCGCTGTCCCCACGCAGCCACCTCACTGGGGACACTGCTTGCTCCCCAGGACCTGTCCAACCAGTCCAGAGGGAATAGGGCCTGACCCCATCCCTCGCTCCCTGGCGCCTCGGCACTTGGGTGACTGATGCCAGATAAATGCCTGAGATAGAGGGTGGGGAGGCTCAGCCCGGCTGGAATCCCAAGCACGCACCACAGACGCTGCAGGAGCTGCAACGGCTTTTTGGGCTCCAAAGGTGAACCTGCTCCCAGCTCCCCTCATCCTGCTCCAGAGCCCCTCGTTCCTCAGCTGCTGGTGTGTTGTATTCTGGGGTGTTTAATTGCAGTGGGTCTTTTGGGTTCATTTCTAGCAATTCTTTCTCACTCCCTCGTGCTTCTCTGCTCTTCTCCACCAAGCCACAACACTTAACCTCCCTCCAAACCAAAGGCAATACCCAGGCACAGCAGAGCCAAAAATAAGGCAGGGCATGGAGACGAGAGCTGAGCATGCAGCAGCTCCAAGCATTATATCCACATTTGTTAATTAGTTCCTCCATTAAGAGTTAAAATAAACAAACAAATGGAAGGACAGCAAGAATGAGTAATTCCCTAGGATCACACAGGAAAGGGTGGGATGGTTTGGTGGTTAGGGTGCTAGTCTAGGACTTCAGAGAACCTCGTTTAGGCTCTTCAAATAATTAAGACAGATTGCAAACATTTTTTTGAGTGTGTGTATCTTGGAATATTACTAAACAGGGAGGAACAGCTGATGTCTGCCTCTGCTCTGCTGCACATGTGGGGTGGTCTCTGGGCTGGGAGCACTTGAGAGGGTCCCTGTGGGTCTGCCCATGTCCACACTGCCATGGGTGGGTGCCCCTAGTGACCCCTTCATCCAGGAGCATGCTCAGATGCAGCCCTGCCTGCCCCAACCAGCACAAAAACAGAAATCAAGGCTGAGCTGCTCCAGAGACAGCCCAGCACATCCCTGGTGCCCTGCTCAGTGCTGTCCCATGGAGAATCTTCACCTGGTGTCCAGCTCCTGGACAAGCACTCTTGGTTTGACTCACAAGCCAGAAAGCAACCCCAGCTGGCTTCTCTGAACCTACCCTTTCAGAACTGCTCTTTACTTCTAACAAAGAAAAAAAATTCATTTAAAAACATCTAATTAAACAGTAAGTCATGACAAGGTACATGAAACTTGGAGATAACACATGCCTGGGAGGCAGCGGGGAGGTTGAGACAAAGCCCAGCGCCTTCCCCGGTACCCGCGTGTGTTATCTCCCATGAACACACACCTGGGTTTATCCTGGTGCAATTATAGGACATTAAAAATATAATTTTAATGGAGGAATGGTGATCTGGATGCAGTTCAGAGTAAAAACTTTCTTTTAAGTTTCTCTGTTTGATTCGTAGGTGTTCCTGCCATGCACGCATGTCTGCACTAGGGGAAGTGCCTGGATGGGGAGGTGTGACTGTTCTGCTGAACGCTGGATCTCGTGGGGTGTGCGAGGGCTTGTCTAAACTTTAAAGCCTTTGTGAGCAGCGCTAAGGCAGCAAAGCCTCCAGTCAAGACCCGGCTTGTCCCTGGTGAGCCCCTTTCCCACTCAGGCAAGCTCCCGCAGCAGGTAGAGCTGCAGGAAGCCAGGAAGGCTCTGCCAGCCCAGCTCAGCACCCTGCCACTGCCCCACATCCCAGCGCCTCCACCCACGGCCGTGGACACTCTTATACAAGCCGTGTCTTCACAGCCCCGGGGGTTTTACAGGATGACCTCATTTATTACCTTGCTCGTCACAGGAAATGATGTTTATCTAATCTACCGTTCTTTCAAGATTATTTTTTTTCCCCTGCCACATCTGGCTGCACGCGGTGTCTCTTACAGCTCCATTCCTCCAGGCTGGAATGAAGGAGAAATGGCACCGCAGCCGGCACCCCGGGCCCACTGTGCACAAAGCCCACGGGGGGATTCTGCATCAGAACCTGGAGCTCGCGTGTGGTGGCAAGTGGATCTAAGGATCTCAGTCCTAATCTCCCTCCTCTGCTGCATTCTTTAGTAGTGACAGCTGCTTCTTGCAATAATTCTAAATGTGGGCTCAGAGCGCTCTCAGGCACAGCTTTCCGTCCGTCTGTCCAGCATCCAGCCAAACAGGTCCACATTCCTGAGCAGAAACGCTAGCACTGCCCCTGCGGAGCAGCCCAGGAGCCTCCGATGGAAATTTAAATGAGTCCCAGAGAGGAGGGAGAGCATAGGGGCCTGATCCTGCTGCCTCAGTGTGAGGCCAGAGGAGTTCAGGCCCCACCAGCCATGCAGTGCCCGTGCCCCGTGAGTGCCTGGGTGCCAGCACAGGCACACGCTGCTCCGGCTGTGCTCCAGCTTGGAAAACGCTGCAGCCAAAACCCTTGCCCGCGAGCGGGATGTGCAGGCCCCTGCGGCTCTGCCCGTTCCTGCTGCTCCCAGGGCCCTGTCTCACCCTTGCCCACCGCTGGCAGGACCTGGGGGCACCGAGATGCCAGGGGAAGAGATTTGTATTTTTCTTCATAACAAAAAGGCGCTCTCGGGAGCTTTCGGCTGCTCCTGAAGGGATGTCAAAGCAATAACCTCCCTCCTTGTTTTGTAACCACGCTGCAGGAGTTTTTGCTACCAAGTGCAATGGCGTAACGCTTGATTTCATAAGCAGAACATTGCCCTCTCCCCACTCGGCTGTGGGAAGGACCCACACTGCCTGCTCTGGGCTCGTGGGGTCTCTGGCCACTGGCCTGGGGGTTTCATGTCAGGGCCTGCATAGCTGCCCTGGGCATTTGAGCACCAGAGCAGCAGGTGAACCGAGCAGAAAACGCCTGTAGCTGCTGTAGCCTAAAGCAGCCAGAGCCACAGATTAAACTTTTTCAGAGTTAATTTTGCCGTTTTCGAGTCAAATATCTTCCTGGTCTTATAGAAATGCTTGGGAGGGGAAAAAACAAACAAACAAACAAAAATAAACCAAACCAAAACAACCCCAAACAAATATAACAACAATAAAAATGAAACAGAAAATAATTTCTGAAATACTTTTGAAAAGGAGGAAGAACAAACAAACGTGTACACAAACAAAAATCGTAAAAACTCTGCTGCTCTATCCAAGATTTTATCCCTCAGTTCTCAACCTGACCCTATCTCGTTTTGCCAGGCCCCCATGGGCAGCTCCTCCTGCGCTTTTCCCTGCTCCCAGTGAGACCCCGGCTCTGCCCCTGTTGCTCTCCAGACCCCCTGCGCCGGGACCCTACGTCCCCACCAGCCCCGGCCCGGGGGCTGCCCGCGGGGGTGCAGATCCGGAGCCAGTCCCGATCGTGGATGCTGAATTGGGAGCGTGTGGGTTCAGCCCGGATCCGCTCTCGGCGCTGCCCGCTCCGGCGGGACCCGATCCCCGCGCCCGGCGATGCGGGACCGCGCGGCCACGGCCGGGGCTGCGGGAGGGGAACCTCGGGGCTGCCCCCCCGGCCATATCCCCCCCTCCCGCTTGCTAAAAGCGAGGCCACCTGCGGCAGAAGGGGCCGGAGGCTGCGGGTCGGGGGAACACAGCCGGGGAGTATCAGCGCACCGCATCCCTCAGATCTCCGCAAAAATCCCCTGTAATGACATTAACGGCTAAAACCGTTGAAGTTTGTTTAAGCAGGAAAGGGGGGAAAAAGCAAACACGCAGCCAGGGATAATCCCGCATCGCTCCGGGGCTCCCGGCGGCTCCTTTCCCCCTCTCCGGGGCTCGTTCGTGCGGGGGGGACTCCCGCAATCGCGGCCGCCGCTGTGATGGGGACGGGCCCGGAGCCCCCGGGGACCGGAGGGGGGACAGGGGCTGCGGGCGCGTCCCCATTGCCCCGCACTGGCTTTGACCCTGCGCTTGGCTCGGCTGGGCAGTGCAGGGGCTAAAAGGTGGCTTTAGGGATCTGGGGCGGGTGATTGATATTTTGTTGAAGCAGGACAACAGTATCTCGGCAGCTAATTAAGGAGAGATTTATCTGTTTTCACATGCACAGATTTATATCAGGTTTCTGTCCGAGGGCCACGCTATCGGGAATTTAAGGTTTAATCACCCCCGGTGCGGTACCTGAGATCTCGGCGCGATTTATGGCAAAACTGCGCTTTTTACCGTTTCCCTCAGTCCCCGCGCCCAGAACCCCCGCTGTGCCCCGCACACCTCCCCGCCTTCGCCGCCTGCCTGGGGGCCGCTCGCGATTTCTCCCGATCGTTTTATTTCGGTTTTCCGAGGGTATAATTCACTCCGGCCGCGGGGCCGGGGCTTCGCCTCGGGCTCCCTTCTCGCCCCCGTGGTGGCTCCGGGAGTCGGCTCAGAGCAGACGGAGCCGGCGGAGGAAGAACGACCCCGCATCGTGTATTTAAAAAACCAATTAGATAAAACAGGCTGCAAACAAATGAAATAAAATCAATTCTCCCGGTTGGAGCTGAGGGCAGCGGCGTTGGCCGCTGCTGAGGGGGGATCCGGGAGGGATCCACTGCAGCTTCCATAATTCCCCAGCTGGCTTTCGAGCCGAACTCGCCCGTTTTGGGGGCATCGCGTCCAGGGCCGCCCCGCAGCGCCGGGAGAGAGAGGCCATCGAAATACGGGCGAACGGGGCCCGTTCTGCCCCGGGACGAAGCTGCGGCCCCCGGTGCTGCCGCCGCCCGGAGCGGGGCCCGAGGGTCCCGGACTCCGGCTCTGCTACAAGAACCCCCCGGTGTCCCGGTGCCGGGATCGCTGCTGAGCGCTCGGGGGGAGCCGCCGGCGTTCCCCAACACCCCCTCCCTTTGCTTGGCATTTATCGATTTCTCGGCTGCTCGGGCAAACCGGGGGCTCCGAGCTGCGGCGCGGGGGTGGGGACAATCCCGGGGGGGCATCGCCCTCACGGCTGCCTCGGAACCCGGTTAGTCCCCAAAATATACTTTGCATCTTTATTCCTAACACAGCAAGAAAAAAACCCCAAAGAGAACCGGAGTGGGAAGAGCAAACACAGGGGCTGTGGACACCCCGCTCCCCTGGGCCCCGCTTCCCACCCGGACTCGTTCGGCTATTTTTAATTATTTTTAATTTTTTTGAAAGACTACAGGACCTGCAGGCCCAAACCTGGCACTAAACAACAACAGCTCCTCCCGGCCAGAGACGAAAATGGCTGAGTAATGGCGCGTTTTGGAAAAAGGAGGGAGAAAATAAATAAATCCACTGAAACTTCAACCGAACTCGTAGAAAACATTCCCGCTGCGGGGGATCTCACGCAGGGACCCGCGCTCCTACCCGGGGAGATCGCACACGCACCCCGCAGCTCGTCGCAACCATTTCTCATGCGCGGATATTTAATGAAATGCCTCTCGTGTGTTCTAATTAAAGCTAAAATAATCACGGTCATTAATGCTCCGCAGAAACGCCGCGTGTAATGGAGCTGTGTTCTTAGAATAACGATTTTCACGGGATAAAAAAATAAGAGCTGGAACGCGCCGTGAACGATCGGTGTCGGCGGGAGAAGAGCGGAACGATCGGGATATTTTTCCCGGTTTCCGTGGCTGGGAACTGAACGGGACGTTCGGCTGCTGTCGGACCGTGAGAAACGTCTCCCGAGCAGCGGGG
>VZRW01012358.1:0-15871 GCA_013398125.1 Aegotheles bennettii
TTTATAAGCATTCATGAGGTCACTCTTCAGTCTCCTCTTCGCCAAGTTAAAGAGACCCAGCTCCCTCAGCNAGCAGTTCCATGTCCTTCTTGAACTGTGGGGCCCAGAACTAGACACAGGACTCCAGATGTGGCCTCACCAAGGAGAAGAGAGGGGGAGGAGAACCTCTCTTGACCTACTAACCACCCCCTTTCTAATGCACCCCAGGATGCCATTGGCCTTCTTGGCCACAAGGGCACATTGCTGGCTCATGGTCATTTTCGTGTCCACCAGGACCCCCAGGTCCCTTTCCCCTCCTCTGCTTTCCAGCAGGTCAGACCCCAACCTATAATGGTACATGGAGCTGTTCTTTCCCAGATGCAAGACTCCACACTTGCCCTTGTTGAATTTCATTAAGTTTCTCCCCGCCCAACTCTCCAGCCTGTCCAGGTCTCACTGAATGGCAGCACAACCCTCTGGTGTGTCAGCCATTTCTCCCAGTTTTGTGTCATCAGCAAACTTGCTGAGGGTACACTCTGTTCCCTCATCCAGGTTGTTGATGGAAATATTAAATATTACAGGTCCCAGTACCGACCCCTGAGGGTCATGACCCACTGGTCACAGTCCTCCAACTAGATTCCATCCCATTGACCACAACTCTCTGATTTCTTCCTTTCAACCAGTTCACAATCCACCTCACTACCCAATCCTCCAGACCACACTTCCTCAGTTTAGCTGTGAGGATGTTATGGGAGACAGTGTCAAATGCCTTACTCAAATCAAGATAAACCACATCTACTGCTCTACCAGCATCTATTGATGGTAGGCTATTAGGTTGGTCAAACATGACTTCCCATTGGTAAAACCATGTTGACTGCTCTTAATGAGATTTTTATCCTCGATATGCCTAGAGATAGTGCCAAGAACAAGTTGTTCCATCACCTTTCCAGGGATGGAGGTGAGGCTGACCGGTCTATAGTTACCCGGGTCCTCCTTCTTGCACTTTTTGTTGACTGGAGTGACGTTTGTTTTCTTCCAGTCCTCAGGCACCTCTCCTGTTGCCCACAACTTAACAAAGATGATGGAGAGTGGTCTAGCAATGACTTCTGCATTCTACATTCTTTCAGGTCTTTCTAGCTGGAATTAGGAGTGAATTAATATTGTCCCAAGTTAAATGAATTAATCAATAAATTGTTTGATGTTAACAGAAAAGAAGTAAATCCTACCAGGCTGTATCCTCCAAACTGCATTGTTATCCATATGTGCCCTTATGCGTAGGCCATTTCATTGATCCTTTCTATGTTAATTAGCTATGTGAAGATTTTGAACAGTCCATAAACTCTTCATCGCAATCAATGAACACTCTGGAAGGGCAGCTCAGAAAGGTGTAACGGATGGTAGGACACATGATGGTATTGTGTTTGTATTTCTTGTTAGCAAATAAATATAAATATTTTTTAAATAATTGTGTTTTCAAATAAAGGCTGGAATCCCAGTGGTGTGCCCACTTCTACCCTTGATTTAAGAGTTATGCAGAAGGACAACTCTGGTGAGAAAGGTATGGTGGAAGAGCAGTCTGAAGTTCAAATCTCAGACTGTATTGAGAACTGTTCTAGCTGTTTGCTTTCTCATTCAAACAGCAAATTGTTCTGGGACCTTAATACACACACATATATTTTTCTCTAAAAGTTACCAGTTATTCACATTCTTGTATCTCTTTTCATATGTAAGACAGGAAGCTAGTAAAATAAAAGTCAGGAATAAGAATAACATTTTTTGCCTTAGTGTGAAATACAACAACTGGATGATCTCACCAGTTCAGACTCTTTTATCTTGAATTGGACATGAATAATTCAAGCCCTCAAATTATTGTTCAGCCACATAACCTTGTCTGTCAGTCAGCAAAGGCCACTCTTTTTGTCCCTGTCCAAATTTAATAGGTGTTGATTCTCCCCCTGCACCCTCTCCCTTTTCTGTCTGAGAGTTAAATTTGCATGGACACACTGCTTAGCTGTGGTGCCTTGTTTTTGCGTAGATCTCCACCTGACAAATTTTGTCTCTTCTTATTTCATCAGTAACTATCAACAATCAAAATACATGAAAACTTTGCTGATTGTGCATTATTGAAATAATAACAAAATGCCTCATTTGATCTTGCTTCTTTCATGAAGAAAAAAATCCAACATCCAATTATTTGCGAACTGTAATATCTCCAATGGATACCAAGAGAAGCTGCAGAATTTATAAAAAAAATACACCCTAGCTTATAAACACAAGTTATTATTTGATTAGATCTTTTTATAAGTACTACTGGGGCCCAAAATACAAGAGTGATGATCTTTGAATTTATAATTTTTCCAGGCTTAGATTCTGTACAAACTCTAAACAAGCAAAATATATGAAATAAATATACAAAAATGTATTCACAACTTCAGTATTTGTTTTTGTTTAGATTGAAGTAAAAAATCTGATACCCATCCATATACTTATGAATATGAACTGCAAAAATAATACCCAAATCCCATCCCTAAATTTTGGCTTAGTTACATATCACCAATCAATTATCTTGCTTGATTTGAATATAAGATGACATAAGCCTGTGTTATGTTTATACAACAGTTATCACAGTGACATTCTGGACCACATCTGGGTACCTGGGTGCTATTGACACAACCACAATAAAGACCTTGTCTCAAGTGAACTCCATGTTGAAGCAAATTCATAAGAAATTAAAGGTAACAAATCAAATCTGAAGTAAGATCTGCATCTGGATAAAACTGCTTACCTGCCCTATCTGCATGTCACAATGTGTATAAACCATGTTCACATTTCTGCACTTTAGTTTTAAAATTTCTTAACAAATTTATTCTTCCTTGCTCTTCTCCTCTTGCATTTATAATAGCACAAAGAGAAAAGGGAATATGGCCAAACATGATTTCTATGATTTAGTCATTTGTCTGGATCACCAGGCAGGAAATTTCAATGATCACCCAGTTCATCTCATCTAGTGTAGCAACATGACTGATGTATTGAGGGTACTTTAATTTTAGTTATCCAAAGATCAGAAGAAAGGGGAGACAGTTTGCAATTACTTCCACCCTGTTCTAAACAATGGCAATGGCCAAATTTTCTAAATCTTGGAATATGACTCCATTGTCTTTTCCTGACACATTCAGGTTTCTTGTATATTTTCTTTGATACTTCTGGCACCTGCAATTCCTTTAAGGTTTCAAACACAGAGTGGTTCTGGCTCTTCAGGCTCAATGCAGTACAACAGCAAGGCTGTCCTCAGTGACAAGAAAACATGGAGTTTTTATAACTTCCCTTCACTGGTTTTACTGGCAAATAAAAAAGGAGACAATCTGAATTACAAAATACTTAATAGCTCATTTAAAGACACAGGAAAATTATTAGGCTGTAAACACAGGTCTAACCTATATTACATGACTTTTAATAGTAGCTGTAAACCCATCAGCCTATTTGGAAGCAATTCAAGTCAGAGATATTGAGGCGAGCAATGTGGGAGAGAGTAGAAAGATGCAATGCTTGACCTGAAATCCAAATTCTGCCAAATTTTCCAAAAACAGGAGAAAATACTAATAAAGTATTATTTTTGTTTGTTTCAAAATCTCACATTCTAGTTATTGAACTCGGTGAACTCGGTTAACTCTGATGCAGAAAAATGGACTACTGATCTGTATATATATGCCTGGGAGGAAAAAAATCAGTAGTGACCTGAGCATGATGTAAATGGTATGGAATAAGAGGTAGAATGTCCTGGTTTGTCCCAGAACAGAACCAGGTTGGGTTTTTTTTAGTAATTTTTATTTTCAGTTAAGTCCTTTCTAAGAAGCTGCACTTTCTGAACTTAACAACATGTGTTTCAGTCAGTGTCTCTTCTAGGACTGAAAGCGCTCAATGTTTATAGTTATTGCAAGGTCACCACTTATTATGTTCTGGAAACAAAAAAAAGGTGGAAAAGAGGTCACACCTGCGACCCTCCTCCAAGGAGAAGCAACTGAAGAGGTGACACAAAATTGACCAAAGTATTCCATCCCATACGCATCATACTCAGTATAAATCTGAGGGATCACAAGGGTTAAGCTCTCTTCATCCATGGCCAGTGTCCTGGGAGGACTCTGTCTATTCTTCTGCCTTTGATCCTGATCTGTGTATTCTTGAATCCAGCTCCCATCTGCTGCTGACTCCAGGAGCCCAGTTTAGGACTTTCTCAGAGCCAACCTGAAGCCTTGGGGGTCATGAGAACATAACTGGTGTGTGTGTGATGTTAGTTTTGTATATATTTACATATATTTCATTATTTTCCTTTCCATCCTTACTGTTGCATTAAAGCTGTGTAGTTTAGTTTCCAACCCATAAGTGTCTCTCCTTTACTTTCTTTCCTTTCCTTTTCAGGAAAGGGAAGCAGGTAATAGAATCTGTCATTCATTGGCCCAGTCATTGCTGGCCCAGGGTTAAAATTTAACAGGCAGACAATATTGATGTCTTCTGTTTTGGGCTGGGTGATTTTTTATTTTATTTTATTTTTTTTTGTAAGCTACGTTTCAAACAAATACAAGATTTTAAGTTCACAGAAAAAGATAAATTGGACAAGACTATATTCTATATGATCCTACTCAGGATCATAGGTCCTGACCTTACAAATGCCTTACAGGTCTTATGCAAACCTGCTAAGCCAGTGTAAAATGGGTACCTCAAAATGTCCACAATGAGTATTTAGCCTGCTATATATTCTGGCTGAGAAA
Organism: Aegotheles bennettii; assembly: GCA_013398125.1. Classification (NCBI taxonomy): domain Eukaryota; kingdom Metazoa; phylum Chordata; class Aves; order Caprimulgiformes; family Aegothelidae; genus Aegotheles; species Aegotheles bennettii. Next base: position 4,746 of record VZRW01012358.1, read on the forward strand.
TAAAAATCAAAAAGCTCTGTCTGATCTCAGTAAGACCACCTTCTTCTTGAAGTACCATTTCATATAGATGTTAGAAGGCAAAGCTTGGAACCAATGGAGAGATTAATCTTTACATTATTGACAGCAAACTTGGAAGTTTAGTATAGATATGTAAGTTTATCTGCATTTCTCAAAGGAATAAAAATAACACCCCATACTATGATATTGAAACTGACGTCACATTTCTAAAGGAAAGAAAATACTCTGTGTGTGACTTCATAGATAAAATAGTGAAGAAGATTGCCACATTTAAATAATAATGAAAAAACTTCATTTTTTGTTTCTGCATGTCATGTTAGACCTTCAGATTTAACATGACAAGCAAGAGTAAATTTTCTCTAGAGAAACCAAGCTTTCTTTATGGTTTATCATAATGCTCAAGGTGTAACTGAAAGTAGACACCATTGTCAAACAGCTGTCAAGGTGCTGGAAGCAATAGCAATTAGAATTCTGGAGGGTGAGTTGAGAAAACAGAAAGTCGCCTGCTTGCTAAAAAAAATAAGAATTTTTACTTTAAGAATAGACAAGGAATCAAAAGAAAGAATTTTGATTTGCATCTAAACAGAAAAAACGGGAAAGAGAAAGACTGGGAAAAAGAGAAATGAAAAAAAAAACAAACATATGAAGAAAAACAATAAAATATGAATACAAATACAGAAAGGATAAATATAAAAAAAAAGCAAAACTAGAGAATGTGGGAAAAAAAAAGAAAAAAGGACAGAACAAATATATTGTGTCATCTCTGTGATCCAAACAAATGACCCAATCCAAACAAATGACTCAATTAAATACCATAGAGCTTTCATATAAGATGGAATTGTCAAAACACAATTAGTACAGCTAATGTAAACAGCTAATGCAAATATGGAAAGATTTAGATACATGTGCAGGGACACAAAAAGCCTAGGATAGAAGTACACCATGAAGCCAGTGAAACCCTATACAGCAGCACATCTTCCAAAGCCTCTTCTGTTTAAACATAAAATAGAGAAGAAGCAGTGCACTGAAAAAAAGAAATACTTGACCAAATCTCAGCTCCTGACAAACCATCACCTTTCAGTAAAAGGTAAAATTCTAGGCTTCAGAGTTGTCCCTTCAACTGGAAAAATAAACAATGAGAAGTAATGAAATCCTGCAAAGTCTTCCATCCAGTTCTAACTTTTTCTAATTTTTATTTCTCTGTGATTGCATTATCACATTGCCCTTAATATTCTAGTCTTGAGTTATTTTTTTCCCACAAGCATTGATTAATTTTACACATTGACAGGGTAGGACACACACCATATCTTCACTATCACATCTTATTCTCCCTCATGCAATGTGCAGGCCTGAGGCTTATTTACCTCACATAACACAAACCCTCCATAGCTTGCCAACTCTTTATGGACTTATCCACGATGCTCATCTCTGTAGTATCCAAATGTCTAGCAGACATGCACGAATTCACCTCTGCAATTCTTCTGTGAGGCACAGCAACATTTCTCAGTCTCTTTGAATCAGATACTGAGATGAGCCACTGGGTGTTATTGATGTGAAACATGATTCAAGGGCCTATTTCAGACCAAAAGAAACCAAACTAGTTTCTCCATTAACTTATTTGGGCTTTGAATCACCCTATGTATGTATCAAGTAATTGTCATTGTTTGGTTTATATCAGCTCAGTGTACATTTGGTTTGGCCCCTAGAATACGAATTCCATCATTTTATGTTGTAGAATACTTAAAGGAATATTCTAAGTTATTTCTATAATAGTAAAGCCAAACTAGTACTCTAAGGAAAACTTGAGCTGAGACGTGTTTAGGCAGCAAGACCAGTGAGGGCCTGTTCCCCAGAGGTAGTTTGCATGAAGATACCCTCTTTTGAAACCTAAGATAAATTACTGACCTTTTTATTTGCTTGCTCCAGCAAGCAAGTTGTTGAGCTCACCCTTATAGACACAACTTAAAGAGACTACTCGTAGAACAGCTACATCTAACCATGTAGTTCTGAACTGCTGAAAACAAATGACTGCTCACAAAGTGATAGACCTGGCTACACATGGCTAAATTGACTCTTTAGATATATGACAGCTGGAGATCATCTTACCTAACATACATGTCTAAAAGCTGGCCTCTCCCTGTTGTCACATGATAGACTGCATAATGAGAATGACTCATCCGAAGTGAGGTGCCTCACAACTTCTTTTAGCGTGCATTATGGGATATTGGTCCATTATAAATAATATTAATACTTTACTCCAGGGTACAATTTTGACATTTTCCATTAAAACTTATTCCTCTTAAAAATGACATTTTCTGTGCTACTCATATGAAAAACAAAACAAATGAATACGCAAACCTGCATTCAGTTACATAAAATATTATTCTCTGTTTTGATTAGGGACTGTTTTAAGGGACTGTTTTAAGATACTGTTTGGCCCCAGCTGGTGATAAAGATTCAGTGGAGTCTTTTGTCTTTAAGGAACATTGAGTTTAACATGGGGATGACTTGCACTTCTAATTAGGGGATCTCTGGCATCTGGTCAGAGTTTAATTTACATGTCTTAAAACAGTTAATATATAGTGGCATTCAAGCTGAGGCTAATCATCCACAGTCTGCCTGTGCAAACGATACAGGCAAAAGACGTGTCACGTAATGAGCCTGAACCAAACCTCAGTTAAATCAATGTACAACATATGCAAACAACTACCCTTGACATTAATAGGGTTACTTTAGATTTACCAGTGGTGCAACAGATTGAGATCTGTCCTGTTATATTGCATTAAATATGCATCACTGTTTCAATCTGATTATCGCCTTCGCTGTCTTCTGACCATTACAAAGATATCTGTACATCCAACCCCAATCCTTCTTGTCATCCACACTCATTACTATTAGGTAACAACAAAACATGAAGATGAGCTTACATCATCGGATCAGCAAGTTGTTTAGCCCAGACTTCTGTCTTTCACACTAGTCATGAATAAATGTCAAGGAAGAAAGTGAGCAAGGCAAGCATATTTGATACCAGAAGGTGTCAACAGAGCAGGCATTTCAGGTAATTCCATCTAAAATAATAACATTCAGAAGCTTGCAAGACTACAGAATTTGGTTATCACAGAAGAGAGGTTTAATATTCTAAAAATGATTATTAATTATTTTTTGACAGTTTGAAGAAGGCCAAAATCACAGGTCTAAATTTTCAAATATTTTGACCAGTAAATGTAATAAACCAGAAAAATAAAATTTTTGTTTTTTATTCCCTTAAACATTTAACTTCTTCATTTCAAAATGGAGTTTCTTGCTTACAAAATTCCCAAACAGTAAGGGTTTTAGAATATAAACTAGAAATAAAATACCTATACTTAACAGAACAAACCTTCTTAGACCTGAAACTTTTGTCATTTTTGCTAATTAAAAACAGAATGATCATTTAGGATCTATTGCAAAACGTTTGTTGTTGTTAAGCCTGTTTTGTGTCTAGGTGATGAACTGAAGAATCAGTTACTTCCACAATTCTCCAAACAGTTGAAACATGCATAGTCTTAGTGTCCCAAACTGATTAGGTATTTGTTTCTGGTAGATGGGGGATGGTGGTAGTGTGTTTCGGGGGACGGCTGAACAAATAAACTTATCCTATAACACACAATAGGGATGTGTATGAAGATGAAAAAGTCAGCTAGAAAACCCTATTTCAGTGTTGCCTGAGCACTTGTCTCTCTGCACCTACAGCCAATGCTGCCTGGCCCCTTGGCATCGGTTCCACCTCTGGAGGATGATCCCAGAGAAGTTTCAAAGCATACAGGAAGAAAAAAAATTGGGGAAAACACAACTAAGAAATGAGGAGCAGGGAAAAAAGGGGAAAAAAGTCTTATAAGGGGTTGCAAGAACACAAAAACAGAAACTGTGTTACTCTGATCCAGTAATAAGGAGAGTACGTGAGCAAACCCAACAGAGCAATGCTTGGCGTGTCGGGTCTGAAACCAGCGACAAAGTTACTTCCACCAGCCTCTCTCTCCTGAAAAAAAATCAGGGCCTCTATATACTTTCATGTACAAGTTATAACCTAAAATATTTAAGATACAACAAAAATATTATTATTAATAATATGAAGCTTCTGCTTCTTGCAACAAAGCAAGTGTTGAAATCAGTGGAGCTGTTCTGATAGAAAGCTGCATTATCACAGTGCTGAACAGGGCTTAGGTTTGTGCAGTGCTCAGCTTTTAAACTCACAGAAGTAGGCAAATCACAGCTGAGCAAGTTTAATTAAGTCTTTTTGTATATGTGTTTTGAAATTCAAGAGCTGGTCTTATAACTAAAAGAGCTGCCTTAATGAAAATGGGGAAGCGAAGATCAGAGAAAGATTTATTTCTTATACACTTACTGTATTTTTCAGTTATATATATTTAATTTCATAACCTCAAGAGTAATAGCAGGAGCAAATATTTTGCTAGGCTAATGCATTATTAATCGTAGAATAAAGTCAAGGAATCAGACAACTTTGGCACCTTATTCTAAGACCACACGAAAAAAGCTGCGCATAAATGACAGGCAAAATAAGCAACCTGGCATCTTATTGAACACAGAACATGATGTGTTGCAAAACCAAGAAGCAGGCCTGATTTATCCAGTGGAACCTGACATTTCCTACAGACTAGCATTGGCTTAACATTAATTAAAGCTTCCCGTGAAAGTGTTAGCTCTTTTTCTCCCTATTGTTCTCATGGTCTGTAACCTATTTTTCTGAAATGCTGCAGTTTGTGGGTATGTGTAAACCTGAGTGACAGACCTGAGTAGCTGACTTCAGATGTCAGAATATCTGCATGTTCCTGGTAATCAAAACAGAGATGTCTCCTTCATTAATAATATTACGCAGTTTCATGGATGCACATGTTAAACCTGTGGCCTTCAGAAAGTCACTAAGAATTTGAGAAAGGTGAATTTTAAAGAACAAAGTAAGCAAAGATGAGAAAAAATCATAAAATTTTTTTCCCCTCTGACAATAACTTCCTCTCCTATCCATGAAGATGCAGAAAAGAAAGAAGTCTCTTTCCTTTAAACATCAGATGACAATATTGTGACATTTTGCCTGGGTCTTTGAAATTCAAACTACAGAATTGGTCTACTCTTGAATGACACACGTATGCACAGCATTGTCAATGCTTCCTGCCCAAATAATTAGTACTCTTTTTACTTTTGTATCAAGGGTTAAATGATAGCTTGATTTTTCTATGCTCACATAGCAATTAGCACAATGAAGAAGAATCCTAGAAAAAGTGTAACTAACATTTATCTTGTCTAACTCTATCCAGATCAAACTCTGTTTCTAGTCATAGCCCATTATTTAAACTGTCTCCACAGTCATGGGAGAGAGCAAGGTGTCACTACCGAGGAATTCATCCCACCCTAAAATAGATATTCAAGATGTGTGTAATGAATCTTTCTCTGAAGAGACCTAGTACTCTCCTTTCATTAGACAGGAAATTTAGGTGACTACCTTAATTTAATGACTAATTTTTATATGGCTAAAGTTAGGTGACGTGAATCCCAAATGAAAGAATATTACAAAGCTATATTCATCATATATTACACCTTTCTTTCTGTTTTTTCCCCCCTTTGTAAACCTGGAAGGAAACATTCCAAGCCTGGGATATGCATGTACTTCTGTTGTGTGTGAAAAGACACACAAGACAGGCACAATATAATGAGTACTGTAGTAAAAGAGGTAACAAGAAAAATAAATGGAGAAGTGTCAAAAAAGTGATTTCTATGGAACTAATAACCTGGGACAAGTATAAAGTAGGCTTACACTATAAAATCCATGCCATACTTGTATTATTCAGAAATTGTTTTAGGATTCTAAATGGAAAATATTTTGGTGGGATTTTTATTGATTAAAAGCATAAACCTTGTCAAGCTGTATCTTGGATTCTTCTCATGACTTTGAAGAAGAGTCTGGGATATGTCCAGACCATCTAAATTCCAGTCAAGTCCCTGTGCTAGTCAATACAGAAATCTCAGAGCTTCAAATACCTCATTCAGAGAGTCTGTGGAAGGTGTGTGACACAGAGCAATTTATGTTCCCAGAATATAGCCCTTGTATCCTTCATGACCTAATTTTCTCATCTGTAAGATAAGCGCTGTGATACTTACTTCTTTTCCAAGGGTGTTAAAAAGCTTATATCCTAAATCCCAGTATTTGCTTTTTATATACCTTGCACAGGAACTGATACAAAAATAAAATATATTATAAATTATTAATACTATCATATTTCTGGAGCTTGTTTTTATGGAACAACATGAACTAGTAAAGAATAAATATCATTTCATATATAGAAAAAATACAGCAATTTTTTTAAAAAAGAATCACTATTTTCAGGTATTACTATAATTACCTACATATTATCTTTTGAAATAGTTCACCAGCTCTAAGAAGAATGGCATAAATTCCTTCGTGATTGGACAGGAATTTATAAAATATAAAGATTTTAGTTGTCATCAACTTACTCATTCTGCAGTTTTATTCATATAATATTTATACAAGATTACAGAAAATTAACAAACATTACTTCATGTCAATAGAAAGAGTTCATGATCAGTGAAGAGCTGGAAGGAAAAAGGAAATAATTATTTTCTCCCATATTTATTCTGAGAAAATAGGATTAGTATGAATACTGCCAGGAAAGGCAGTGTATTCTAAGACACAGAATTTGTTTTCTTTCAGTGACTGAGTGAATACTGGAGCCAACTTCACCTCTAGCTACTACTCATATATAATTGAAAAAATGAAATCTGGCCTCAAAATTTACATTCTTCTGTATAGAGATGGTGACCCCTACATGAACAAGGAACTGAGTTTTAGGATCCATATTCAGGTAAAAGAAGTGGTATCTGTTAAAAGATCGTTTTGTTTCTGTATTGTCTTGAAGTGTGGGATATGCAAGGAGTTAATATGCAGATTTTCTGAGAGAAAAATATTCATCAGGATGACAGGAGAACATGTCAAAAAAACAAGATAATGTGTACACTAGGAATTGTTCACATCAATAAATGGTTCCCTATTGCTAACTTCTGTGTGAACAAACAGTCCCATCCTCCAAGCATTTATGATCTTCCAATCTATCTCACTGAATTATGAGGACCCTTCAAGAGAAAAGATATATATTCACAAATGTTTTTGGAAACAATAATTTAAGCAAGTCTGGAAGTACAAGTCTGACATTTGACTGATTTTCTTTCTTGCTAGACTTTGTGCTCAGCTTCAGGGTCAAGTGCACCCTCATTTACATCTCCATTCTCAAGTCTTGTAGATTTTTACCAGGCTTGTCATATGTATTTAATCTTACTTATTCTTATTGTTAATTTTCCCCATGCAAGTTTTTTATTTTTCATGTCAGGACACCTTCAGCAATCTCTGGGGCATCTCCACACTCTACATGCCCCCAGTCATATTTAGGGGAAGGAAAGAGACATTTTGAAGGAGCGTATTTAAGGATCTCTAACAACATAAAAATGTAAGACCAGTTATAATGAGTCAAAAAGGTCCTTATAATGTCTCTAACTGCAGACAAAACTGGATGCCAATGACAAAGTATGTTCTCAGAGCAAGCACGTGTGATTTCACCTCTAATCTCTCTCCCAGCCACTTAGTAAGGTTAAAAAGCCTTTTTGAGACAGGAGTGTTTTCCACGCACTTACCGCGTGGAACTGACAGATTTTCTTCTTGCACAGTCTCCTCTTGATCCCTTGTCAGCTTTCAGTATCTACAACATCCCAGGGAGGGTAGTTCCGCAGCTGAATTTCTCTGTTTATATCTAGAAAATCCCAGGAAGACGTATGCACTAGTAGTACAATGGAGTTGCAAAGCATGACAAATAATTGTTCTTGTAAACAGGACAAATCTGGAACAAATGTATTGTATCATGTGGTTGCAGTGGCAAAGACCTTGCTGGTAAATCTATGCTTGATTTTCTGGTCACGTGAACATATGTGGAGCTCCATGCTGCCACACAGGTTGGACCTGTCTTGGCAACACACATGGCTGTCTGACCAACAGGCTGTTTCTGAAAAACTATCCTTCATGTTTGTTGAAGAGTGTTTTCCTTTCCTGTTCTTCTTACGTGGAAAAGTAAATGTAAAAGAAGACAAGAAGTGAGTATTCATTAGTTTTATAATGTCTCACCTGTTTTGTAACAATGTGAGAAAATTTCTCCACTCTGTAGTGTTCTCTTAAACTGGAACATTTCTAGTAACAGCAAGCAAAAGTCATCCTCCAAGAACAGACCTAGTCCCTCATGCATCTATTCTTGGTTTCTGGATGTTCAAGGTCTTAGAGTGACTTTTTTGCTCTGAAGAAAAGCCATGATCCCTAAATTACAGACACCAGCAGGATTATCCTAAAAATAGAAGAAATACTGAACTGAACAGGTTAACATGGAGTCTGTGTAAGAGGTAACAAATGTAAAATAATATGTCTGCAAAATAACCCTATGACTTTTTAGTCAAATTAATTTAGTCACTTGGAATTATCCCATTAATGCACTTTTACATGGCAAGAGGCCTGCAAATGTAGATGCCAAGGGAAAATTAGAGCTATAAAAATATGTAACACACAGTGAAGAATTGGGGTGGTGAGGCTCTCTGATAAGGTTGCTAGAGCAGAAAAAAAAAGCTGTTTTGGTTTTAAGGTGATGTTTCCTATCACCCTTTTCCCTCCCTCCCTTGACTGAATGTAACCATTAATTGTGAGAATCGAACAGTTGCTATGGCTAAATTGGACAGGAACTTCAGGAGGTCAAAGCATTCCTGCTTGTTAAAACTACTGACACATTTTACGGTTTTAAAAAATGTCAGTCTATCACGCTGTAACTGCTGCTGAGGATCCTGTCTCTCATAAAACACTCACAGTGCTTTATGAAACTTTCAGGTAAACCTCGAATCTACAGCTGAGTCAAAAATTCCCCCTTCTCACCTCCCTTTACATTTTTGCTTACCAGCTTGTCATGAGCCTGTGAAAGTTTCTTTTCCTTTTTACTACATCCATTTTTTTTTTATTTTTTTTTTCAGGCAGAACTATAGGTTCAGAGAACTTGAGTGACAGCAACCTCTGTTGCTTTCCTGCCATTGCAACATCTCAATTTGGTAGAAAGGGGCAATTAAAGTAACCACTAAGGTTTAACAATTGGCATTCAACATCTGCTGTATCTCTATGGTCATGCACAGCTGTCTTCCTTTCAAGGGAAATGCAGAAGTGTGTAGTATCTAGAATCCAAATGAACTGAATTCTCTCTGAGGCATACTGTGATAGCAACTTCATTTCATTACGCTTTTTTCAACTCCAAGATATCACCATTTCAAGGGGGATTCATACAGCACAAAGACTAAAGGGGTATTTCAATCACTGTCCTAAATAATTACCTTCCTATTCCACAGTATAGCACAACCAGTTCTCCATGTTTTTGCAATCTAGTAATAGTTGCAATACTTCATCAAAAAAATCTCTGTGTTTGTCTGGAAACATACTTAACATACCATTTTTATTATAGTCCATTGTGCTAAGGTTTCATAGAATCATAAAATAGTTCGGGTTGGAAGGGAACTTAAAGGTCATTGAGTTTCACCCAGGGACACCTTCCTATAGATCAGGCTGGTCAAAGCTCCATCCATCCTGACCTTGAACACTTCTAGGGTTGGGACATCCATAACTTCTCTAGAGAAGCTGCTCCAATGTCTCAACCCCATCATAGTAAAAAATTTCTTTCTTATATCCAACATCTTTTAGTTTTGTCCTCTTTTTATCCTCTTCTAGTTTTAAACCATTGCTCCTTGTCCTGTCACTGCAGGCCCTGATAAAATCTCTCTCCATCCTTTTTACAGGCTCCCTTCAGGTACTGGAAGGCTGCTCTAAGGTCTCCCTGGATCCTTCTCTTCTCCAGGCTGAACTCTCTCAGCCCTTCTTCATAGGAGAGGTGCTCCGATCATAATATGACTTTTAATTTTAAAATTGATTGTATTTTTTGCATAAGAACCTTTTTTTTTTTCTCTCAGTAAGCCTAAAAATCAATGTCCTCCTCTTTCTTTGCATTTCTTCATGATAATTTTAGAAAAAAAAAATTTCTGGAGTGTGAACTTGGACTCATTTTACCAATATCATACTATGTCGCAAAAAATGTCTTCACTACTACCTCACAAATTTAGCTAGCCAAGGAGCTAAATGGGTTTTGTAAGTAATAACTTTATGCTATGACTTTGAAAAAGGTATTATCGTCTCCATTCTGATAATGGTAAAATTAGAAAGGAGAAATTCTTTACTGCACTCCCACACCAAACCTGATGAAGAGGATGAAGAATAAAAAACAAGACTTCTTTCTTCCTGTCCTGCATGTGATTTCATCTCTTCCATGACTGACATTATGACAGAGATTAGTGTATATTTTCAGGAAGATCGTAACATGACCTTCAATGTCTTTTAGCTTTTGAGTTGAGGCCGAGTGCACGGAATGTTATGAAAGCAAGTTCTGTTGCCTTTGTTATGAGATATGCTTCTTAATAAATTTTTTCTTGTGGAAGAAGGTCTGAGCCCCACTCCAGCAAAGGTTTCATTGCTCTGAGTATTAAATAACAGCTGCAAGAGCTCTAATATCCCTGCCACAAAGAACAAGACCCTAGAAATGAGCCGAGCATGCTACACTAGAAATCTAACCAGGACCTAGATCAATCTAGTGAAGTACCTAGGGCTTGTCAGTCACTCCGACGTCTTAGGAATTCTTCAATTAAGAAGAAAAGGCATGTAATTGTGGTAGGCGACTCCCTGCTGAGGGGAACAGAAGGGCCCATCTGTCGACCGGACCCATCCCACAGGGAAGTCTGCTGCTTCCCCGGGGTTCGGATTAGAGAAATTAAAAGGAAACTCCCTGAGCTTGTAAAGCCCACTGATTACTACCCACTGCTGGTGATGGAATGCACCCAAGGGTGCTGAGGGAGCTGGCAGAGGTCATTGCTAAGCCACTCTCCATTATCTTTGGTAAGTCATGGGCAACAGGAGAGGTGCCTGAGGACTGGAGGATAGCAAATGTCACTCCAGTCTACAAGAAGGGCAAGAAGGAGGA
>VZRW01012358.1:21632-33942 GCA_013398125.1 Aegotheles bennettii
GAACTGCTTGAGAGAGTCCAGCGCAGAGCCACTAAGATGATTCAGGGAGTGGAACATCTCCCTTATGAGGAAAGGCTGAGGGAGCTGGGTCTCTTTAGCTTGGAGAAAAGGAGACTGAGGGATGACCTCATCCATGGTTACAAATATGTAAAGGGTGAAGGTCAGGATGATGGAGCCAAGCTTTTTACAGTGACGACCAATGATAGGACAAGGGGCAATGGATGCAAACTGGAGCATAGGAGGTTCCATGTGAATATCAGGAGAAACTTTTTCACTGTGAGAGTGCCAGAGCACTGGAACAGGCTGCCCAGAGAGGTTGTGGAGTCTCCTTCACTGGAGACATTCAAACCCCGCCTGGATGCGTTCCTGTGTGATGTACTCTAGGTGACCCTGCTCTGGCAGGGGGGTTGGACTAGATGATCTTTCGAGGTCCCTTCCAACCCCTAGGATTCTGTGATTCTGTGATGGAATAAAATGACTGACTAATTGGGCAAATATAATATTACTGTTTTACTATATAGCTAGAGTAAATTTAAATTTCATGAAAGTTTACCTCTACAGCAAGAAAGTCAGCAATGCAATTAAATGTTTTTTATTTTTTTAAACCACTTCTTCCAGTGCCTAGATTTGCAAATTCAAATAAGCTTGCTCCAATATTAAATTTTGGGATGTTTACTGTCTTAAATCAGGAAAAAAGTAGAGAATACAAAGCAATTTCATGTGGTAAACAAGTTAAATGACTATTGCCCAGGGCTACCAAATAAGTGTGCGGAGCCTTAGTGACAATTTGCTACATTTGCAATGTTTTGTTTAGGAAAAAAGAACATTATGTTGACATGTAAGTAATAAAGAATTAAATAGTCATGGAAACTATGGCACTGATGTCTTATTTTCCTACGCTTCCAAAAATCAGACACAGATTAGTCTCAGGGAATACTGATCTCTAGGAAGTAAAGCTGACAACATTAGAATATTGAGTCAGCGTCCTCAAAAAGGAGATGAACCAAGTTTATAATCCAGGAGCTATTTAAGATCAAATTGCTGTTGACAGCATCATTATTGAGCTACTTATTCATGTGATGGTAGGAAATTAGAACCAGGGTTCATGTCATCTGGTGTTATCAGTAGTTAAAATACATATCTACATGCTGATTTTACTCCAAATTTTGAGGTGTTTCATGGAAACAACCCCTGAGTCAGCTCACTCTTCCTCTGCTTTCAGGAGAGTTGTTTGGGCAGGCAAATCCAAGGTACAGAGCTGTTAGCCAGTAGGTTTTACACTTAGCTGAAGACATGAACAGGGCACATTAGCAGGCACCAGATCAGAGGACTATTAAATGGTAAACCAGATATTTTAGCAAAGCAAAGCTGGTTTTAAGTATCTGAAAAGATCAAGACTTTATGTTCTTCATCAATATCTCCCAGTGTGGATGGTGGCCTCTCCTTAAAAAGATCAGCTGATTTGCCTTTACTTTTATTCTCTAAGACACCCCTGGAAAACCATTAGAAAACACCAAAACAAAATATCAAAAAAATTACCAATGTGTCACTGTGAACTATTAATCATCCAGGGCTGTTATATGCACAAGGAAAATGGTGTTTATATTTTGTCTGTCATTTTATCATGAAACTGAAGTGCAGTAGAATTTATAACTAGGCTGATTAGCTTTCAAGAAGAATTTATGCAGCTGAAACAATAAACTATATAGCACAAATGGAAGTCAGGCTGAAACCCGAAAGCTAGTGAATGGAGCTGAAGGATTATTGTGAAAATACACATTAAAAGTGAAATTTCTCAGATGAAGTCAAGCAGTTCAGGGGAGACAAGGATGACAGCTCCAGGACCATAATGCTGTTGAACCTTTTGTTGTCACAACAGTCTTGACAACAGACAGTCAAGGACTGAACTCTTCATTTATGAATCACACAAACGCTTTTTTCAATAATCCTTTGACTAACACAGCCAGTTTGACTTGGAAGAGACTTGCAGTTTAAGAGAGCATCTGGAAGTGTCTGGGCTGAAAGATGAGAGTTTTCCTACAGAAAACAGAAAATTATGCCTTTTGCAAGTCCCTGGGAACAACTGAATGATTCAGCTCAAGTAAAGATGGAGGTAAGAATAGAACAGAATATTTTCATATGGAAGGCACCTATGATGATTGTCTTGTACAACTTTCTGAGCACTTCAGGCTGACAAAAAGTTAAAGCCTGTTGTTAAGGGCATTGTCCAAATGCATCTTGAACACTGACAGGCTTGGGACATTGATCAACTCTCTAGGAAGCCTGTTTCAGTGTTCACCTCCCCTGCTGCAGCTTTGAAAGGTACCTGACCAGGACACTACTGAAATTGTTTTTGATTTCCAGGCACAGAAGCAAGGTCTTGACACTAGACTGTACTCCTCTCCTTGGCCACAGTTCCTGCTGCCCTACCACAGCTCTGGCTACTCCTCCAGCTTCTCTTCCAACACTTGAAGCAGTAATCAAGCTTCCAGTCTATATGACAACCAGAGGCGTAGAAGCAGCACATCCTGCTATGCTCAGTCCCTTCCCACAGAAAGCTACAAAAGGATGCAGGAGCTGCCATCACCAGATGCAGTGTGAGCATCATGCCTCTTTATAAGTCTGAGTGTGAGGGAATGGCCACATTTACAGGAAGAGAGGTTTCAGTGACTGCTTGCATCTGATTATTGTTGGGCCACAACTCTCCCCATTTCTAACAAGTTATTTTTCATTATTCCACTAGAAGACTTTGTTGAAAGTTTTCTGTTTCCACACACTGAAGATTGTCAGCTGCAAGAGACAGTCACTGCTTTGTAAAATTTACCATTGACTAGACATAGAATAGACAAGTACTCAGTGGCACACAGTTGTGGCAAATGACTTGAACCCAATTTCTAAAATCTCAATCCATTCACTGTGTAGGCAAGTCATTCCTTGTAGGAGATGTCACTTCAACTGTTATGGCAGTGCAGTTGTCTACAGGAGGCTGTTTGCTCACCTTCAGCAGTTTTGGTGATTCATTAGCCACTCAGACCGCAGAGAACACAAGGAGGTCACAGCCTTAACTGTGTGACAGATCAGTTTACCAAAAAAAATAGTGCTTGAAAGTGCTGCAGCACTGCAGTTTAGTTGTTAAATGATGCCTCAGAAATCCCATACCAGGAATTGTATTAATTCCTCCTTCCCCAGGGAGGCATTTCACCTCCAGCCACTCCTCCAGAGAACACAGAAGTGAATTGGGTGTTGGAGGGAGTATCCAGAACACTAACAAATACATACATCTCTTGGTCATTCTGTGTTTCTTAGTGTGGGAAGAGAAAATGTGAGTTACTGTGGGCATCTGGGATGATTTCATGTGTGAAGGTGCATACATATTGTTGTTCTGCCCAGCTGATCTCTGGACTTTAGGAGAGAGAGGACGTTCTTACACCTCCTTAACATGAAACAGATAGAGGTGCTTAAAGAGGAGAAAGTGTTTATTAAGTGCCTTGTCCTTGGAAGACAGGTTAAAAAGTATTAAATTTTAAAAAGTTGGAGGGAATCACAAATTCACTGAAGAAAAAATCAGCATGAAGTTTCTCAATTACAATTGAATATCATAGATGTGCATTCCTATCTCGCTGTAACTGGTGCAGGGTTTATCCTTCCAAAAGTTGTTCTAAAATTAAATTTATAAAAAGTGGAATAAATTGAGAGGCAGACAGAGATGCTTTGATTTCTTTGTTCCCTTCCCATAAATATTAATGCATTTCCTAGGTGCTGCCATTGTGACATGACTTGGATGGGGGCAGAACGTGTGCTTGCCTGACTCTCAGCCTCACTGCATACAGATGAGTGCTTTCAGAAAGGCTGCAGGTGAAAGGCACACACAAAGCAAAATTATAGCTGCCCTTTGTCAAATACAAATATATGAAATACATGAGCCAATAATAGCTGCTTATTCCATCAGTGGATAATCCAGTCATCATGTCAGAGACCTACTCATTGGTGCTTAGTATTAGGGGGAAAAAGGTAGCATAGGTTGCCAGAGAAAGCATGAAACTGACAGTTTATCACTAATACTTCCTCCCCACCTAGACTTCAGAAATGTTTCTCTTCTGTCACACTAGTTCCTTTACATCTTTTTATTCACGGCTGTTGTCACTATCACCAGAAAAAAAGGGATACAGGCTATGTTACAGACTGAAAATACATCAGATATGAATAAATTATCATGTGTAAAACCATAGAATCATCTTTAGTTGCAAGAAACAATGGAAAGGGAAACCAATACCAGAATATATTTCAGAGATTAAGATTTCTAGATGTATCGTTATTTTGATGATGACACCATGGAAAGTTTTAAATCATGAGTGAATTGTGGTAGCTATGTTGTAAAAAAGAGACAAATGGCAATCTTACCCTCGAGAATCCAAAGTACAACAAATAGGAGAAAAAGCTAAGAGACAGCTAAAAGAGCTTCCATAAGGAAGTTCTGAGAAAATGTAGGTTTATATGAAAACACAATGAACTTAAAAAAAAGTCCACTTTAAACATATCTTGATAAGTGATCATGTTAATTTAAGGGGAATTTATTTGGCTTTATAAATCTCAGAGAATCAGTCTACCTTTGTTATGTAAATAAACAATGTAATAGGTTTTCTAGAGATAGACAATGCAAGTGGACAAATCATCTAAAGCTTAATGAACTGTATCGTAGACATACCTCTCTGCCTCTCTATTAACTATAGAGGGAAACTAGATATTTAGCTAAAACTTCCTCATATGGCTGAAATTATGTTAAAAGAATCCTGATTGGAATAAAAATAATGACTCTGAAAAGACCTTCCATGAAGACATGGAAGTTAATTCAGCTGATCTGAGTCTCGTATCTGTCAGAGGTAACCAGGTATCTGGATTTCCATCCATATATCAGATCCCTTGGTCATAATAGTGATCTTTGTGATAAAGATTTCTTTGGCATTTTGTATATAAGCATTCCCAATCTTCTGACTCCTAACAAGAAAGGATTCTTAACAAATTGCTTTCCCTTGTAGCCAAGCATCTCTCTCAAAACATTTTTTCCATTAATTGATGTAATAATTTAAAATACCTGATCAAAATACTTAATCTGGGGTTATGACCACTATTTTCTTCCTGTCTCAGACAGTAGAGGAGGTTGGACAAGAGGGTACTTCATATCATACAAAGCTACCATGCATACTCAGCCCTACCTTCTCAGGGATATGTTTTGATCAAGTTTCAAGTATATTTAAGTATCAGCTGAATTTAAAACCTAGACAAACTCAGATAAAGTGAGTTCAAAGTCAATGGCTCACGATCAGCTTTTTTTTCCTAACAGGAATTTTTTTTCGAACAGAAGATAATGTATTCAATTGTTTGCTCAAACCTTTGACAAATTTATTTAAAAATACATGAAGTAGGCAATCTGTATGAGAGCTGAGAACCTTACATTTTGGAGGTATTTTCCTCCAGGTGCTGAATAGAGATGTTTCCTCCAAAGTTAATAGGATCTTTAAAATTACAGCTTCTAAGGTTAACTGAATATAAATAACAATGTGCAATAATCAACATCAGCATGACAGCAGCACATTGTTATTTAAGTTACTTCTTATTTACTGAATGTTAAATACAAAACTTTCATAAATGCTTTGTTTGAATCTACATAGCAGAAATATTTAAGATCAAGTTTATACTTGGCTTTGAAATGAGAATATTTGGACATATATGCAACAAAATGATGAAATATCAAGAAGCATCTTGCATATTTCATTGTATAACTGCCCAGAGAAAAAGACTGTATTCCTTCAGATCTTGTATATGTCTCTGATGTATTCAAGAATATTAAGATATGAACAAGTTATTACTAATAAATGGGTTCACGCAACAGAAAAAATAAATATTTCTCATACAAGTTAAGATGTACTTAGCCTATATGATTGAATAGTTGGCTTAAAAAAAATAAAATAAAATGGTAAGTGTGGAGCCTTTATTTTTCCAGGACCTCCCACATAGTCAGCTATTAAGAAAAAATGTTTTACCAAGAGCTTGTAACCCATGGCATCTTGATTTTAAGTGACACTGGATTTCATTTGATTTGATTCATCTAACCTCAGAACATAAGAGTTTTGATTGATGCTTTCTGCCTCCTCCTCAGTCGTCCCCACTTAAAATCTAATAATATAATAGAGAAGTTCAGAAATCCTTTTCATGCACTATCTTCTTCCTCACGCTGCTTCAACATTTTTAACCTTAGAGCACTTAAATAGCACAGAACATTTCAGAAGTTGTCCTAATTGTACTGAAATGTCTTTATTGAGGTTCCAATTTTTAAAACCTTTTTTTTTTTTTCTGTTACAGAGGCCATCTTTTATTAAATTCAGTAAGGATTAGTCATAGAATGGTTTGGGTTGGAAAGGACCTTAATGATCACCTAGTTCCAATGCCTCTGACATGGGCAGGGATACCTCCCACTAGACCAGGTTTCTCCAACCCCCATTCAACCTGGCCTTCCAGGGATGAGGTATCCAGAACTCCTCTGGGCATCCTGTCACACCACATTCACAGGAAAACATTTCTTCCTAATATCCAGTCTAAGTCTACCCCATTTCAGCTCAAAACCATTCCCCCTCATCCCATCACTTAATGTCCTTGTCAAAAGTCCCTCTGCAGCTTTCCTGTAGTCCCTTCAGGTACTGGAAGGCTGCTATATGGTCTCCCCAGAGCCTTCTCTCATTGGATCATCTCTCATGATCAAGTAAAAGCAAAATTGATACTGCTGTGAATAGCTTATGATTAATAAAATTCTTTTAAGTAAACAGCTCACCCAGCTGCACATCAGAAAAATGTTGGATGGGAACAGTCACTGTAGTGCTGCTTGAATTAGGTAATAGTATAATTAATAGTGGTCACCAGGAGGAGTTAATATAACTGGCTCTTACATTTCTGAGACTAATAAGCATCTAATGTTTTAGATACGTTCTTTCTCATTATTAATGTCCACCAAGACTGGGCCAGCAATTTTTCATCTCTGCAGGCGCATATATCATTCCACCAAACTGTGAGTGAAAAAATCCTTCTTTTACATTTGTAGCATTTGAGCAGAAACACTTGGAATTTATAAGGTAGTTAACAGGATTAATTTCTTCCGTGACCATAAAACTTTTAGGCTTCAACCATCAGCTATACAAAGCCTGAGAAGATTTGTCCTGTCCAGTAGTGACATATAAAATTGAAAGCATGAAGTTTAATTTCAAAGAATAAGACAGTGACCAACATTGAATAATATCTCAAAACATTTTATGCATACAAAGCAGAAGGGAAATTAGGTTGCAAAATGTGCTTTAAGGTCTATGAGGTTAAAGATTATCCGTATATATAAGACAATGTTCATAGAGTTTCTTTCTTTTTTAAGAAAATCTTTCTGTCATGGGCCTGATCCATTCATTGTGTATGATGACAGGAGTGTATCTAGTTCACTTCCAAAATGCTATAACCTTTTATAACCTGCATCTGTTCCAGGATCAAATTTTGTGATTTTCTCACTTAATATTTCCTCATTTTATTGTGATATTCTGTAAATACTTTTCATTATTCACTTTGTTTGTTATCAAGTAGTCATCTCCTCTGGGATTCTCTGTCTCATTAATAGTGATACCTACAAAAAATCAGAAATTAAATAGAAATAAACACATGCATCTCATTCATGCCTAAAAAAGACTAATAAAATAATAGTATACTTACAGGATAAGGGTAAACTACAACTCAAAGCAAAGAAATTAGAGGACAAAAAGACAGAAGGAAACTTTGTGTGATTATTAGATTAAAAAAAGATAATTTAAAAAGTCTGTCTTTTCACTGTGTGATGTCCTCTGTGTCACATCTGCTACCTACATTTTTGACTGTCTAGGACTATACGTGTTTTCATAAAAATTATTCTGTTCTTCAGTTTCAACAAGTTACTGCTGTTTCATTCTTGATAATTCACACTGGACTTGTTCTTCTGTTTTCCCTCAAGATGTACACGTTTTCATCTCCACTTATGTTTCCAGTATTCCCCAGATAGCATTACGTTGCAGTTTGGTTGGTATACAATGAGAAAATGAAAAGTTTCTGTGATTCTTCTCTTTCTTATTGATGAGTAGTAGAGGCAAAAAGTTGGAAACAGTGTCTCTGTATGGCTCCTAGAAATTACAGAAATAGAGGCTATTCCAAAGCCCAAGGAAGTCAATTAAGAGATTTGTTGACTTCAACGAGCAACACATAATAAATGTAGGTTTATCTGCCTGTGTGATAGAGAGCTTGAGATCAATCAACATTGCAGCTGCTCAAGAAAAGAAAACTATTTGTAAATAACTGATTAGTTATGACACCCTCCCCAAAGCATTTAACTACTTGATTGACAGTCTACAGAACTTATTAAAAAATAGCACATTTTAATGATGAGTAGTTCAGGGAAACACAACCTCTAGCTTGTGATTCCGTAGCCCTGATAATGTATCCTGCACGGGTTTTTTTTAAGACTTTTATCTGACCTTTTTTATTATAACATCTTTAGGCTTTACAAGTCTTAATAAAATTATCCTCATAGTGTCCCTGAGCCAACAACTACATGAATAAAGTTGCCTAAGACAAGGAACCTCTAGGCAAAAGGCTGGAGGGAAGTGCTGCAGGCAATCACATGCAAAAGAACAGCTGTCCAGAGAAGAAGATATTCTGCTCCAGAGAGAATTGACCATGGGACAGAACTGGGGAATGTACTTGATCAGGTCAGGTTTACTGGGCTACGTGGCTCCAGCTTTTCCTTTCTTCTTTCTTCCTTCTGACAGATGGGGTTTTCCCAGGATTTCTCATGTCCATTTCATAAGTCATAAAAATTTTAAAACTGTGAACTGCAAACTATAGACTGCATTTTTTATAGCTAGCTTCTGAAAACTAGATATATTAAAACAGTTCATGGAGTTATTATGAATATCATTTTGTAATCCCGCAGCCCAGTAAATGCAACACTGTTATTGCTACTAAGAGGCTTTGTACTGAGTTTGCAGGGCCTCAGGAGCATGGCTTTTCAGATTAATTTTGTCTGGATTTGTGTTCACGTGTTTTACCTCAGCCTCTTTAGCCAAATCAGAAAGTTTTCTAACAAGTCACTGGCTAACTTTTTTTGCTTTGTATTTGTATGGTACAATGGGAGTTTTTAAGTAGATAGATGCAAAAGGCAGTTTTGTTTATACTGAAACTCTTTCTGTGGTATTATTCCTTTCTGTTAAAAACACATCTGGACTAACAATAATCTGGATTAGACCATTAAAATTTCAGCTATACCGAAAATTAATTCCTGGATTTATACATAAGGGTTTTTCCTTATATACAAAGGGGATATAGAGAAGGCTGAGGTACTCAATGACTTTTTTTCATCAGTCTTCTCCGACCAGTGCTCAAACCACACTGCCCAAGACTCAGAAATAATTGGTTAATACCTCAAGTACAAAAGGAAATGAGAGCAGAAAACCTTTGCCATTCTCCATAAACTATTCATTCTACACTATACACAAAGATAAAGTGATGCTGTGCCAAGCTTTTTAAAGGGAATAAAAAGTTTTCTACTGTAAATGTAATAAGTATATCCACAAGTTACAAACAAAGACAAAGATCAAATATATGGACAAAATTCAGCAACACAGTCTTGTACCACAAGGCCAGAGACACATTGGACACCAAGTTTCTGTATAAGTGGTTTCAGTTTCAATGTCTAGGGGAGTGTATCGGGATTAGCTGGGCAGAAATTTATCACTAGAAAAGTTCTTAAAGGGTTAAGAGGGATTGTTACAAACCTTTATGAATAACAGGTGTTTATTGTTTCAAGATGTGTAGGGTTCTAATAAAGAGTACAACTGTAAAAATGGTAAAAATAAAGAATCTGAGTCAGATAGTGGGGAGAGGTGTTTGTGCTAACTATGATTTTTCTTAAAATTTTGATATAGCTTGAAAAACTTATAGGTAGCATAGTCTGTTAAAGACTTCTCAGGGAAATTCTAAATTTGCCAGGAAAGACACTGGGGCTTACCACTAATACCATCATATGTATAAAACATTAAAGTTTTCTTGTTAAGGATTCTTTATAGTACACTTCAAAATTCCTTTTCTGAGGTGATTTAAAAGCATTATAATACAAAGTCAGTCTCATAAAATTCTGTAAGTGTTCATGCTAAGCCTTTTTTACTGCTGCTGAACATCAATATGCCTTATTGGAATGTAACTCCAGAAAATTATTTGTGCTTTTAAAATTGCAACCATACTGTTCAATGAAGGAGTGATTTCCTCCATGTATTTAGTGCAGTTGTTACATATGGGTTTGACTCACTTCCTTGCATGACACTAAAGAATGAATTAGTGTGGCATAACTTTCACTATAATCCTCGGGTTCATTTGACTGTCCCTAACCTTCCAGAAATTGCCTGTGCAATTCACATGGATATTTCTAACCTTACTACAAACCATTAACTTACGTATTGATACCAGAAAAAGGGACATAACGGAGCTCATTTGACACTAAACCTCACAATCCATCAGGTGGGAATTTCTGACAGCTCACCTGCTGAGTTACATGCTATCCCATCTCCTAGGTTAGCTTTCTCCACACTATTTTAAATTTAAATATGTTCTATCTTTACAAACTTCACTTGATGCAATAGCTCTGGCAGATCTCAAAATGCAAAAACATCTTAAGAATTGTACTTCTTTCCCCTCATGAGATAACTACTGGGGAGATTATTATAGTGACTAAGGAGAAATTAAGCATGTATGGAAATTGATTGTCAGGAAAAAATTAAACATGTTTGAATTACTCATAATATGAACAAACAGAAACCAATATTCACAAGAAATACAAGCATGATAAAAAGCTCTGTGTTCCCAGAACAGAAGAAAGTTATAAGGATTACTGAATGGAGGAGAAATGGAGGAAAAAGATATGCAAGGATTCTGAATGAAATCTAGGAGTTTCTTCATGATAATTTAGATGTGTGTTATCCCATAACCACTGAGCAAACAGTTATGCTTGCAAGATCAGTGGCTGAAGAAGGGAGTAGTTAGAAGAAATTAGAAGAAAGAGTTGCATAACAGAGAAACTTCATAACCTAGGTGAGTGGCGTAAACTAGATAGTAATTCAAACTAGAACTAGTAGTCATCATCTAGATCTGCACAGTGGTTTAGTGAAGCACAAGTTTTCCTCTTACTAACGTAATGAAGTAGCCCCATTAGACCTGCATGCAATAAACTCCAGACTTTGGTATCCAAGAAGTGATATCAGTAAATGAAGTTTCTTTTGATGTCCCATGAAGCTGGAACATGTAGTCTAAGGGAGATCAAAAGAGACTTGGTTGTTGGAGGGTTGATGAGGGAAGCTAGGACACTAAAAATTTTTTCTTCCATCCTTTCAGTTGTGGGCAGTGACATTAGAAGAAACAGATGTATCCAGTCTATTAACACATGGCTCAGGGGCGTATGTCACAACCACAACTTTGTTTTTATTGATAATTGTATGGCCTACACATGACCATGAAGTGGTGGAGTTCAAGATCCTTAGAACAGCGAGGAGGGTGCACAACAACCTCGCTACCCCGGACTTCAGGAGAGCTGACTTTGGCCTCTTCAGGGATTTGCTTGGTAGAATAGTACCATGGGATGAAACCCTGGAGGGAAAAGAGAAAAGAAAAAAGAGAAAAGAAAGACAGTTAATAGTCAAGGATCACCTCCTCCAAGCTCAGGAGCACTGCATCCCAATGAAGAGGAAGTCAGGCAAAAATGCCAGGAGGACAACATGGATAAACAAGGAGCTCCTGGACAAATTCAAACACAAAAAGGAAGCCACAGAGTGTAGAAACAAAGGCAGATAACCTGGGAGGAACATAGAGATACTGTCCAAGCAGCCAGGTACCAAGTTAGGAGAGCCAAAGACCTGATGGAATTAAATCTGGCCAGGGACATCAAAAACAACAAGAAAAGTTTCTATAGGTATATAAGTGATAAAAGGAAGGCTAGGGAAAATGGGGGCCCTCCCTGCAAGGAAACAGGAGTTTTGGTCACCGAGGATGTGGAGAAGGCTGAAGTACTCAACTACATTTTTGCCCCAATCTTCTCTGATTAATGCTCAAGCCACACCGCCCAAGTCATAGAAGACAAAGGTGGGGACTGGAGAATGAAGAACCACCCACAGTAGGGGAAGATCAGGTTCGAAACCATCTAAGGAATCTGAAGATACACAAGGCCCTGGGACCTGACAAGGTACATCTGTGGGCCCTCTCTAGA
>VZRW01012359.1:0-31558 GCA_013398125.1 Aegotheles bennettii
CTGTAACTCTGCACCAGCCATGCACTGCCTTGCCCCATAACCCTGCCCTGCCCCATAGCCCTGCCTCAGCCCTGTGCTGCCCTGCCCTATAGCCCTGCCCTGCCCCATAGTTCTGCCTTACCCCTGCTGTGCCCTGCCCCACAGCGCTGCCCCTCTGCATTGTGCTCTCTGTCATCGCTCCCCTGCGTGGGACAGTGTCCCGTGTGTCCCCACCAGCCCATCTTCCTGCCACAGAGCACTGAGCCTTCTGCCTCCCCTCTCACACCATCAGGGAACTCCTGGTGCTTTCCATCACCCCCTCCTTGTCCTGCTCCTGTCCCCACCCTCCCCCTGGGAGCAGTCCCCTGCTCTCCCTTCCCTGTTTGTGTGGGAAGCTCTGTGGTCTGTAGCACCCTCTCCCATCCAGCTGGGAAGTTCTGATGCTCCCCACGGAGCTCTGGCACCTTCTGGTGCCCAGGGCAACCTGCACATTCACCCCACGCTGAGCAGAATGATGACCAGATCGACCCACCGTGTCATTTTTATGTCTGTGCTTGATATTTATAGATACAGATAGATAAATCCCAGTGCCTGATGCTAGCACAGGGCTCCCCGAGTGACACAGAAAGGAGCACAGTCTGTGCTGGCAGCCTGGCACCGTCCTGTGCCACCTGGGGGTCCACAGTGGCTGTTCCTGCTTCATCTTGTTGCACTTTTTAATAGCAATCTCTCCATCTTTTGGTTGTTGGGCTTCCAGCACGTTCCATTACTCTCCCTTTGCTGCCTCCTCACTTATTATGGCTCGTCAGTTCATCAGAACTTACACCCCCGTGTATTTTAATTAACGCCGGGGTTTTTTCAGCCACTTGTGGGGATTGTGTATCCTGTTCTCCAAAGCAGTGTTTTCTTTTCCACAGCTTACTGGGAATGAGAGTAAACAATGTTTACGATGTGGATAACAAGACCTATCTTATCCGCCTCCAAAAGTAAGAACTTCTTTAAATTTCTTCATGCTGGCACTGTACAGAGAACTGGGTTTTGTTCTGTGTGTGTAATTTCTGTTGATGGGTGTTTGGCTTTTCTGAGTGAAATTCCTTGATAAAATGTGGGGATTTTTACTGAGGAAATTCTTGGGAGATGGCATATGGAGTGTGAAATACACAGAAATATATAAATACATGAAGTAATATACAGAAATATATAAATACATCAAGAAATATATATAAATATATAAAGCAACATACAGAAACATATAAATATATAAAGTGTCATGCAGAAATATATAAAGTAATATGCAGAAATGTATAGCTAAAGCAATATACAGAAATATATAAATATATAAGCTATATGCATAAATATATAAACATATGAAGAAATATGCAGAAATACATAAATATATGCAGAAATACATAAATATATGCAGAAATACATAAATATATAAAGAAATACACAAATATATGAAGTAATATGCAGAAATATATGAAGAAATATACAGAAATATGTGAAGAAATATGCAGAAATATATAAATATATAAAGAAATACATAAATATATAAAGAAATACACAGAAATATATGAAGGAATATGCAGAAATATATAAAGAAATATACAGAAATATGTGAAGAAATATGCAGAAATATATAAATATATAAAGAAATACATAAATATATAAAGAAATACACAGAAATATATGAAGGAATATGCAGAAATATATAAAGAAATATACAGNTATGAAGGAATATGCAGAAATATATAAAGAAATATACAGAAATATGTGAATATGCAGCAATATATAAATATATAAAGAAATATACAGAAATATGTGGAGAAATATGCAGAAATATATAAATATATAAAGAAATATACAGAAATATATGAAGAAATATACAGAAGTAGGTGAAGTAATATACAGAAATATACAAAAGGCCGAAGATGTTCATGTAAAAACAAACAACTGTGGTTGTTTCTCTTTGTGAGGAGGGAAGAGAGGAGCTGGAGGTGTGAGGAGCAGCACTCAGTGGTGCTGGTGGGAGGCAGGGCACACCTTGGTTATCCATGAACTCAAACAGTGGATGTCCTTTCCCTGCCAGCAGCACCATTCCATGTGCTCCATAGGTGCCGTGGTGCTCTGGTCTCGTTCCAGTTCAAACCAGTGCATGGTGGGGGGATGGCTGCTGGTGATGGGTGTTTATTATGCCAAGTGATGAGGGTTTATTTTGTTAACAGACCAGACTGCAAAGCCACGCTGCTGCTGGAGTCCGGCATTCGCATCCACACCACCGAGTTCGAGTGGCCCAAGAACATGATGCCCTCCGGCTTCGCTATGAAGGTGAGCTGACCTGCAGCTGGATTTTAATAACATGGCTGGAATCAGAGAGCAACATTCATGTCCTGTTCTTGGAGACAGGAGAGAATAGTGGGTGGATTTGGGACAGAAAAGAATAGTGGGAAGATTTGGGACAGAAGAGAATAGTGGGAGGATTTGAGATAGAAGAGAATAGTGGGAAGATTTGGGACAGAAGAGAATAGTGGGAGGATTTGGGACAGAAGGGAATAGTGGGAAGATTTGGGACAGAATGGAATAGTGGGAGGATTTGGGACAGAAGAGAATAGTGGGAGGATTTGGGACAGAAGGGAATAGTGGGAAGATTTGGGACAGAAGGGAATGGTGGGAGGATTTGGGGCAGAAGAGAATAATAGGAGGATTTGCGTGGTGGATCCTGATCAAGCGGTGACTGAAGGTAAGGGAAGAGCAAATGTGGACCTGGGGTGACATCGTTGGGTGCTCAGTGCTGGAAACAATGAAATTACAGATTTATGAAGACTGATATTAATCTGCTGGACGTTTTCTGGGCCACCCAGAGCTTTTGGAATTTTACTCTGGCAAAGTCCTTGTCATTCCATTTGGGTTGTCCAGAATTTTAGGCACTGGATGCAGCACCCTATGCTAATAGAGTCCTGCTGGACCTGGAGGGATCAGATCTTGCTGTGAGTGTTCCTGCAGGTAGATCTGCAGGGGTGCAACCTGAATGCTGACTCACAGGGGTCTGCTTGTCTCTGGATGTGGCCTCATTGAAAGGACTCGGCAAAGATTCCCCAGGATGGCTCTTCAAGTCATACTTGCACACAGGGATAATCCTGGTTCTCTTTGTAAAATAAACACTTGGAGTTTTAACTAGCTGCTCATTTGTTGAGCTAAGCAAATAGCAGTTTTGAGTAGGAAAAATAGTTTAATGTTAAGAATCATAGAATCCCAGAATCCTAGGGGTTGGAAGGGACCTGGAGAGATCATCCAGTGCAACCCCCCTGCCAGAGCAGGGTCACCTAGAGTCCATCACACAGGAACGCATCCAGGCGGGGTTTGAATGTCTCCAGCCAAGGAGACTCCACAGCCTCTCTGGGCAGCCTGGTCCAGTGCTCTGGCACTCTCACAGGAAAGAAGTTCTTCCTGAAAGAATCTGGAACAATTATATCACCTATAAATATCAAGGCATTATTTTATGGTATTTGTGTTAAGGGGTTGCTGTCACAGGAGCTAGGAATGTATTTCAGTGTAAAACATGATCAGGTCAGTCTGCATCGCCTCACAGACATTTTTTCTGTCACTGGCAGTGCCGTAAGCATTTGAAGACCAGAAGGCTGGTCAGTGTGAACCAGCTGGGTATTGACAGGATTGTGGACTTCCAGTTCGGCAGCGCCGAGGCTGCGTATCACCTCATCGTGGAGCTGTACGACAGGGTGAGTGCTGAGCTCCCGGCGCGTCCTCTGCGGCAGCGCGTGCATGCAGACGGTCCTTGCTGATGGTCCCCTGTGGTGTGCTCACAGGGGAACATTGTCCTGACAGACCATGAATACATCATTCTGAACATCCTGAGGTTCCGCACGGACGAAGCAGACGATGTCCGGTTTGCGGTTCGGGAGCGGTACCCGGTTGACAGCGCGAAAGCTCCCGCGCCTCTGCCGACCCTGGAAAGGTGACTGCTTTTAGGTGGGGTGTGTGCTGGAACTAACCCAAATCACTTGGAGCTGTGAAAGGTGTGTCCAGGTAGCCAAGAAGCCCAATGGCATCTTGGCCTGCATCAAGAGCAGTGTGGCTAGCAGGAGCAGGGCAGGGATTGTCCCACTGTGCTGGGCACTGGTGAGGCTGCACCTCGAGTGCTGGGGTCACTTCTGGGCCTCTCACTACAAAACAGACATCGAGGGGCTGGGGGGTGTCCAGAGAAGGGAACAGTGCTGGGGAAGGGCCTGGAGCACAGGGCTGATGGGGAACGGCTGAGGGAGCTGGGGGTGTTCAGTCTGGAGAAGAGGAGGCTCAGGTGGGACCTCCTGGCTCTCTACAGCTCCCTGAGAGGAGGTTGGGGTGAGGGGGGGGTCGGTCTCTTCTGCCGTGCCCACAGGGAAAGGACGAGAGGGAACGGCCTGGAATTGCAGCAGGGGAGATTCAGGTTGGACATCAGGGACAATTCCTTCCCTGGGAGGGTGATTGGGGGTGGGAATGGGTTGCCCAGGGAGGTGGTGGAGTCCCCGTCCCTGGAGGTGTTCAAGAGGTGTCTGGATGTGGCGCTGGGTGCTGTGGGTTTGTGGGGATGGAGGTGGGGGTTGGACTGGGTGACCTTGGAGGGCTTTTCCAACCTTGATGGTTCTGTGATTCCAAGGCAGCCTGTCTTCGGGTAGTCTGCTTGAGTATTCCAGGCACTTCTTTTTTAAAAACTGAAAACGTTCCATAGCTTCTAAGCAATACAGTGCAGTCTTAAAACCCTGCTGTTCTTTGGAGTGACTGCTCTCCGTTACCTTCTGCAGGTTAACTGAAATGATATCAACTGCACCCAAAGGGGAGCAACTGAAGAGGGTTCTTAACCCACATCTTCGTAAGTGATTGTGTTCGTTAGAGAACGAGACGGGGTCACTACACCTTATGTTTAGATGGCACTGCCTTCAACACTGCCAGGCAGGGGCAGCCACAGCTTCTCTGGGCACCCTGGGCCAGGCTCTCACCACCCTCACACCAAACAATTTCTCCCTCCCATCCCATCTCCATCTCCCCTCTGGCACTTGGAACCCGTTCCCCCTTGTCCCATCGCTCCCTGCCCTTGGCACCAGTCCCTCTCCAGCTTTCCTGGAGCCCCTTCAGGCACTGGAAGGTGCTCCAAGGTCTCCCTGGAGCCTTCTCTTCTCCAGGCTGAACACCCCCAACTCTCTCAGCCTGTCCCCAGAGCAGAGCTGCTCCAGCCCTCGCAGCATCTCCGTGGCCTCCTCTGGACTCTCTCCAACAGCTCCGNCTCTTTATTTGGAGCTGCAGAGTTCATGTGGCTTCACCCTTTGTAAAATCTTATCCCAAGCCGAGCAGATTGCCACCCTTTTTGCGTTTCCCACACTCTTCAGAATCTTTTCCACCCCCTTTCAAATGTAAGGGTTTAATTCCATTTTGGCCAACGTGAAGCCCATCCTTCCTGTACATCCTCACTCCATCCTAGACCCTGCCCAGTTCCAATGAACTTCAGCATCCTTAAGTGTGCCAGGACTTCTGAGAGGGCACCGTGGGAGTCCTGATCACCTCTCTGGGCTCTGAATTCAGGACCACAACTCCCTCACTCTCCCCAGCCTGTGGTTTTACCACCCTCACTGACTGACACACTTCTAATTTCAGTGTGAATACAACATTCATTGTGAATGCTTTCTACAGATGATTCTTCATTTTTTTAACAGCTTATGGAGCCACTCTCATTGAGCATTGCCTTATAGAAGCTGGGTTTCCTGGTTATGTCAAAATAGATGAGCATATGGAAGGTAAAGGTATGTAGGATATAATATTCTAAAGGCTGTACTATGTATGTGGGAATTCTTATGTCTGTGTAGTATTTTTTTTCCAAAGAGATGAGTAAGCCTGAAACCTGTAGTTCTGACCATATGGTTATGTTTGAATGTTTTTAGGTTGGGGACCAACCTTGATCACATTAAAATTCTCATATTGTGCTTTTATTAGAGATAAAACATCAGACTCTTCTTATAGTCTAAATGGTTTTAGGATGAAATACCACCTTACGTGTCAGGTGAACTCTGGCTGTGTAAAGGGGTGTTTGACAAGATTCCTGTAGAGGAGTTAGCATGAAAGTCTTCTTTTATCCATAGCTAAGACGTGGAGATTTGATAAAGTAGCAGCTTTGCATTTATTGGGAAATTATGGATTTGGATAGTAAAGCCAGAACAGATTTCTCTACAATCTTGTTTTTCTTGTGTGCTTTATATTTGCCATAAATCAAAAGGATTTTTTACTTCCTACTGCATTATGGTGCTGTAATAAATCAACTTTGTTACAAACAAATACTTTATCACAGCTGCTGGTTCATGCCTTGCCTCTGTAGTTTTATAAAGTGCTGGCATTTGTGTGGTCTTTTTTTTTTTTCCCTGAAATTTGAATAATTTTATCTTAGAAGCACCTACATAGATTTTTAAATTAAAAATTCCCCAAATGTAAAACATGCACTCAGGCTCCTGGACTCCTCTTGGACAGGTTGGTTCAGGCACTTAACTGGAAGAGCGGTTGCCTGGACCTTGTGTTGTGCTCTGTTTGTATAAAAATATCTTTCTGTCCTAGGTGTTTTAAAATATTCCTCTCCTCTCTCTTTAGAAAATATTGAAAAAGTGCTTACGGCTTTAGAGAAAGCAGAAGAATACATGGTGCTAACTGGCAACTTCAGTGGCAAGGTGAGTCTGAGCTGGGCAGCTGGGTTATTGGTTGGGTGGGAACTGCAGAATTAAACTGGTGGACAGGTGTTGTTCAGCACCTGCTTGATCCTGGTATCAGCAGCTACAGATTTTATTCTGCGAGTGTGGGCTCCAGGTAGTGATGGGGAATAAAAGCAGCTTCCTTGGGCTGGATGTGCAGCAGTTCAATATTTTACAGGCAGATTATGTAGGTCCTATGAGAAAATGCACTTGTGCTTTAATAGGGTGACACTGTTCTGGTTGTGAGCTGTGCCTTGGTGTGATGAGCTCTGGGGTAGCCCTGAGGTCTGTAAGAGAAATTCACCTTTTTTTTCTGGAATCAAGGCAAGCAGGCGGTCAGGGCAGTGCTCAGTCAACCACATCACTTCTGCCACGAGGTCTCCCTGCTAGGATGAATTATTGTCTCATGCTGATGGCCTGAAACTTGCTGCCTTGCCAAGAAAAGTGGGATCCTTTCCATAAGCAACTGCTGATGACATATTTATTTTGTTATTTTAGGGTTATATTATCCAGAAGAGGGAGAAAAAGCCAAGTCTGGAAGCAGATAAACCAGCAGAAGATATCTACACGTAAATACTTGAAGTATTTATTTCTTTTTCTACTAGTCTGCATGACATAACTTAGTTTTCAGGTGATAATATCGAATGTGTATTTTACAGATATGAGGAATTTCATCCTTTCTTGTTCTCTCAACATTCAAAATGTCCCTACTTGGAATTTGACTCATTCAATAAGGTACAGTGCTTTTGCTGATACTGTACTTAAGTGCTTTAATTGACTGATGCTAAAAAGAGTAATTAAAATACAGCGCAGAAGTTGTTAATGAAAACATAGCCCTTGGAAGAGGTGATTAGTTTTATGGATAAATGTTTTATGCAGAACTAAACCAGGGCCTTCAAGCTACTGCTGAGCAGTGTTGTCTTTATTTAACTCAGACCCTGAAGTACGTGTTGCTGAGTGGAGGTGGCACTGAACCTGCAGGGATGGTGGCTGTTACCAGTGGAGGGTTCAGGCTGAGTTACTGTGGGAGGCAAATGGTAGTGGCAGTGATCACATTTATACTTTTCCAGTGACTGCTTCCAAAGTGTCAGGCACCTGATTTAGTGTTTCCTGGAGTGTTGTCCTTCCTGGTCCTTGACTCATTAACATCTGAAATCATTAACTGTGTGCTGATCCTGACCTTGATCTCCAGAGTTGCCATTTCACTTTCCTTTCCTGCTTTTTGGCTGAGTTGCTGTCATCTCCTTCACAGCACTTAGGATCCAAGTAGCCCAGAATTTTCCTCCTCTTTTGTTTCAAGCATGATATCTGACAGCTGGAACACACCAGTTCTTAGGCACACTTTATAGTTTTTTTGGTGGGTTTTAGGGTTTTTGTTGATTTTGGGTTGTTTTTTTTTACCTGACCTATTGAAGCAGCAGGAATTCAGGGCAGATAGGTCTATAATTGCAGTTATTTCATCTGAAGAGCACCCTGTGTCAAACAGCACCTTCTTTTTCATCATTTCTTAGCAAGGAATGTGGGCCATAGTTTGTCCAGTTATTCGCTGTGCATGCCCCTGGTCTGCAGTGAGACACAGCCTTGAGTGTCTTGCTGAACTTGCCCCATGCAAGGGTAAAATGGAGGAGGTCACTGAACCCTGGTTTAGCATCTATCTCCTCTTCTGATGCTTTGCAGCCACCTCTCTTGAGCAGAACCTCCTCTGCCTGCTTGTTGCTGGTATAGGTTTATGCAACTTGGAGATCCTTAAAACTGATTTTCTCTTGCAGGCAGCAGATGAGTTCTACTCCAAGCTAGAGGGTCAGAAAATTGATCTGAAAGCGTTGCAGCAGGTATGCTCTCCTCCAGGAGTGGGGCAGCTCAGGTGGCTCGCTGAGCTCCAGATGCTTCACTGGGTTCTTGCAGCCTGGGGTGAGGGAGGTGTCATTCCTTGGTTTTGCTATGAAAATGCTGGGTCAGTGGTGGTCAGGGAGTGGATTTCAAGATGTATGATGTAGCAGTTGGTTCTGTTTGGAGTATAAATAATAGCATTACAACCATACCTTGGAGACTCTGCATCTCTTACGCTGCTGTATTTTTCTGTGCTGGAATGCAGTGATTAGGTGATAAGGTGCCATCTCAGTACATTTTTTCCATTTTTCTTATTTTTGAAAGGAAAAACAAGCACTGAAGAAACTTGAAAACGTCCGTAGGGATCATGAGCACAGACTTGAAGCTCTTCAGCAAGCTCAGGTGAGACTGAGATTGATGTTTTTAACTAAGGAGGTGCGTGATGTTCCTTGCAGGGTTGTACCTGCTCGTCTGCATCGCTGCGGTTGGTGTTAGAACCCACAGTGAAGCTTCTGTTGTCAGTGAGCACCCTGTAGCCCCTCAGCAAGGGACTCTGCTCCCTTATGAGTGCTTTGTACCTCTCTTGCCAAAATGGGCTTGTGCTGCTCCTCTTGCAGGAGCCAGGTTGGCCATGATCATACAGGATGCGGTCACTTCAGTGCCATTCTTGGATTTCATCTCAATATTAATCATTACTTTCATTTTTTTTAAACTATTGCTGAGTATGTGTTTAGCTTCAATGGGTGCAAACTTTTCTCTTTCCTTAAGGAAGCTGATAAGATAAAAGGAGAACTTATAGAAATGAACTTGGAGATCGTGGACCGAGCCATCCAGGTGGTCCGGAGCGCGTTAGCCAACCAGATAGACTGGACAGAGATCGGAGCGATTGTGAAAGAAGCTCAAGCACAGGGAGACCCTGTTGCAAGTGCAGTCAAAGAATTAAAGCTTCAGACAAATCATATCACCATGCTGCTGAGGTAAGGACATTGCAGATCACTGGTGCCACACACAGGTAAGGCTGACTGCAGGAGCTGCGGGCAGACAGGTACCTTTTCAGCTTGTGCATTGGTGTTTAATTGGTTCAGTTTTCCTTACAGCAGTGTGAACAGAACATAGATCTATGAGTGGAGAGGGATGGCTTCTTTCTTGCTTTCAGAAACAACAGTAATTTAGTTCCTGTAGTAGCTTTTGCTTTAGTATTTTTGGAGTCTGTTTGAGTGTATTCTAAACTGTTGGAAGATGTCCTGAAGCAGCATGGGTGCAGAGCTCCATTCGGTCAGCCAGCAGTTAACTCTCTTTGATTTACTCTTCTTGGGTCTAAAATTCACAAGAGATCCCCCCTTTTGGTGCTGCTGGCTGCAAGCAGCAGTCCCGTGGAGGGTCGGTGGTTCAAGATTGCAGCTGTTGGGAGCTGCAAGCTTTGATGCTGGTTCTTGTAGAAGTCCTGCTGAGAGAACTGGCAGTGAGGCAATGTTTGAGTGTCTTTAAAAACCTTACCTGACACTATATGGGGATGCTAGACATAAAAAGGTGAGAATTTCTTTTTCATACCTGGGACTTCTGGTGTGAAAGCTGTGATGCAGCAGAGTTAATTTATGAATTTTTAGTTACTGGCTTTCAGAAATGTCAGTGTACAGAATAAACTCATTTTCAGGAGCGAGTTCTGTGTTGGCAGCTGTGTCATCAGTCTCTTCTCCGTCTGTTTTAGCAGTGAGCAGTGATCACTTCCCTGATCAAACTGCTCAGGCACTCCACCAAGTGCCAAATCGTGTACTCTCAGATTAGAGAGCTATGGAGATTGTTTTCCTTTATGGAGAGCATTATCTTATACTGCTCTACCACCCGTTGCTACACAGTACAGCTGTATCTAGCAGGATTTAATGTCCTGGCGAGAAGCAAACACAAATCCACCCAGTGTGTGCTCAGCAGACCTCTTTGAAAACAGAGGAGCAGATATTTCCTGAGGTTTTAAACCAGCACATTGCTGTCCTGCTCAGTGAGTCAGCGTGGCGATGGAGCTGCTATCCTTCCATGCAGCGATCACACACAGAATGTCTCGTGTTTCTTTCACTTCATGAACGTGGATCTTTGGAACTGTTCTTCATTTTAAGTCTAGATTTCTCTCTAGGTTGATAGCAGCGTGGATGTGTGGCTTTTGGGAGAGGGAATTGCCTTGGAAAATGTCACTTCTTTGGATTAGAAAAATCGGGCTCTTTATCTTTTGCTTTTGTTTTATTTTTTAACCCCAACTTTGCCAGACTCCCAAGACACAAACGGGCTCACATGTGAGGTGTCCTTGCGACTGCACAGTGAAAATGGTTTAAGGATTCCTTAGGCCATTTCCAGTCTTCATGAGACAACAGAAGTAAAAGTGCATTGCATGGAGGGTAAAAAATAACTGGTTCTCTTCTCTTAATCCTGCGATATCCTGTGTTTCTAGGAACCCATATGTGTTATCTGAAGAGGAAGAGGAGGAGGAGGATGCTGACTTAGAGAAAGAAGAAACAGAAGAGCCAAAGGGAAAAAAGAAAAAGAATAAAACCAAACAGTTGAAGAAACCTCAGAAAAACAAACCGTTGTTGGTTGATGTTGATCTCAGCTTGTCTGCGTACGCCAATGCCAAAAAGTGAGCTTTGCAGTGGATGTGTGCTTTGGTAGTAGAAGTGTCTGTGTCTTGCAGTTGTTGGTGAAAACATCAGAGGAAGGGTTCTGGGTGTATCATGCTGAAAATAAAAGGTACAAATTGAAGTGGGTGGCCTACCCTGAGCTCTAGGACGTGCATTTTCTTGGTCCAAACCCAAGAACTGTCACTGTTGGGCAGCAGCTAGCCTCTAGCTGTCACAGTAATTTAATTCTGAGTACAGTTCTGCACAGTGACACATGAACCAAATGGCTGCTTTTGCCACACGTGAACCCAGACACAGTGCTCTGTCTGAGGAGGGGACTTAACTAATCTGGCTGCTTTTCTCAGGTGAAGAGTAAGCTGAAGATCTGGGCTAAAAAAAAGAGAAATCTTCTCAAAACTGAATGCTAATGGCAAATAGAGAGGGCTGTGTTAAGTACATTCTGAAAATGAGTGAACCTGCTGGGATTTCAGATGCAAACTTGTGTTTCACAGATACTATGATCACAAAAGGCATGCAGCTAAGAAGACTCAGAAGACGGTAGAAGCTGCAGAAAAGGTATTTTTTCTTTGTTTTTAGAAGCTATTTAAAAGCAAAGTCCCTGTCACTAATGAGTGGAAAATCCCAACTTGGTCTAGGTGCTCCTAACAAGGCAGGAAAGGCAAAACCAACCAGGCAGGGTTGTTTCATTCCTGAGTCTTTAAGCTGGCTGAACAGAGGGTTGCAGATCCCTCCTGTGCCACCTGGTTTCCACCAGCAGCGTTGTGAACACGTAAGGCGGGTGCTTGGTGGAGATGTTGGCAACCAGTGCTCATGGAGGCAGGAGTGGAAGATCCATGGAGATCCTTACAATCAAAGAGCTGACACCTTCTCAGGGTCAGCTGCCCGGGGAGGAGATTTTCAAAGGTTTTAGGACAGTTCTCTTGCATGTGCAAGGCCTGGGAACAGCAGTGTGTGGAGCCTGTGCTCTGAAGTTCAGAGATGTTTCCTACTGTTCAGTTACCAGCTTTGTGGCTGTTATTGTGGATTGTGATCATGCTTTCTGTCTAATTAGGCGTTTAAATCAGCTGAGAAGAAGACGAAGCAGACGCTGAGGGAAGTTCAGACAGTTACCACCATCCAGAAAGCAAGAAAGGTCTATTGGCAAGTACAATCCCATTGTCGTTATCTAATGTACTGTGAACATGTGCAGATTCAGAATGACTGTGTCAGGCTGACTTTTCACTAGGTTACAAGTGGAGCTAATTATGATTTCTAAGCACTACACATTGTGTTGAGTCTCCTTGAAGGTGTTGGCCTGATCCTTTCAGTGCCTTTGACTGGGAAAGTTCCTTTCAGTGGACTTGGAGTTCTTTGCTTTTAACACAGCTTGGAATATGGGCTTAGTAAAAATAGGGAACTCCACTGTTACTTTCTGGCAGCTCTGTGAAATAGTAACAGTAGATTATAAAAAAAGGCAGCAAAAAAAACCCCATCACAAAACCCAAACAAAACAAAAAACCCCAAAGCTTTTTATAGCCTAATAACTGACTTATTGGAAGAAAAATAAATAGGAGGCAGCTGGACTTGGTGGTGATGGTACTTGTTTCATCTCAAAATTGGCAGTGATGTTAAATTTGTACCATGCC
Organism: Aegotheles bennettii; assembly: GCA_013398125.1. NCBI lineage: Eukaryota > Metazoa > Chordata > Aves > Caprimulgiformes > Aegothelidae > Aegotheles > Aegotheles bennettii. Next base: position 12,787 of record VZRW01012359.1, read on the forward strand.
TTATTTTTGTGCCCCAGGCACATGGATGGGTGTGAAACCATCTGCAGTGTCTTGTGTAAGGAGTAGATGCTGGGATGGGCATCCTTAGAGCTTGGTGTACAAACACCTTTGTGATGTTGTGTTGGTTCCAGCTGTTTTTCACACAACGGGTTGATGTAATTTGGCAGGTTTGAGAAGTTCCTGTGGTTCATTAGTTCTGAGAATTACCTCATTATTGCTGGAAGGGATCAGCAGCAGAACGAGCTGATCGTGAAGCGGTATCTGAAACCAGGTGAGAGTCAGGTTGAGTGGGGCATGTTGGTTTCTCTCTTGTTTTGTAAAAGAATGACGCGGGAAGGTCTGTCTGGTTTGTTCTCAGGTCTTAGGTAAAGGGGGCTTTGGTGATGGTGGGTCCTGGAGACCGTGTGTGTGTTGTCTGTGGTGTGCTGGGGGGTCTGTGGTGGGAGACAGGACCCTCTGGCAGTGTGGGGTAGGAGTAGACTGCGCAGGCTCCTGTTGGGAGCAAAGGAGCTGATTCTCCCTGGAGCAGCTGGGATGGGCTAGAAGGCTTCTATATCCTCTTCCCATCCTGCTCCTGTGGCTAAAAGAGCAGCTTCCAGCTAACATCAGAAACCTTCTCCTTAGCTCAGGTGATCTGTGTGGTTACCACACGTGTGACTGATTGGAGTTGCTTCTCTTCCAGGGGACATATACGTGCACGCCGATCTCCACGGAGCCACCAGCTGTGTGATCAAGAACCCATCAGGTACCATGTGTGGGGCTGGTGCAGGAGCTTGTGGCACCCTGCTTGCACTGCATGTCTGAGCCTTCCCCCTTGCAGTGGTACCCAGCCCCAGCAGATGTTCCCCTCATTGGTCCTTCCCAGATCAGGTTGTCACTGGCAGCTGCTGCTCCCCAGCCATGACCGGCTGCTCGCAATTGCTCAGTTCAGCTCCTGGTGGGATGGAGCAATGGAGATGTGCTCACAGAGACAAGTGTTCACAGAATCCCAGCAGGGTGGGGTTGGAAGGGACCTCTGGAGATCATCCAGTCCAACTCCCTGCTCAAGCAGGGTCACCCAGAGCAGGTGGCACAGGGTGGTGTCCAGGGGGGGTTTGAATGTCTCCAGAGAAGGAGACCCCACACCCTCTCTGGGCAGCCTGGCCCAGGGCTCGGGCACCCTCAGGGTACAGAAGTTTCTCCTCATGTTCAGATGGAACTCCCTGTGTTCCAGTTTGTGTCCATTGCCCCTTGTCCTGTCACTGGGCACCACTGAGCAGAGTCTGGCCCCATCCTCCTGACACCCTCTGTAGATATTGATGAGCATTGATGAGATCCCCTCTCAGTCTTCTCTTCTCCAGGCTGAACACCCCCAGGTCCCTCAGCCTTTCCTTAGGAGAGAGATGCTCCAGTCCCCTCAGCATCTCTGTAGCCCTTTGCTGGACTCTCGCCAGTAGCTCCTTGTCTTGTTAGTCACTGGCAGAGGTGGTGGTGCAAGTGCTTGCTGCTGGCCCCAGGGGCTGGGGTCCTGCTGAGGCTTTCATCAGCGGTTTGGGTGCTGACAGAGGATGCTGGTCTCAGCAGAGAAGCGTTAAGGTGGTGGGATGGATCTCATGGGTCACCAGCTGTGCAAACCCTGCCTGTGCCCTGTTCCTGGGAGGTGGTGGAAGGTGGCCTTGTGTTGTGAAGAGCACAGTTATTGCTCCCTCGTGGAGCAGAGCTGTGGGAGGAGCAGCAACACAGCTGGGTTCAGCCTCTATCTTCAAGCTTAGCCAGGCTGTGCTGTCTCTGGCCGGGGCCCCTGGAGAGCTCATGTGCTGGATTAGGGTGTGTGGAAGGTGGAGAATTGAATCTGTTGTGTGTGGGTCACGTTCACTGATGTGCTGGGTGTTGCTCTGTAGGTGACCCGATCCCTCCACGGACCCTGACCGAGGCAGGCACGATGGCCTTGTGCTACAGCGCTGCCTGGGATGCCCGCGTTGTCACCAGTGCTTGGTGGGTCTCCCACAACCAGGTGAGGACACTCGTGCCTGAGCTTTGCAGACAGAACGTCTGAAGGAGCTGGGGTGTGGCTGCAAAGTGTCTCTGTGTAGGAGCTGTTGGACGAGTGAAATTTGTTCTCTAACGTTGTTCCTTGTGGGTTCTCCCTGGTTCTCCTGTGCTTTGGAGATGGGGCGGAGGGGCAACCTCTGGTCTGCCATGCACGTGCCAGAGAAGCAGCTTCTGATGAACAGAGGGGAAGTCTTGGACTGAAAATGAAGTTCTCATTTTTTTTTCCATTGGGCTTTGAGCCTGTACGTTAACTGCAGTCCTGCTGTGCTCCAGTCAACTTGAGTGTAAGGTCGCAGTGCCCTCAGTGTTCTTGTTCCCTGAATAACCCGGTTACTCACCCAGGACGTGCTGGTCATGCATGGTTGAATTGAAACATCTCTTAGGAAATACCCTACAAAGAGTAGAAAGAAAGAACCCCTCTGAAATGGAGTCCTGGCAATGCAGCTTGCTTGGAGGTGGCTTTTGTTGGTGCTGTTCTTACACGGTGTCAGCCTTCTGTGATTTTTTTTTAGGTTTCTAAAACTGCCCCTACGGGAGAATACCTCACCACTGGGAGCTTCATGATCCGAGGTGAGACACGAATTTGAGGTTAGGTGTTTTGTCGGAGGTGCTCTCTGTCCTGCAGTGGCAACCACCAGAGCTGCCCCCACACTGGGTCAGCTGACAGATCCTGCTCTTCTCCTGGAAATCTGTGTGGAGTGGTTCAGGCTGAACACCAGGCAGCTGCAGCAAGGTTTCTGGCTGAGGCCCTGGGCAGGAGATCATTAGCTCAGCTGCTTTGGAGTTTCTCCCATTCTGTTGTCATCCAAGTGATAGAACAAGCCCCAGTGTAATTTTTTGGTAGCCTGGAGCCTCTAATAAAATGAATTTTGAAAACACATCACGTAACATAACTCTTAAACCTCCTCATGAGAACCTGCCTTTGTTTTTCAGGGAAGAAGAATTTTCTTCCACCTTCATACCTGATGATGGGCTTCAGCTTCTTGTTCAAGGTACTGCCTTCTCCGTGCAGCTCCTGCTGGCTGTCGTAATTTGGTTTGAGCTGTAGGAACCTTATTTTCTGGTCCTTGCTCATCAGTGTATTTATTCCCAATTACTTCTCTTGAGAGTGGGACAAACCCCATAAAATGCTACTTGCTGAAAATTACTCCGCTTTCATTTCCATTTTGCCCCAGCTTGTGCTGTCTGCATTTAGAAGAAGCAAATGCTGTGAATGTTGTGGACTCGGCCAGGTCTTTGCACCAGCTCTGTTTGAAGCCTCTGTGTGTTCAGGGAGCCTGCTGGTTGTGCAGCTCCTCACCCACTGTACTTTCTGGGTTGTCAGAATTGGGTTTAAATGTGCTGGTTTAGGTTTTTTTGCTTTTTGAACGGCAGAAAGTGTTCAAAGGGAGAAAATAAAGCTGAGCTGGGTGTTCTCTGAACACTGCTGGAGATGGTACTGGCCTAACGTGAAGGTGCCTCTGTTGTTAGGTGGATGAAAGCTGTGTTTGGAGACACCGAGAAGAGAGGAAGATCAAAGTCCAGGATGAGGATCTGGAAACGGTCTCCAGCAGCGCCGGTGACCTGGCATCTGAGGACGTGGAGCTGTTAGGTACCGTGGTGTGCCTGGGGGCTGTGTGTGCTGCTGACAGCCAGGGCTGCTCAGGGTTTGGCATTTAGTGCCCTGCACTGAGCCATGGGTCAATTCTTCTAACGTGAGTTGTGTTCTCCTCACCTGTGTGCACCAGAAGGAGGAGACAGCAGCAGCGAAGAGGAAAAAGCAGAGTGTCGGGAAGCACCAGAGAATGGGGAAGCTGTGCCTGAGAGCAATCGTGATGAGGGCGATGCTGACCTTGACCAGGACAGAGTAGAGGCACCTCCTGCACCAGAGGGTGAGTCCGAAGAGGATGATGGGGAATCTGAAGATGAAGCGGAACATCCAGAGTTGAAGAGCGAAGTGAAGGAGGAAGAGGTAGATTACCCAGATACAACAATCGACCTGTCACACCTCCAGTCTCAGAGGTAAGTGAAGAAGCAGCTGTGCTTATCAGCAGTGTGGGCACTCCTGAGGATCTCCATAGGGTTCAAACACTGCCAAGACAGGTGCTGTGATGAGTTGCGATTGCTCCTTTCGATGCTCAGCTCTGCAGGCTGCCAGTGTGCTGGGGGAATCCTGCCACACTGTGCACCATTCCCTGCCATTCCCCTGCGTGGCTTTTCTGTGTGGGCTGCTTGCTTTGGACCCTGCTCCTGAAGCACTCGCACCTGCACACAGCTGCCCGTTCCCTGGCTGGGGGTGTCAGACTCTTTGATCAATGTTATTCCTGGTTTTGGCCTCAGCATCCCTTGACCACCACGCACTGATTTTGCTCCTTGGGATTTGGCTGCCCCCCATTTCCTTCTCGGAGCTGCTCAGACCTGAGAAACTGAGCCATGAGTTGTTCCTCCTCTGCCAAGCGAGTGCTGAGTTACTGCTCTGCGTGTGGCTGCGAGCTGAGCTCATCTACCTGGTGTCCCTGGAGATGGCACTCATAGAGGGTGTCAGTGGGTGGGAAGGGAACACCAGAGCTGAGCAGGAACTATAAAGCTGAAAGTGGTGCAGCCAAGATAGCCATGTCCAGGCTGTGGTGATGTGTTCATGCTTGAGCTGCTCTTCATCTGCTGATGAGCTTCATTTTGATCTCCCTACAGATCCCTGCAGAAAATCGTCCCCAAAGAGGAAGAACCCAACTTGGTAAGGTCACAGCTGAGATGTTTGGCAGAGAGCGGTGTGAGCTGCTGCTGGACATGATGTGCTCTAACTGCCTTTCACTTCCTAGAGTGACAGCAAGTCCCAGGGGCGAAGGCATCTGTCTGCCAAGGAGAGGAGGTGAGAGCCTCTTAGTGTTTGCAGGGAGGCAAATGCCTCCTGCCCACTCCACCTCCAGGACCTGGGCACAGGGCATGGCTCACATCTCCCCATCTGAGCTGGTCCATGCTCATTGTCCACCCTGCATTCACACTGGGGGCCCTGCCTGTGGGACAATAGCTGCTTCTGTCCTTCAGGAGTGCTGGTTGTGAACAGGTTCTTCTGTACTCGAGAGGTTTGACTGAGGAGGGGCTGTTTCTGCTGCAGGTTCCCCCGGTGCCCCGTGGTGGGAGGAGCAGGTTGGTAGAGCTGGCAGGAGAGCAGCAGCCTCTCTTGTCACAACACGAGCAATTGTTTTCCTTAGAGAAATGAAGAAAAAGAAGCAGCAAAACGACTCTGAGAACTTGGAGCCACCTGAGGAGAAGCAGAAAGAGATGGAGACACAGCCTCCCACTGTTCCCAACACCACGAAGGGTGTGCCAGCCCCTCAGCCCATCAAGCGGGGCCAGAAGGTGAGTGCAGGGACCAGGTTTGCCTGGTGGAGCTGTTGCCATGTGAAGTGTGGACAGAAACACCAGTTTTCTGTCAGGTGTCCATGGCATCCTGATAGTTTTAGACTCTTGGTGGTTGCAAGACCTTGGTGGTGCTGGTCTGTTGGTGCTGAGTACGCTGTGCCTTCCTCCCCAAAACCACAGCCTCTTGGTTACTGGTGAGCTGCTCTGAAAGAGGTTCAGGAGACCTGGGAGAGAAGCACACGTGGGGCCAGGGTCTGGGTGTTTGTGGATGCAAAAGTCCTTGTTTGTCAAGCTGTTGGTGTGTTTTCTTCTGCAGAGTAAAATGAAGAAGATGAAGGAGAAGTACAAGGACCAGGATGAGGAGGACCGGGAGCTCATCATGAAGCTGCTGGGGGTGAGTGAGAGGAGTTCTGCCTCGCCCTGCGGCACGGCCACTTGGGTCCCTGGCTCTGACCACCCCTGCGTAACCACAGTCTGCAGGGTCAAACAAGGAGGAGAAAGGGAAGAAAGGGAAGAAGGGGAAGACAAAAGAAGAGCAACCGAAGAAGCAGCAGCAGCAGAAGGTCAAGGCCATGCGTCGTGGTGCTGGAGGGGGCAAGGAGACGCTCCCGGCAGGAATCCTGCTGCACGAGTCCCAGGAGCCAGCCCCAGAGGAGCAGCAGGACGAGAAGGTGAGCACCACACTCAGCTCTCCCCTCCTGCCCACACCTCTGTCCTCACCCATGTTCTGCCATGGCTCTCCTGGCACTGCATAGCTCTCCTCTGCCAAGGAAGCTGAGCAGCTCATGCTGGGTTTGGGGTAACAAACCAGGAATCTCCATGTGCTGTGTTCCCAGCACAGCCAGAGGGGGATCGGGCTCCAGGTCTGGGAGCTGGTTCAGCCAGTGCCTCCCACTCAGTGGGACTGAGCCAGATCTGCTGGGAGTCAGGAGCTGAACCACAGCCCATCTCTCTTCTCCCAGCTCGGCGTGTGCCAGGCAAATTGGAGTTTTGAAAGAAATATTCCTCTCCTCACCCACATGGAAGTGCTCTTCTTACCTTTGCTTTAAAATGAGTGAAATTAGAATGAGTGAAATTATCATTGCGGTGAGGACACAGCTGATAAAATAATTGATTTCCTTCAGAGGCTGAGGGAGAAAAAAAGCCACTGTGTGCTCGTTTCAGCCCTGACATCTCCTTTGTTTGTGTGTGCAGGAGGAGCAGGACCAGGATCAGGTGGGAGCTGAGGTAAATGCTCGTCCTTGGAGACCTGTGCTCAGGAGAAGGGTTTGTTCCCGCTGGGCACGCAGCGACCCGAGGACAGGAGTGGGGTCAGAGGGGGTGGGAGCCCTCCAGAGGGGCACAGCTCTGCTGTCAGCTCCCTGTGACTGTTTGAACTCAGATTTTTAAAAAGCAGTGACCTCTTTTTCCTCCCTGCTCTGCTCCCCGTGTGCATCCATGATAGGCTGGAGAGTTGGGTGGGGAGACACTTAATGAAATTCAACAAGGGCAAGTGCAGAGTTTTGCATCTGGGGAAGAACAACCCCATGCACCAGTACAGGCTGGGGGCTGACCTGCTGGAGAGCAGTGTAGGAGAAAGGGACCTGGGAGTCCTGGTGGACAGGAGGATGACCATGAGCCAGCAATGTGCCCTTGTGGCCAAGAAGGCCAATGGCATCCTGGGGTGCATTAGAAGGGGGGTGGTCAGTAGGTCAAGAGAGGTTCTCCTCCCCCTCTATTCTGCCTTGGTGAGGCCACACCTGGAGTCCTGTGTCCAGTTCTGGGCCCCACAGTTCAAGAAGGACATGGAACTGCTTGAGAGAGTCCAGGGCAGAGCCACAGAGATGATGAAGGGAGTGGAACATCTCCCTTGTGAGGAGAGGCTGAGGGAGCTGGGGCTCTTTAGCTTGGAGAAAAGGAGACTGAGGGGTGACCTCATCCATGGTTACAAATATGTAAAGGGTGAGGGTCAGGATGATGGAGCCAAGCTTTTTACAGTGCTGACCAATGATAGGACAAGGGGCAATGGATGCAAACTGGAGCACAGGAGGTTCCATGTGAATCTCAGGAAGAACTTCTTTCCTGTGAGAGTGCCAGAGCACTGGACCAGGCTGCCCAGAGAGGCTGTGGAGTCTCCTTGGCTGGAGACATTCAAACCCCGCCTGGATGCGTTCCTGTGTGATGGACTCTAGGTGACCCTGCTCTGGCAGGGGGGTTGGACTGGATGAGCTTTCGAGGTCCCTTCCAACCCCTAGGATTCTGGGATTCTGTGATCCTCTGGAGCTGGGGTGGCCAAAGGGAACTCTGTCCCTCGCTGTTGCCTCTGGAGGTGTCTGCACACCCCAGTGACAGTGGCTCTGGGCTGGAGGGTGGCACAGCATGGTGCAGTGCAAGCTGCTCTTTGGTTTATGAGTTTATTTACATATAAAATTACTTCACATTTTCTGTAATTACAGGCTGTGGGTGTTGCCCAAGGCTGGAAATAACCAGATTGCTTTAAATTCTTTAGTGAAGGAACATAATGGTTGTCTGGAGGGGGAAGCCTGCCGTGCCCCCCGGGAAGGTGTAACTGCACTGGGGGTCCTGTTGGGTCATTTGGAAGGAAATCCATCCTGTTTGGGATGATGGAATTCCAGCAGTGAGGGATGGCCAGTTGGGAGCTGTGGCTTGGGAATTCAGTGCCAGGGAAGTGCGTGAAGGAGCTGAATTCCGTATGTTTGGGTATGGTGGGTGCCTGTGGGACTGCAGCTCAGCTGGAAGGGGAGACCCTTCGGTGGCACCAGGAGGTCGGGGAGATGCCATCAGGTTCCCCAGTGCAGCTCCTGTGTCCCTGCAGGAGGGCGAGGCACTGCTGGACTCCCTGACGGGGCAGCCTCACCCCGAGGACATTCTGCTCTTTGCTGTTCCCATCTGTGCCCCCTACACGGCCATGACAAACTACAAGTGAGTGACAGCACAGGGGCCTTGGGGGGCACTGCCCAGGGGTCTTGGGGGGCACTGCCCAGGGGAGCCTGCCCACCACTTACAGAAACCTTTTCTTGTGACAGGTACAAGGTCAAGCTCACTCCAGGCACCCAGAAGAAGGGGAAAGGTACGGTAGGAAAGCCCCGGGGTCCTTGTCCGTGCTCTCCATCACAGCCAGCGTTGTCTTCACACACTGCTTAACTCTTCCTTGTGGTTCCACAGCTGCCAAGATCGCCCTCCATAATTTCATGCAGTCCAAGGAAGCGAGTGCCAGAGAAAAGGACCTGTTCCGCAGCGTCAAGGCGAGTGGTTTTTCTGCATGGTTCCTCTTGCACACAGCAGAACGTCCACCAGTGCCAGTGTGGGGTGAAGCTTCCTTCACGTCAGGGATCCCCGTTTGTCAGCAGCACAGACTGGGACAGCTGCTCACTGGCCTTGATAGTCCCCTGATCAGAAACACTGCATGGCAGCGAGCTTTGGTGCCCCCCCTGCAGTGCTGGGTCCAGTTCTGGGGTCCCCAACACCAGAAGGACACAGAGCTGTTGGAGAGAGTCCANAGTGACTTTTCTTGGCACTCTGCTATAAAACACCATCAGTGGTTCATGACCTTGCAGCACATGTGCAGTGCTGGGGAGTTGCTGGCCCAGCCCATCCCAATGGAGCTGATATGTGGAAGCTGCACAGCAAACGGTTAAGACTTCCATTAATGGAAGGTGGTGCAGGAGCAGAAGCCCAACATCAGCTGTGTTTCTTTGATGTAGCTGGCAGAAAGGGGCACGTCGGCTCCTGTAGCGCTCGGGGTGAGGGAGGTGTTTGTGAATGTGGCCCTGCTGTGTTCAGCTCCTCCTCTTTGATGTTCTGCAGGACACTGATCTGTCAAGAAATATTCCTGGGAAAGTGAAGGTGTCAGCACCTCACCTCCTGAACAGGAAGAAGAAGTGATGCTGTGGTTGGGATTCTCACCTCTGAGCTGTTGCTGCCATGCAGCCAGGGACCAGCACATGGGACAGACAGACCTACAGACAGACCCAGGCTGCCATTCATGGACTGAACTGAGCTCCCGTGGTAGCTGGTGGACAAGGACCAGTTCCTGTGTCCTGGTTGAGCTGGACTTGATCTAAACAGCAAGTAAATGGCTGGTGCAGGGTCAGCGCTCTGCTCTCTGCTCTCTTGTTCCGTGCTGGAGCCCAGCGCTCCTTCCCATGCCCCGGGCAAAGCTGCACCTCCCTTTGCTGCAGCAGCACCTGCTGAGGTTTCCCTTCCAGTCCCTGCCAGTCCCCTCTGACAGGAACCAGAGTTTCTGCTGGAGTTAGGAGAGCTTTGGTGCTCCATTTGAGAAAAGATGGGATTTCATTTATCCCAAAATACACTGTTGATTGCTAAGAGGGGGAAGGTGCAGTCCCAGCTCCAGCCCCCCCCCCAGGCTCCTGCTCCCATGGAGGTGAGGAACACGTGGGGAGGAAAAGCTGGAGCTTGAGGTTAGAATAAACCCCCAGGGAGAGATGTGGCACCACAGCTCAGCTCTGATGTGCTGCACCACCCCAAGCACCTAAAAGCTAAAGCTCACACGAGAGACGGGCGCAGGAATCACAATACAGGAATTATTTTGTTCTGGAAGTCAAAGTTTTTAATTTATTTTTTTATTTTTGAGGACAACTTAAACACGATTTGAGCCCTTCCCCACAGCAACACGGCCTGGCCCTTGTCCCTGGTGTCACCCACTGAGGCTGCTGCGTGTCCCTGCACCGGGCTGGAGTCCTTCAGGCTGTTCCAGCTGCGGGTGAGCTCTCCACACATCACTGACCCAGCTGGCACCAGGCTCAAGTGCTGCCAGTTGCACTTCTTGGGGCAGAATCTCTGCCAGCTGACGTTCACAACTGAAGCTCCACAACAAAAAATTCCAGAAAAAAAAACCACTACACCCAAGCAGAGAGCAGTGGGGCTGTAGCAGCTGGAAGCTGACCGTGGTTTGTCAGCTCTGACAAGGTACAATTGCTAAATCCCTCTTTCCTGACGTGGAGCACGTGTGGCCAAACGTTAAGCAGAGTTCCCCTGCTCTGCAACATCTCAGCATCTCCTGCACAGCTTCTGCTCCTTGCTGAGGGGCTTCCCAACACGTACACCCACACTCCCCACACCCTCACCTGGACCTCAGGGTGGGCAAACCCAGTGCTGGTTTCACCTTAAGCACAGGATCCATCTGCACTTGCATTAAATACATTTATTGCAAACATCTTTACACAAAAAATAGGTTCTCTAGGCCATTCACATGCAACTGAAGGGTGAGGAGCAGCTACCTACGACGACACGGGTGTGTAACCCAGACAAGGTGAACGTTTGCCACACACGGGAGGGTTTCTGCCCCTCGGAGCCGCGGGGCCGTGCAGGGCTGGGGCTCAGGAGCCGGAGGTGTTGTTGCTGCCGAAGCGCTGGTTGACGCTGTGCAGCAAGTGCTTGGGGAGGCAGTTCCAGGAACTGGCCAGCATCTCCTTGAAGCAGATGACTGCTTCGAGGCAGAGCCTGGGGAGAGGGAACACGGGGCTGAACACAGCTGCGAGGGGCACACGTACCTGCCAGCTGTTCAGGGAGGGCTTGTTCTGCCACACGAGATCCTGCTCGACCCTCAGACCTGGCTGCTCTTCCTGCCCCGCTCTTTAGGGGAAGGGATTTTCCCAGGTGTTTTAGGAACAGAAGCCACAGGCCTGGCTGTGATCCCACACTACTGGTCCCAGCTGGAGCCATGACTGTTTCATGGCGAGGTCTTGCTTGCTTACCTTACGAGAGATCTTGGTTGTAGCGAGAACACAAGTATTTCATTGCTGTGAGCCTGGGGAGGACAGAGAGCAGCAGCTGGGTTAGGTGGGATCCCCACACTGCAGCAGGAGCTGAGGCTCACACACCCGGCCCTGGGGCAGGAGAGTGAAGGGCCCTGACTCCACATAAAGCACAAAGGCAGCAGACAAGCTGAATGCAGAAACGTTCCCCAGATTGTACAGTGTGGGAGTTATGGGCACGTGGGGACTACAGATCAAGCCAAAACCATGTCTAGTGCTGCTCCACACACAGGGCTGGGGGGGGAATGGGGGCACAGAGCTGCCAGGCTCAGCCCGCACAGCATCTCCTGTGGTTGGCAGCACTGGGGGCTGGAAGCTGCAGCCGGCACCAGCACACGAGGTGGGGCCTGTGAGCTCTGGGGGCAGGGGGAGAGAGCAGGGACACCACTGGGAATCTGCACTGAAGGATCTGGACCCAGGGACCATGTCAGGCTCGGCAGCCAGCGGTGTTTGTTGTTTTCAAAAGGTTATTCCTGCTTCTTGGATGCATGTGACCATGTCACCTGCCAGAGCAAGGCTGCCAGTGCACCCAGCGGTGTTGCACCACTCCTGTTGCCCGTTCCAGCTGACACCCACTGGTACTTCCAGTAGCAGGTGCTTGTTCCCAGTCTCCCCTTCCAGCCAGTCAGTGTTTCTACCAATCTCAGACACCCCTGCCCCAGCTAAGCCCCTCTGCTCAGCCTCTTGTCCCCAGGACTCCCTGCAGGCACCACAGTGAGAAAACCACTCTGGGAGAGGCTCCCCGAAAACACCCCAATGAGGAGCACAGGGCAAAGCTAAAGAAGCAGCTGGGAGGTGAGAGGCTCCAAGTGAAACACAGGTGTGAGGGAAAGTAACTCATATTTGTTTAAATAATGAGTAACGACCTGGGGTCCAGCAAAGCAGCAAAACCTTTCCCTGTCACACTTTGCTTATGCCCCTGTGTGAGTCCTCACGAGATCACTGGCAGGGGGGTTGGACTGGATGATCTCTCGAGGTCCCTTCCAACCCCTAGGATTCTGTGATTCTGTGATCACACTGCTGCCTACACTGACCCTGGCTGCAGCACCACGACCCACGGCTCCTGCAGGGAGGGAAAGCTCAGAATAAAAACTCACAGCTTTAGAATGGGCCAGCAAGTTGTTGGCACAGCCCCCGAAGACGATCACCTCTCCCTCCTCGCTCGCACAAGCCGTGTGCCACAACCTAGGAACAGAGGTAGCACTGTGTTCAGCCAAAACACACCCCCAGCCCAGTAATGCACATTTAGGGTCTACATTCAAAGTTCACCCATGCCAGCCTGCCCATGGGCACGACCAATTCAATGGGTGTTTATGTTCAGAGAAGGAAAACCTGGGCTGTGCTGGTTGGAGCAGGGCTGCGGGGCTCGGCGTGGGACCACAGACCTGTTGCCTCTGGACAGAACCCCATCCTGCTGCTCCAGGGGAAATGGGGGTGTGGAGCAGCAGCTCAGCCTGGTTCCTGCCCTGGGAGAACAAACAGCACCCAGAGCAAGGCCAAAGGGGTAGGCCAGGGAGTGTCATAGCTTTAACTTGCCCGACTCGCATCCAAACAGCCCCAAACCAGACAGATCACAGGGGCTGCCACGACACGAGCGCTTGCGATGCCACACACGTGCATCACGGCTGTTTGGGTGCTTTCAAATTGCAGCTCATCATCTCTAATTTACTCCACGTGGAGACAAATATATCCTGGGTGTGCACAGGTTCCCGGGAAAATGCCGAGCATACCTTGGTTTCTCAGAGTAGTTATGCTCAAACTGTATCCACTCGTTCTTGCTGATGCAGTAAATCCAAGCATCACCTGAAAAAAAAGCAAAACCCCAAGTACAGACAGCGTTCCTGTTAGTTCCTTCTGTCTGCTGCGATACACATGTGCTCTGGTCTAACACAGTCTGGGTTTGTCCTTAAATAAATCAAGTTTTTTTAAGGAAAAACTCTATGAAACTTTGGGCGTTTAATGATGGTTTATGGGAGCAACGTCAGCAGGGGAAAAAGATGGAGAACTGTGAAGCTCCCACTAACTGCAATTTGCATCACACAGATCCTTAGAGTATGCCAATTTCTATAAATAACAGTGTCTCAGCAACTCCTGCTCTGAGAAATTAGCTGCTGACCACAAGGAGCTGGATCACAAGTGCAGGGGAGGAATTCAGAAAGAATTTAAGGAGTTTAGAAAGAATTTAAGGAATTCTGAAATAATTTAAGGTGACGAGGCAGCAATTCATGCTTCTGAGGCTGTAATTCAGCCTTCCAGCACAATCTTAAGCACTCAAAGACAACACAAAATCCCTTTGGAATGACTTACTCAGTGGCTGCTTGTCAGTGGTGAAGCCTCCAAAGAGGAAGAGGTGATCGGAGGAGATGGGTGTTAAGGAATGCCAGGATCGGCCAACTGGGCAAATCCCTTGTGTGATTCTGGATTTCAATAAAAAGAACCATGAGTTACACACGTGCTACAATAAAACACCACCACGCTTTTCTGTTCTGGGTATTTTTCAGATGTTTAGAAGCATAGAATCATTCTGGTTGGAAGGGACCTCCAGGGTCAGCAAGTCCAACCTTTATCCCATCATATCCCTAACCATCAGACCATCAGACCATGGCCTCGAGTGCCTCATCAACCCGTTTTTTGAACACCCCCAGGGACAGGGACTCCACCACCTCCCTGGGCAGCCCATTCCAGTGCCCAACCACCCTCTCAGGAAAGAACTTCTTCCTAATCTCCAACCTAAACTTCCCTTGATGGAACTTGAGGCCATTTCCTCTCGTCCTGTCATCAGCAATTGGGGAGAAGAGACCAACACCAGCCTCACTACAGCCTCCCTTTAGGTAGTTGTAGAGGACAATAAGGTCATTTGAAGGATGCAGCTTCACACTGCGCACAGCTCATGACCCAACAGCCAATTTCATTTCTTTAGACACAGTGAAGGAGTTTTGATGTCTTGATAGGAGCAAAAGATCCCGGCAGCAGAGTCAGCAACCAATGGGGAGGATCAGCTCCACTCGAGTTTACTCACTGGAGTTGACCAAGTCTCACCAGAATGATGAGAAGTGACTAAAACCAGCACCTCCATATCACTGTCCAAACAGGAACACTCCAGTGGTGGTACCTACATTTCACTCCACTCCCACGTATCCAAATTCAGATAGTAAAGATCGTTCATTCTGGACTCCTACAACAAAGCAGACCAGGGTTGAAGTCCTCTGCTGAGGTTTCCGTGGGTCATGGCTGAAATGGGCTGGGGCTTACCCGGTATCTGCCACCAAACACAAAGCCTCTGTTCCCAACTGTGGCACAGGCGTGCGCTGCTCGAGGCGACGGGGTTTTACCCTGGGAAAAGAAAGGAGTGGGTAAGTGTGATAAGTTAACAAAAGAAAGGAAATTGAGTTTCACTTTCAAGCTGCAGCAGAGCAGGGGCTGCAGGTGCCCATCACACACAGCTCAGCACGGCTCCAGGCACCCCGGGTGCAGGACACGGCGGGGCAGGGGCCGGGCTCCTCTCTGGCCACCCAGGAGAGCTCACCCATGTGTCCTGCTGCAGGTGGGCAAGGTCTCACAGACCCACAAATCACTCACCCCAGGAGATGAAACGCTCAGCTAAAGGCAGATTTAAGGCCAACAAGGAACTGAGAGTGAAAAAACACCCAGTAAGTCACTCTGTGCACAAACTTGCTTCTTTTGATGGATGGAAGATCAGAAAACTCATTAGAAATGGGATGTTTTTCTCCCCTCTAAGTGTCAGGATATAAATTTTGGTTTTAGAAGGGGGGTCAGACAGTCACAGAACAACTCAGACTGTAGACGAGACAGTGACACAATAACTCATTGAATAATATTCCTCTCGAGTTACTTCTGAGATCTCTGAGCTCCATATGCAGTCAGACAAACCTCAAAGTTCATTTCCTCTGGTTCTGCAGCAACATCGCTCCAGTTGTCCCCGAGTGCTTCTGGGACACCTGGAATGGTGCCTGTTGATGATCACGGAGTGTTTTGTTTCAGTTTTACCACCACCCAGCACCCAATGAAGGCACCGAGCCCTCACGTCACCCTAGGGATGGCAGGGACAGAGTGTTTTCCTTCCCTGCGCTCCCCACCGGCACTGGAGCACGGAAGGAAGCCAAGTCAACAGGGAAAAGGCTAAGGGAAAGATTCAAATAAAGGGCAAGAGGAGAGAGGACCTGGGGGAATGGTCTGAATTGGGTTTAAATGGCCCCAGGAACACTGCTGAGCAGGCAGCAAGGGGTTCTCACTTTGAGGGGTGAGCTAAGGCTCGTTCTGCCAATGGTGCTGCAAACCCCTCTCTGAACAGACCTTCCCCTGCACACACATTGTAGGGGAGGCTCTGAACACAACCTGGGGCACCTCACCAAGTCCATCCAGGGGCAAAACAACTGTCCCACTCACTGGCCAGGGAGTGAGCGGCCCAGGGTTCACCCCAGGGACAGAACCCCACAGAGACAGCATCAGCTCCACTTAGAACCATAGAATCATTCTGGGTGGAAGGGACCTCCAGGGTCAGCAAGTCCAACCTTTATCCCATCATATTCCTAACCATTGGACCATCAGACCATGGCCTCAAGTGCCTCATCAACCCGTTTTTTGAACACCCCCAGGGACGGGGACTCCACCACCTCCCTGGGCAGCCCATTCCACTGCCCAACCACCCTCTCAGGAAAGAACTTCTTCCTAATCTCCAACCTAAACTTCCCCTGATTCCACCTGTGGAATCCCAGCTCATGGCCCCATGAAGGCATTGCCCATGTCCTCCTGCCTGGCAGTACGAGGCATTCCAGAGAGAGCTTTTCCAACTGGCATTTAGGGACTGGTTTGCATCCTGAAGAAGGATCACAGAGCACCTGACAACTAAACACTTGGCAGTGGAAGACCAGTGACATGTCAACAGGGCTGCAGGGGAAAAGGAAGTAGAAAAATGTGTTTTGGGTGAATTTCTTGTTTGCCAACAGTTAAAACCACAGATTCATGGAATGGTTTGGGTTGGGAGGGCCCTCAAAGCCCATCCAGTCCCAACCCCCTGCCATGGGCAGGGACACCTCCCACCACACCAGGGTGCTCCAAGCCCCAGCCAACCTGGCCTTCAACACTGCCAGGCAGGGGCAGCCACAGCTTCTCTGGGCACCCTGGGCCAGGCTCTCACCACCCTCACACCAAACAATTTCTCCCTCCCATCCCATCTCCATCTCCCCTCTGGTACTTGGAACCCGTTCCCCCTCGGCCCATCACTCCCTGCCCTTGGCACCAGTCCCTCTCCAGCTTTCCTGGAGCCCCTTCAGGCACTGGAAGGTGCTCTGAGGTCTCCCTGGAGCCTTCTCTTCTCCAGGCTGAACACCCCCAGGTTAACCACATCTACTAAAATAATGCAGCAAGATCCAGACTGGAGATGGGAACCCCTAACAGCTACAACAGGTTAAGGCCACTTCACACCACAAGCTGACCGAGCACAGAGCTGGGCACTCACACCACCTGCAGCCCAAAGCCACTGCTGAGGGGACAGGCCACTACTGACCCTCCACAGCCACACAAGGAGACTGTTTCATCAGCTCCCTCTTCTAACTTGACACAGATTAAAATCACAGAATCATTATAGAATCATAGAGTCATTCTGGTTGGAAGGGAACTCCAGGGTCATCAAGTCCAACCCTTATCCCATCATATTGCTAACCATCAGACCATTAAATGGTGGGCACTGGCCTAGCAGAGTCACACTCATTTTCCCAGGATGCTACAAGAGACACAGCACACAACGCAGGTATTTCCTAAGAGCTGCAACTTCAAATAATCATCACAAGATTAATAATTACCGTAGTTATAGGCTGGCTCCAAGTGAAAGTTTCAGTGTCCAGAACGTGCACGTGGTCGTTCCACCCTCTAGGAAGACCTGAGTTCTTTAAAAATATTAAATAAGCAACAGGTTTTAATAAGCATTAATTAAATATTAAAGTTGAAACAGAAATTACTTCCAGGTTTACTCACCCAAAAAGAGGTTTCATCGAATTCAAACGTTCCCCGTTGTTTCCCTTCAGGAAAATAACCATAGCCTCCAAAAAATATCAGCCTGGAACAAACGGGCATGGAGATCTATCAGAAACGTTATCAGCTCTGTTGCTACAAACTGCAGTTCTGTGAAGGCTCAAACAGGAAACCAGGGAAGCTCCTCTGGCTTCACCACTTCCTATGTGTCTCCAGTGCAGTTTTCCAGGTGTGGGGCCTCATTTCTTGCCTCATCCACCCCACCACCCACTCCAAATCCCTCTGTCGCTGCTTCCCAGCCCTCGGGGCTCCCAGCTTTGCTCCCATTCCAAGAGGGTGAAGCTGCCAGCACTGCCTGGTTGCTGTTCCAGCCTTTGCTCCCGGCGCTCCCACACGGCGGTGCAGGGGTTCCTTGCTGCCTCCACCCTCTCCAAGCCCTGTGCCCGTTGTCCCCAAGCCCAGAACATTCACAGAACTCCTGAAGAAGGGATCAGAAAGCCTTGCACTTGGGCATGGTCCTGGTGGGATGTGTGCTGGGTAGGGCAGGGCAGGAGGAGACCGAGGGATGCTGCATGCAGCAGACCTTCTGCTGAGGAAGCTGCCTGGGAAGTTTTTATGTTTTTTGGGAAAGCCATTTTTCTGTGCACTTTGTGTTTTGTTCCAAAGCCTGAAGAACAGCTGCTACGAGCACTCACTCATCTCTTTTGGGTTTGTTTTTTCTACCTTTAAGTTCTACGTTTGGGTCTCAGCCCTTCAGAAACAAATGGTGTGGCTTCCTCAGAACCCAGCTGTGAAGTAACAGAAAACAATTCCCACCACTGAGCTGAACACCCACAGCTCCAGCCCTGCACGGCCCCATGCCTGGGCTGACCACCCCAAACACGGGGTGTTTCAAAAGGTGGACCCAAACTCAAAGCACCTTGTCACTGAAATTGGGTCCATCTTTTTGAAACACGCCATGCTGTAACAAGGAGCTCTCTCCTCACACCAAGACTCCAACAGCAATGTCCTCTCTTTCATGAGGCTCATGGCAAATCACAGCAAGTAACCACGTCCCCACACTGGGTGCTGGGTCCACAGCCTGCAGAGAGCCCCCTGCTCTGTAGACATCAGCTCTTCCAGCTTCTCCTGCGAGAGGACAATTCTGACCATGTGAGCTGTCACCTGTGCCACAGCATTATGGAGTTCTGTTCTCTGGAAACCAGGAACCCTCTGTGAAACCAGCCCTGGGGAAATGCTCCAAGAAGAGAGTCAAAAGTCCCTGCCCTCCCCAGAGACAATTCACTTCATAGAAACACAGAATCCCAGACTGGTTTGGGTTGGAAGGGACCTCAAAGCCCACCCAGTCCCAACCCCCTGCCATGGGCAGGGACACCTCCCACCACACCAGGCTGCTCCAAGCCCCAGCCAACCTGGCCTTCAACACTGCCAGGCAGGGGCAGCCACAGCTTCTCTGGGCACCCTGGGCCAGGCTCTCCCCACCCTCACACCAAACAATTTCTCCCTCCCATCCCATCTCCATCTCCCCTCTGGCACTTGGAACCCGTTCCCCCTCGGCCCATCACTCCCTGCCCTTGGCACCAGTCCCTCTCCAGCTTTCCTGGAGCCCCTTCAGGCACTGGAAGGTGCTC
>VZRW01012359.1:37803-66337 GCA_013398125.1 Aegotheles bennettii
GGCGCTGCGGTCCCTGCCAGGGCACGGCCGCGGTGCTGAGGGATGGGGGGAACGGGGCCCAGGGCAGGGCCCAGCCACCCCCCAGAAATCCCAGAATCCCAGAATCCTAGGGGTTGGGAGGGACCTCGAAAGCTCATCCAGTGCAACCCCCCTGCCAGAGCAGGGTCACCTAGAGTCCATCACACAGGAACGCATCCAGGTGGGGTTTGAATGTCTCCAGCCAAGGAGACTCCACAGCCTCTCTGGGCAGCCTGGTCCAGTGCTCTGGCACTCTCACAGGAAAGAAGTTCTTCCTGAGATTCACGTGGAACCGCGTGTGCTCCAGTTTGCATCCAATGCCCCTTGTCCTATCATTGGTCAGCACTGTAAAAAGCTTGGCTCCATCGTCCTGCCCCTCACCCTTTACATATTTGTAACCATGGATGAGGTCACCCCTCAGTCTCCTTTTCTCCAAGCTCAAGAGCCCCAGCTCCCTCAGCCTTTCCTAATAAGGGAGATGTTCCACTCCCTTCATCACCTTTGTGGCTCTGTGCTGGACTCTCTCAAGCAGTTCCCTGTCCTTCTTGAACTGTGGGGCCCGGAACTGGACACAGGACTCCAGATGTGGCCTCACCAAGGCAGAATAGAGGGGGAGGAGAACCTCTCTTGACCTACTGACCACCCCCTTTCTAATGCACCCCAGGATGCCATTGGCCTTCTTGGCCACAAGGGCACATTGCTGGCTCATGGTCATCCTCCTGTCCACCAGGACCCCCAGGTCCCTTTCTCCTACACTGCTCTCCAGCCGGTCAGCCCCCAGCCTGTACTGGTGCATGGGGTTGTTCTTCCTCAGATGCAAAAAATCAGGGCCGTCTCTCAGCAAGCCCACGGTAACGAGATGTGACCCCGTCCCCGAGAGCCACAGCCACCAAACCCACTCCAACTGCTTCCAGCTCACAGCTTCTGCCATACAATTCTGCTCCAAACCCCCCCTGATTAAGTAAATGTGAAAATGTCACAAACCAGAAAGGGGTCTCACTTCAACTCTCTATAAAATTTTAATGACTGTGCTCGTGTTAACTAAATATCCAAAACAGAAAAATAGCAAGAACTACATATGCTCTTCTTTAAACAATAAATAAGCATTTTTTTTAAACAAGAATTAAATATAAACTTTACACATCCGAAATACCACGTACAACCCATCTCAGAAAGGACTCGTCCATACAGAGACACCATGAAGTGTGTTACAAACCACCTGTGAGCCTTGCTGTGCAGAGGGCAGCGCTGCTCCTCGCAGCCACCCCCAGGTCCTGCAGCTCACTCATTCCCTTCCCTACTCCAGGTGAGAGCTCTGGCTCCATCACTGCACTCAGATCAGATCCAGGCATGTTACCAATTTAATCACCTTTCCCACAACTGACCAGTGTGACTCCTCCCAAGGTGCTGTGTTGAACTAGAGAGTGTTGAACTATTTCTCCCTTCCCAGAAAGGCTGGATAAGGCTGCAGGAAGATCTTAGCTTTTATCCAACTGAAAACACTTTGCATCATCTCCCACCTTCAAAAAAGAACAATTTGTATGAACTGTCTCATGAGGACCACAACAGCAGAAGTTAACAGTATATACAAATATGAAGCTTTATCAGTTTTCTATAATGCAGAAAACAAGAGGCTTCCATAAAAAGGATTTCTTTGCTCTCAGACTTCACTTAGAAACTCAGCTTAACATAGTTGTTCCGTAGCATTAGTAAAGTTCGCTAACAAAAGACTTTGCTGTGCGCCGTGAGTAACCCCGGGTGTTCGGCACTGCCCTGGTTCATGTGGCATTCAGCTGGCTTTGTCTTTCTGTTTCAGCTTTCTTCTCCTGCCGGTGACTCGCTGCAGCCCAGAAGGTTATCTTCTTCAGCACCTGCTGCAGGAGTTTCGATGGCAAGCACGGGATTTGGTTCTTTAAGAGAGCTGCGTTCTTACCAATGCAGTCAAGACACAACCTGAAGGAGAAAAGAAGACTTAAGGAAATGGTTTGTAAGCACAAGAAGACTTAAGGAAATGGTTTGTCAAAGCACAGTGCCACACCAATTTACAGCAGATCCCCTGTGCCAAGAACCTCAACTCACCTGAGGAGTGAATAAGGTTGAGTCTGAAATATCAACAAATCACTGCAGTGACCCTGAGCAACAGAAGAAAAGGGCTGTTATGACGACAAACAGCTGATGTCAGACACACTGCTATTTTCTAGATTAATGGGACATTATTACCACATGCATGACTTAAAACTGGGAACACTTCAATAATTATTTATAAAGAATCCAAGTAACAGATTTCTATGAGCCCAACGAGGGAAAAAACCCTCTAAATTCTTTCCAAGACCACCCAAGGTCACATCACAGAATCATCGAGGCTGGAAGAGCCCTCCAAGCTCACCCAGTCCAACCCCTCCCTCCATCCCCACTGACCCACAGCACCCAGCACCACATCCAGACACCTCTTGAACACCTCCAGGGATGGTGACCCCACCACCTCCCTGGGCAACCCATTCCCACACCTAACAGCAGATGTTATGAACGAACCCAGCAGCAGCAGCAATTGCATTCACTTTATTTCATTTCAGTTTTAATTACTCTAGTGCTAAGGTTTCATTATTCAGTTTACTAACTGTGTCCATGAAGTGCAGGTCATCTTTGCTCCCACCAAACACCATCACTTCTCCTTCTTTCCCAAGGCAGGCCGTGTGCCACAATCTAGAAATTAAATTATAAACAGTATTAGTGACTGAGTAACAAGCAGCAGTTGTATGTTAGCAGCAGAACAAATCTAAAAACTAAGGGATTACGAGAGTCTCTTCTGTCTGGCCATTTATTTGCAGTGTGTTGGGACTTAGGATCTCCGAGCTTCCCATTTTCTCAAATATTATTGGAATGGGTCAATTGATTCCTCGTGTCCGTGGGCAGGAGAGGCAGCCGTGCACGCACAGAGCACGGGAACAGACTTCTGAGGGAACCCCAATGAAGTCATCATTTTACAAGTCTTCAGAGGTAAAAAATAATACACTGAAATATGGTCTTACTCATTTCTTCAACAACATCTCAGCAGAGAGCCATGTGACTGTCCATCTCCTGAGAATCTTGGGGAATGGTTATATTTCACACAGACCTCTATTTTTGTCATTATTTGACTTTTCTGTACTCTGGCTATGTATACTTTGTCATATTTATCACTATTTCACCAAAACATTACAGTGGAAAATTTTTAGGAAACAATTACACAAAACAAGTCTTCACCAACAGCAGCTTTTTCCTTTAATTTCCAAATTTTCCACTATTTCTTTAATTCATGACTACAATTCTGATGGCATTAAGATTGTGGGGCTGTCAGTACCGACTCTTATCCCTGAGCACCAGGATGAGAGCTTTGGGGCACAATTTCTCCCGTTTCAGGGCTTCCCTGAGGATTCCTGGGGATCATTTTCTCTGTGTCAATTATTTACATCACGCCCACACAGGAGTTGTGCCCATAAAACCACGTGGGATAAAAACCCACACAAACCAAGGCAAAACCTGACTTGTAAAATCTTGCTTTAACAAGGATTTGCTACTTCAGCAGCTGCACCTTGCTAGGTTTATTAGTAAATCAGATCAAACTCTGATTTTTCCATGGTGTATCACCACTGAATTATCACAAGATGATTTTTAACACAGAGCTCTGGCCCTGTAAGACTATTTAATTGAAATAACATGGCATGCTAGAACTTTCATGCAAAAGGAAACGTTCTCACTCTTTCTTACTCCATTCACATCAGTAATTATTCCCCACTTTCCTTAGGCTGAGCTGTATCCCACCTTTTCCCTTCCTCATACCTGTCCATAGCTCTGTCTCTGCCTTATCTGCATTAGGAAAGCTCAGGCCTGGACTCCATCACCGCAGAACACTGGGAAGCCTTTCCTGCCTTCACCTTGGTGCCATCCTAGCTCGCAACCTGATGCTTTCCTCTACAGACTGACAAGAGTTTATGTCCTCTCTGCTGCTCTAACTCATCACCTAAACGTTCTAATAAAGCACGTTATTTAAATTACACAGATGCTGAATTGAAGTAACCTTTTTATATAGCTCTTGTAATGAAAATGCTGGGAATCTGTAAGTTAAATATTCAATTTGTTCTCTATTTTAACCTGGCATACACAACATTAGCTGAAGTACAACTGATGGACAGAAAGAGGAGAAGTTATTTTCTACCAATACAGGATCTATATCCTGGAAGACAGTTTTGTAGGAATTACTAAAAATGAAGGTTGAAGGAAATGATTCTTTACAGAATTTAAGGAGGGAATCGATTCTGCAGAAGTATCAGGAAAACACACCCATGCATGTGTGATATACTGTGTATTATTATCAAATAATACATTTAATAACTACACATATATGCATTATTGCCAGTGCATTTTAAGCCCTGCTGTAACATTACATGAGTGATAGAACCAACTTAAACCCTTTTCAGGGATCCTGCAGTAATCCTGTGTAAGAACAGGGGTACAATTATAGTGTAAGTTATTTCACACTTCAACTAGTTCAATATACAGACAGGCTTTCAATACAGCTCCTTCCATCTGTGTTTCCAGGGCTTCCTGGAAAAGGGAAGCCACCTGGGGCTCGGGAGTCCCAGGATCCCAATGCCCAGCCCTGTTGCCACATGAGGCACCAGCATTATTCCAACTTGGCTGCAGAGGACAGGCTGAGCTGCAGCTCCCTGGGCTGTAGGAAGAGCACGTTCTGTCCCTTACTGATACTTTTTCATGATGTACCAATAAAAATCACCCAAAGCCAGGCAGTCCATTTCAGCAGTTAACTTTTATGAGACCATCCATGTAAAGAACTGAACACTAAGGCAGATGTGATCCTTGACTGCCAACGATGTGCTTTGCTATTTCAGGCAGTGATCAGGCCCTCCATGTAACAGTTCACTGATCACAAACAGGCAGAACATACTCTGTGAGGCTAAGGGGTAGGTTTACTTGGGCTTGAAAGAGTTTGAAAGGTAAGAAATGTAAGAGAGCAGAAACCTTGGTCTAACAGTGCTGTTACATTTAAAAGACACCCTAGGATAGGATAAAACAGGAAGAAAATTAATTGAGGTAAAGATATTTCAGTAATAGAAAACAGAATGTAAGGCAATGAGCAGGCAAACGCCAGCTCAGATTGTACCCTATGCTAAAAGAACAATACAAAATTGTGCTGAGAGTACCTGGGTGAATGCATAGAATTAATTCCACAAAAAACTGAGCATCTGCAGCAAGCCAATTCAATAGTATTTGCATTATAAATACAGAGAATGCTTCAAATATTGTGTTTAAAAAAACCCCTGTGCTTTGATACAGCAAGCACCTGTTTTCAGTGGCAGATTCTAAATAACCCCCAGGCTCAAAACATGAAACTTGCTTTCTTTAGTCAGAAAGAACCAGTCTTTTTCTGTAGTCTTAAACTAGAGAGGGAAGGGAAAGAGTCTGGAAGAGACAGTATTGTCACCAGGATGAACAACACATATTCCAGAACTAGGTCCTTTTTTGCTGGCAGTAAAGTCCTTGAAATAAAAAAAACTCCAGAGTCATTTACTGTGCTGTTTAGTATGAAATTCAGTTGTGCAGAACCATAATCATAATTAGCTGCTTCTGCTCAGAGGAAAAAAAACACCCAACCAAACCAACCAAGGTGTTTTATAACACTTTTGTATCCCAAGAGGTGCTTTGCATGGTCATCTCTTCCACATTTCTAATCATGTATCAGTGTTAATCAGCTTTGATTATCCTCATAGGTTATTGATTCTTCAAAAGTTAAGTGGTACACAATTTCCCATATAAAAATAATTTGGATATAGAACACCAGGTTAGTTGGACACCCAGATCCTTCATCACAAAAAAACCTTTACTGCAAGTAAGCATCAATTATAACAAATATAGAAGGTGCTAATGCTGTATCAGGTGTGAAGGAGCTTCAGCCAGTAAAGCAAACTATTCAATCATACTGCATTAATCTTCTAAAATATTCTTAGAACATAGTTTAAAAATACTGTGCAATAATTGAAAATGACTTAATTTTTAAAAATGCCTACATTTCAGCAAGCATTATCTATTTTTGTATACCTAGGCCTACTCTTAGGCAAGTGGGTGAGCTGCTTCCATCCATTGGTTGTAGTGCTGTGAATCCAGCCATCACCTACAAACAAGAACACGCATCAGTACTTTTGCTTGGGACAAAGCATTACCACTTTTATGTATTTATACAAAAAGCTGTGTGTTCTAAAGGACATTATGTTAAGATAACAGTAGCATCATCACTACATTAACTTGCACCTTTTCCATTTTTTGTAATTTAACTCAAGCACTCGGTCACAGAGAGCTCCCTGCACTGGAACCTGGAATTAAAATACACTTAACTTTTTTTTTTTAGATTTATTGAGAAAGCAGCTCAATGTCCCTTTGAAAAACCCCCCTCCCAGTGGAATTATCCTGTGGCAAAGCTGTTTTCATTAATTTCAATTTTGTTTCACGAGAAGTTGCCTTTTCTAGAAAAGGAACTCTGTGTAAGACCACGCTACTTCCCATTTAATGTTTTCTAGCTGTGATTTATTACTCAGCCACAAATCTGTATTATGCTGACATCCTCATTTGTGTCTTACTGCAGTTGCTATTGATACCGAGTTACTCCTTGTTCGTATCAAAATACGGGAGACTCTTGCCTTTATTCTTTTAGATGATAGACAGTTTGATGAAGGATTTACTACCGTACGTTCCCACTGCATGACACAACGTGCTCCTACATTTCTATAAAAGTAATAAAATAGCTAGAGAAATACTCAAACACCACGAAAATTTTGTAACAAAGCTTAGATGGAAGTAGTTTGAGAGAGACAACAAACGCGCGTGCTGGATGAGGTTAGTACTAAAGTGTACAATAAAATTACAATCTCTAGATTACTTACTCAAGGGAACATTATCAGAACTTAATCCACCAAAAAGGAAAAGTCTGTCGTCTCCTATGGGAGTCAAGGTGTGCCAGGAGCGATCTTTTGGCTTCTCTCCACTGATATTAATCCTTGGCGAAACAAATAAACAATTTTTCAAAGGATGCTGAAGAAAATGAACCTGTCAGAAAGTTTCACAGCTCATTTGGTCTATCCTAGAACAAGCTTGGCTATTCTGCCAGTGAAAAAGCTGCACTTATGCCATCTGATTTCACTCTTAAGAGCGGTGCTCAAATCTAAACCAAGTGGTTTTTTGCAGTAATTGTTCTCTGAACAATCAGTTGTCTAAATGTCAAATGCAAGGACAAAAGCACTGGTTGTTATTTTGTTTTCTTAAGGTCACCAGAGCCACTCCTTAAGGTACAACGGAAGGCCCTGAGAACAGCAAAGGAAGGGCAATACATTCAAATAAACTGAACAGTACATGTAGGTAAACAGACTGAGTTATTTGAGATAAAATTCAATGAATCCCATGGGGCTACAGCCTCTCCACTCCTAGAAAAATGACTTTTAAATGACACAAGGAATACAGCTCTACTTTTACCCAAAGCTCCCACTTCTTTAACCACTGCACCTTTTAACACAGCACTGGGTCACCCAAACTTTTGAGATCAAGTTTAGTAAAAAGCTGAATTCCTAAGTACACAATGGATGTAGGTTTACTACTCTAAAAATACGGTTGTGTTACAAAAATATAGTTCTGATTTTATCTCTGGATTTCATTCTAGCTGCACAATTAGGTAGGAGATGAGAATCTGAACCTCAAAGAACCTGAACATCAGGGATTACCTACAGTGGGTGGCCTGAATTCACATCAGCTTAGTTTAGGCACTTAGGTGTGCAGTTGTCTCAGGAGAATCCAGCAGAGAAAAGTAAGGACCTCCAGAGGGCATCAGCCCACCTAGTATCTTGATAGTAAGCAAAGATGCAACTTGTGTTATAAAGTGCCTGAAGTTACACAATGAGAATCCAGACCACACTCAGTATGTCCTCAGTTTGGGAAGATGATGGAAAAAGCAGGTGCAGGCTCTCTTGTGGGGTCAGAATCTTAGTCAGAGACTGTCCAAGGCAGGTAAGAAAGGAATGTTCAATCCAGTTAAACCCTATTACTTTTTTTCCTCCACGTTGCTGAAGTGGGGTGAGTGTAACACACAGATGTGTGCTCAGCCTACAACAGCAACAGTGCAAGCAGTCATCAATCTTTCCTCTATAGTCAATGAAGAGAAACAGGTCCTTGAAAAACACAACTCGTGATGTACTTTAGATGTGTACCTTAGCAGCAGTTGTCTTGTGCCCAAGAAGTGCCTGTTTCTCTTAACTGAGCACAGAGGAAGCCCAGGGTGAGCAACACAGGCATCTGCACTTCAGTTAGAGGAATTTCACTAGTAGGGACTGCTAAGCAGTTCTCCAGCTGGAAGCAAAGACTGAAGAATCATAGCTAATTAAACAGTGATTGCAAAACCATCCTGCTAAATTTGGCACTGAAGCTGAAGCCAAGTCACAATGTTTGAGTGCCTGCTTTGCACAACTCTTGTATAAGATGCTTCTAAAATTGGCCAAAGAGGCAGACTGTGCTGAGATACAACAGGCTCTGGGGTTTAGAAAAACACATACAGATACTGATGGGTGATAACATTCCAATCTTTCATGTTACTGATACAAAGAACTATTACATAGTTTAATTCTATCATAGTTTATTTATTTCTATCACACAGAAATCACCTAATATTGAACATGATTTTGAGTAACAGGTCAGTGGAGCTCAGGGAGGGCAAGGTAACATCTGGGTAGTGGCAACTGCAATAAACATTGCAGTGTCCTGCTGGAAGATATTCCTGGATTAGTAGGTTAATATTATGCAACTCCTTAGGAAACCTGCATAGAGCTGAATGAGAAAAATAGTGAAAAGCCATGGGGCTTTAAATAAAAGCTGGATAGCCCCTAAATTTGTAATGATCAGGATCTGGGTAAGTCTTGTGAGCAGTTCTTGGATGACAACATAGAAATAATTGATTATGGGAACAATCTTGAGCTTTCAGGCATGGCTACATTAGTATCACCATCCTTAGTCTGGAGGATGTGTGTGTCTGTGTAAAACCAGTCTGTTGTACTCAGGTCAAGAACAGAAAACACTTCTTAAAGACTTCAATAATAGCTTTCAAATGCCAAGCAGAAGGGAACACTGGCTGATGAGGACTTAGAACTTTGACACTGATATCCCTCCTTCAGGGCTTGAAATTCCTCTCGTTGATTGTCACTCAACTGTCACAGGTTCCCTTTCTTAAAGCAATAAAAAGTTAACAGCAACAGCTCTTGCAACAACAAAAGCAAGCAGCTAAAGTAATAATTAAATATCAGTCCACTCAGAGATGAAGTTCACAATCTGAGAGGGACAGTGCTATCATTTAGTTCTGCAGAACATTGCCAATTTTAGAACAACTAGCAAAGAAAAAGGGGAATTAAACTAATTCATTAATCATAAATGCTAATTAAAGACATCTTCAAAGAGAAGGTTTTTTGAAAGGACACTGCAGGACTTCTTTGACCCAAAGGGATGGAGAGTGGTGTCTATTCCCTGGCTGTGCTCCTGGCTCAGAGAGCAGAGGAACACACTTAGCACGGGATCAGATCCTCAGTCCTGGGTGATTAAAGATGCCCATCAGAGGTGCATGGAGCACACAAAGCCCTGGAGCTGGATCAGTACTGACACAAGCTCAGGAAAGGTGTATTTCGTGAGCTTTTAGGAAATTGCTACTAGGTTACCTCGAGAATAGGAACAGAACAGTGGTTATCTCCTGGTTTATCTATCAGATAACAATATATCCACTGATCTACACCTGTAGTAGGCACTATAGGTGCTATATGCAAACAAACAAACCTTAGGAAGTACACTAATACCTGATTTAGTTTAAAATTGAGATATTTAGGTCATGCTTTTACTTGATTTTTAAAGAAATGGTTAAGATTCTTATCTTGGGGGGGGAAGATCTTCCCCAATCTGTACCATAATGAGCCAAATATAGATAGTAAAAATAGTATTCAAAAAGACATCACAACCAAAATTCCATATGGATAAATGCACCCGTCTTGAAAATGAGGATGTTAAATCACTACGTGCTGTGCTTAAAATAGCTTCATCAACGCTTTGCTGCGGAACAGAGAAAGCTTAGTAACCACTACCAAATTAAATTAAAATCACAATATAACAGCTGTTAAAATAGTCCCCAAACTCCCATTCCCCTCTTGGAAAAGCTATAAAATTAGCACTGGAACTATTTAACAATATGTTTCCATCTGCTACATTCAACTTTAAGTGTTATAGAGAGAAACTTACCTTCCAGACCAAGTCCAAGTGTCTAAATTCAGGCAGTGCAAATCATTCATTCTTGTTTGCTAAAACAAATACATAAAATCCCAGTTGTGTTATATTAAGCAAACAACAAGCAAAGCGTTTCAGAGAGGCCTTCTCAGCACACGAGATTCCAAGTAACTATATTTTGAAGAAAACTGTACCCACGTGCCTTAAAACAACTCTATATTATGTGGCAGATTAAAAGCAATTCTTCTTAAAAAAAACCCATGCAACTTGGAAAACTACCTGTCAGGAATATTTACGGTAATGCAGCAGCAGTATGGGGCCCATTTTAGCTTTTAAGAGCAGTTTAATAGTGTGATGTTCCATTCCCTGCAAGCATATTCAATTTTCATCCGTAGAATTCACGATGGGTAACTGCAGAAGGTGTAACACTCTACATGTGCTTTCCTCCCATTATTTTTGTTTGTGTTCTGATCAGGACTACTCATCCTCCTGCCTCATCACTTAATCCATGAGATCTCCTAGTAGGTATTGCACTCAGGATGTGACATCCCACAAGCAGCTCATCACATCTGTGTTTTTCTCTCTGTCTGGAAGGCAAAGCCTTTTCACAAAGTTACTGCTAGCAACAACAAGGTTTTATGAACCTTTAGCATTTGCTATAAAAGTAATAAAGTGCATCAGTCAGAACAATGGGAACTCAACACACTTGCATATCTGCCTGTGTTCTGATATGAAGGATGGGGTTGCCTTAGAAACATATTGGGAGGGGAGGAATATAAGAAAATGTCTTTGTCTTAGATTGTAGCAATATTTTCAATGGTTCACAATACACTTGACTGGTATCT
This sequence comes from Aegotheles bennettii, assembly GCA_013398125.1. NCBI lineage: Eukaryota > Metazoa > Chordata > Aves > Caprimulgiformes > Aegothelidae > Aegotheles > Aegotheles bennettii. The sequence continues at coordinate 48,963 of VZRW01012359.1, forward strand.
GTGATTCCCCTTGGTACTACAAAACAGTATCTGAGAAGTAGGGAAATATATCTTGCCTTACCTTACAATTCCTTCTCTCCTAGGGTAGTCCATAGATCTATTAGAATAAGCCTTTCTCCAGCTTGCAGCTCCTTTAAGGCAGAAACTAGCCTTGTCACTTAAGTCAGAATAGAAGTGGTTTTACCCCGAGAACTCGGCCAGTTAGTGAGCTTGAGAGACTCCCAGAGCTGTCCATCAGAGCTATGGGAAGTCTCTGGGGGTATTTCAGGAAACAGCAAGGTTTTCAGGATAGCTACGGCCTCCTCTGATCAAGTACGTGCTAGCCCTTTGCTGTCCTAGGGAAGAGAACATTAACTAGCATTGTGGAACACCTTCAAGAGGCCAGCAGGCTAAAGAAAAGCAGGATGAGAGGGCTTTTGTGTGTTGCCTGAGAAACTCAATCCCTGCAAGAGGGTGACTGTAACGATAAAGTGTGGTCCAACTGCCACCAAGTGGGACAGATCATCTTCTGTGACAAGCCTGTTCAGTTTTCTGCTCCTTCAGGTGGCTTTGAAGGAGGTGAGGAACAAACTACACAAGCAGAAAGCAAAAGGCAATTACTGAGCATCTTCTGCTGTACCTGCACACAGCTAGGCACTGAGGGGCAAGAGCAACACCCTGGCCTCTAGGACTGAAACTATTTAATCATCTGGGATTAACACAGTTCGATACGGAGCACATCTATTAGAGAAAGGGAAGAAAGAAAGTTGCTGTTATGTTGGAAATCAAGGGTTCAAGAAGATCCTGTTCAAGACCTCCTCGCTGACTTTCCTTTCCTAGGCATTAGGCAGAAGATGGAGTTGGTTCTCAGTTTCCTGGTCCCTGGGAAATCAATGTGTTACAATCTTTACATTCTCGCCATTCAACAGATTGACAGGTGCATCATTACATCAACCTCATTTCCAATTCAAAACATGGTATCAGTTGGACATTTATGACTAAGAATTCAGTCCTTTAACACAGCTTTAACACATGAAAATGCCTTTCTACCCAACCCTTCTGTGAGAAACTGTAAAGCACACACTCAGGTTATAATATTGCCCCGTGCAAAGTTCTCTTGCTGTTTCTCGTGCATTTCTAAATGCTCCCTGCTATATTTAATCACCTAGCTGATAATTCTAAAATGATTCTTAATTGGCTTAAAAGTGTCAAGCCTAAGAGGGTTTGCATTTCCCTTTGAGCTACAAGGGCTCCTTAGACATCCTACTCATCCACGGCACGTTCATTTATTTGCAGCCCTGTAAACATTAAGCAGGATCTGTTTGTCTGAGGATTAGCTTTCTAGCAGGATGAAAGGCATTAAGGGTGACTTATTTACAGCTCACGGCTGTGACAGTAAACTCTGTGCAGCTCTCCACTCAGAGATTTACAATCAAACAGGTTATTACAGCTCAAATCTTTGTTAAGAGAAGGACTGCGGTTCAGTGTATCTTCTGATCTTCAGTGGCAGAAAGGATAACAAGAAACATAAACATGCATACATTAAGGCATCAGATGTGTGAAGAGCTGCTTGAAAGACTTGGGTTTATCACTTCATCATTCTTTACATGAGAACTTTCCACTTAATCAAACATGAGACTTTTGGACTAACTCTCCTTCCTTCCCACTTTCTCCCACTTCTATTTTTTCAGGGGCTTACCTGGAGGAACAGAGTCCACATAACACTTCTGAGCCTGTTTTCAAATGATTCCTGGTACAATTGATTTTGATCATCATCCTCATCATCTTCTTTTACCAGTTCTAGCTCCAAGTTTGGGAAAAGGTGCCCTTTCCTCCCAGAAAGATGAATAGGAGAAGCCTCATGACACTTCCTGGCCCTTTCTGGTTCCTTGCAGAGCCTTTTCCCTGGGAAGATTCGTATTATGGTGAACTAGAAGGAGAAGGAGGAGCAGAGCAACCCCGTACTTGCTCCTTAATTTATGGAGAAAAGCAAGACTTCATCCTTGGGGGAGGAGTTACTCCTGTTGTCAGGAAATGCAGTGTTTTTCTGATGGCTTTAGCTTTCCTTTACTGCTTCACGACTCACATTAATTCCTCAAACCCCACTGAATGTTCCCTAACCTTTCTAAGTTCCCTTCCATTTATTTCTGGGATAGAAGGTGAATCAATAACCACTACAGTGGAAATAACACTTGCTGCTCTCCTACAAAATTAAATATAGCTTTCCACAATTTCACTCTTCCCTGACACTGTTCCCAAGTGGTTCCACTGAAGTTTAGCAAGTGGTTATTACGGAGGCTGATGCTACCTGAGGAAGAGAAAAACCTTTTCAGATCAGAGCCTTCTTTTATTTCTGAATCCTGTAGTCAGGCAGAGTTAAATAGAAGCCAGAGGGCACGTCCTCCTAGGGCATATCTAACCATGCAACAGCACAGTGGAGAAGTGACAAGCGAGCTCCAGTTTACTCATAATTTCACTTGTGGAGGCTGCACGAGAATCCCAGCTCGAGTTGGTTCAGTTGCAACAGGCACAGTGCAGCAACCCTAACCAGTATGGACACAACACTCGGTGCTGTTCTGTTTGTTTCTGGGGTGAAGGACACAACACAACACTCGGTGCTGTTCCGTTTGTGGGGTGAAGATCTCCGCACCACGCAGAGATGACCCTTGCTAACCAAAAGCCAGGGGGAGCAAGGCTTTGAAGGCTGAGGAAGTGTTCAGAAATAAACAGGAGGCCAGAAGGTCCCGAGCTGCACATTATTTTTTCACATCTAGATTTCTCTCCCTCTCCTATCTGCAGGTTGCTCAGGGAGGAGCAGGATTCAGGTCAGCTGTGGTCAGCAGGACTTCAGTTACACAGCATACACAACAGAGCAAGTCCATAGTAGAGGCACAGGGCTCACTTAGCCTGGCATGGCTAACCCTGACACTCAAGATTCAGCTAAGACTAGATACTTTAGCAGTCTCTTCTAAATATCCTTTTATTTCTTTAGCTGTTTGCAAATGAAGCTTGTCCAAAGCTCTGGAAGCTGCTGCATGCAGTTCTCTCAGTCGAGAGGTGGTGCTTTAGCAGCAACTCCAGAGATCCTGAGCCTGCATGAAAGGCCACCTAACACAAAGAGAATGGCAAGAACAAACGGGATCAATTGTGGTTGCTTTCTTTTCTGATTGCTCTGAAAAGGTTCTTTGGTAAAACCTTTTCCTGCAGCTGTGGGAGGTGATTCAAACAGAGAAACTGGCTGGACATTGTGTGGTCATTCCCAACCTGCCTTGATCTGTGCCTGGTTTCTGCCTGAGCAAGCAGGAGTAAGCCAGTTTGTAACAGAGCTGTAGACTGTCCCGAGAAGAACAGTGCATTAGAGGAGAGCTTTTACAGCATGACAAACAGGGGACAGGGAACAAAGTGCAGTTTTACACTGTTTTATTTGCAAGTACTTGAGAATGTAGGGTTTGGGTTATGCCAGCTTCACCTTGGAAAGCTGCCATATGCTCATTGTAAGGCATTTCCAACCAGCAGCTAATTCCTTCTCCTACATATAACAAAGCTATGGAAACACAGCACTGAGGGCTTTGTAAAGCTTCTTCACCGTTATTTTTCATAGTAGTAGAGATGGAAAGTTTCCACCAAGTCTCCTCTAGCTGAATACAATTAGAGGCTCTAAATCAGCTGTGGCAAAAGAGCTAAAAACTTACATTAGAAAAAATATGGGAGTGTTCACAGTAACTTAAATTGGGAGGTTTTTTACTCGCCTTACAGAATGTTTCTCATATTCCTGATAACTCCAGCTCATACAGACATCTTTAAAAATATTCTCTTCCCTATGCTTCTGTGAGTTCTAAAAAGAGGTGGTACACTTTCCAGCCTGTAAAGAAACTATGCAAAAAACTTACAAATGATAGGGGAGTCTGTGTTAGTTAAGACTACCCACCACCATCCTTACTTTCAGACATAAGACAGGAGTAGTTTTTTTGCCTTAAGATTGCTGCCTCAGGCTTAAATTCCTAATTAATACTTCAGAGAACTGAATCTCCTCTAACTAGTAATAGAAAAATTAAGTGTATTGCTGAGAGGTTTTAGTACCTTCTTCCTTATCAGTGGTGACTTCAAGTTTGTTTGGTACAGATAACCAGGGGGATGATGCCTATGATTTTAAGTTAAAAAGAGCTAGGAAGAGTTAAGATTACATAGCAAGAATCTAGCCTTGATTTAAATATGCACTGACTGCATCCTGTACAGACAGCTCTTATGCTGCCCTTGACTATTATTTAAGGGACAACAGATTTAAGCTCCTCCTACAGTGTATTAAATGGAACAGTCTTGGATCAGCTATCAGGGAAGCAAATACAAGCCTTATTCTTGTGGTAAAGAGCTTATGTTGGATCCACAGAATAAGGCTGTGAACAGCAATCTCTGTGGTGTGCTGCACAGATTCTGTGCCGAGGGCACAGAGCGTGCTAGAGACTGACACTGCCAAATTGGCTTTGAGATCAGAGGAGAGGCTGTTCCAGGGCTGGAATGACCTGTGCCTGCAGTGGCCTGTGCCAGCACATGCCACGCTGCAGCACCCTGTACCAGCTTGATCCTACTGAGACTAACAGCTCTGCATCCACACTCTGCTCTTCCACAGCTGCACTTCAGTCACTTAGGTGCAAAATATGGCAAAAGTTTAAACTACAAAGCCATCTGAAAACTGTTATCTCCTCCCTTTCAGAACTACACTGCAACTGTAACTACGAAATCCTGTACCCCAACAGCTATTCTGAACTTCACTTCCCCAGAAGGTGAACATTAGGGTCTGAGAGATGTCTATGGGAGTGACTGACTGCTCTTACACATCTCCTTTCTTTAGCAGGGCAGGGGGAGCACAAGCTCAAGTCCCAGTTATATTTACTGCTTGCTTGCATTTCAGTAGGTGAAATGGGGGAAAAAAAGCCATCACGTTTGATGTATAAATCTGCTAAGCTGTAGCAAGCACAGCATGCTGGTACCTCAGCATTTATTTAAACCTGGACCACCAGCAGGCTTGCTTCTGCTCTGCTCTGAAAGAACCATCTTCTGCAGAGGTTACACACACATCAACTATTTCTGTTGATTTATAAACATTTGCATTTACCATGCAGTCACCTGCTTTTATTCTTTTTGGGACAAGGTATGCTTTATCATTAATCCTAGAGACTCTTCTTTTTGTAAGGCAGGCTGGATGCAAAGCAGCATCCTGGATTCAGCACCCCTAACAGGCAGGGTAGGCTAAAGACACTCTGGATTATTTTTTTTCCACTAAAAAATAATTTGCTATAAAAAAAAACTGCCAAGAAAAATAACATTACTGCCAATAAAATGTTTTCATTAAATACTAACCAGCACTCGTCCTCCAAAGATGTAGCCTTTATTTCCCAGCACAGCACAGGTATGAGCTGCTCGAGGCTGAGGTGGATCTCCACCCTGAAAGAACCAAAATAAAACCCTTTAGAACATCATCAAAGATCCAGCCAAGGATGGGGGCAAGCAAGGATCACAGAGACTGCAAAAGTAGGGCCAACATGCATCAATATGCTGACAGAACTGCTTCTTTAAAAGGAAGTAATTTGTAGTCACGTCCAAGACACCACAGACATTAGAAGGTACACATATTTGCCAAGGGCAGCTTTAATTAAGGTCCCTCAGTTGCTAATGTTTAATCTATTCCCTCTCAGTCTGATTTATCATTGCTTTACTCAAGTAAAATTAAATTAATTCATCTTTAATTTCATAGCATAACATTACAGTAACACATCAGTTATGGCTGAGATCTCCTCTGCAGCTTTCCCTTTCCAAAGTGTGAACCATTAGGAACCTGGTACTAAAACCTTTGAAAAATCAGATCATACAAATTGATGTTACACATGCCAAAAAGCCTTCCCTGTGAAACAGAGATGGCAATAGAGATGGCAAAATTAGCTTTGCAATTTCATTTTTTGCATTTAGTTCTATAGGAATTTTAGAACATCCTATAAAGGCCATAAAACAGCACCAGGCACTCATTACAAAACACTTCTACCAAGTTCTTATAAAAACTCACCAGGCTTTTATGAACCTTTAGACTATTCTACCATGTTAATATCAATAAATAGAAACGTGTGCATTATTGTTTTACTGGGAAGGTGAGTACAGACTCTCCTTTGGAAGATCATCAAAATAACAGATTTGCTGTAGGATAACTAAGAATATTCTAACAGTATAGAGCGACTGGGAGGTATTTGTGCAAAAGGTTTTTCAGCATTAACTCTTGAAGGGAGTACAGCAACTCCACAGGCACAACACTTGCATAACTCTCGCATACTGAACCCACATCTTTACTTCCCAAAGACAAACCAAAGGTCTAAACTAGCAATGCAGCAAGTTTGCTGTCTCTGCCCCTGCCTTCCTTCAGTGGGATGGTGAAACCAGACCAGATTTCAAGACCACTGTTGTTCTTTCAGCCCAACACACGATCCTTCACACTTCCCCTGTGCAAAGGGGAAAGGAAGAAATCTACAGGCAGAGCTGAACCTCCACGTGGGCAACTCTGTTACCTGTGACAGGTAGTGTAGCAGATGAATTATATGCAGATACAGTCATCTAACTGGCTTCATAGCAAACCAGTTCAGATAAATGGGGTTTGTTAACCCCAGTCCGGCACCATTAAAACCATTCACAGAATCCCAGACTGGTTTGGGTNTTCAACACTGCCAGGCAGGGGCAGCCACAGCTTCTCTGGGCACCCTGGGCCAGGCTCTCACCACCCTCACACCAAACAATTTCTCCCTCCCATCCCATCTCCATCTCCCCTCTGGCACTTGGAACCCGTTCCCCCTCGTCCCATCACTCCCTGCCCTTGGCACCAGTCCCTCTCCAGCTTTCCTGGAGCCCCTTCAGGCACTGGAAGGTGCTCTGAGGTCTCCCTGGAGCCTTCTCTTCTCCAGGCTGAACACCCCCAACTCTCTCAGCCTGGCCCCAGAGCAGAGCTGCTCCAGCCCTCACAGCATCTCCGTGGCCTCCTCTGGACTCTCTCCAACAGCTCCGTGTCCTTCTGGTGTTGGGGACCCCAGAGGTGGCCCCAGCACTGCAGCATGGGGGTGGTGGTGGTGGTGGTGTGTGTGTCTCATGAGAACAGAGTAGAGGGGAGAATCCCCTCCCTTGCCCTGCTGGTCATGCTTCATGCATTTCTAACCACACACTCCCCAAAGACCTTCTCTTCATTCCAGAAGGCCTTTGCCAGGTGTAAGTCAGGATGGATACAGAGCTGGCATAGCCAAAGCCCCAGCAGGGCCTACAAGGACACTGAGGTCAGTGTGATGGCCATAACCCACCTCTGCAGGACCCACATTTGCTTGCGAGCAGCCACTGCAACACCTGCACCCCGCATTCCTCACCCCCACTCTGGAATTCCTACTAAATGGTTTCCTGGAGTACTGCAGTGCTTTGTCCTTGCAGTTACAGAGCACTGGCAGTACTTTTATATTCCCAATAGTTGTTTAAAGCTTGAAACAAAGCTTTATCTCACAACTATCCCCCAGATACAGAATACTGTCTCATCTAATACATCCAGATTTCCAACACCTCTCTGAAGCTTAAAACACTTCTTGCATCAGAACCACATTATAGGAAGAACACCAGCCTAATAACATCCTGCAGGGAAAAGAATTCATATCAGCTCTGAATTTTCCACATTTCAGAGGCACTCAGTGTCCTCCTGCTTCATATTATAAGCCTGAGCAATACTAAGCATATTCAAATTACTTTTCCCAACATCAATTTTTAGAGCACAATAAAAATAAATCACAGTTGTGTCAAAAGCCAAGACTAAAAACCACTCACTCTGATTGCTGGTTGAGACCAAGTTTGTGTGGTTGTATCAAAAACATGAACATCATTGTGCCAACCCCAGAATATCTGTCCTTCCTAAAAAAAGAAGTTAAAAATTAAAAATAAGTGTATTTTATTTTAAGATCTTCATGGCTATTAAAGGATACAAACCCAGAAGTTATCTATCAAAACAGAAAAACAACTAAAATACAGCATTTTATTAAAAGAAACAGAGGTTAATACTTCTTAATGATGCAGCAGCTCAGGTCTAATTGAAGGTCAAAAGCATTCAGGAATGTTAGGGTTGATAACACTTTTGAAAATGGGCTTTTGGCTCCAACATCCCTGCTGCAGTAGACAAATTCTACCTCCTAATTTTTAGCATAACAGGAAATAAATAGATTGTACAAAGCAATCCATTTCTGTAAGTCAATATTTAACATTTGATGTAAGGATCTGTGCTCCCTTGGATGCACATCTATTATTAATTCCTGTCACTAAATACTCTGATCAATCTCCATCTTTCTATTAACTGTAAGAAATCTTTATAGGAAAGTATTTGTCAGGCTTGTGAAGCTATAAATTCTCTATCATTACTCCAAGGAATTAAATCCTAACATTCTCTGGAAGTTTCATATTTAAAAGATGCCTTCAGATTTAAAATGCTGCCTTTGCTCCTGCTTCGACAGCGTTTTGTATCTTTGCACTCCAAGCCCAGCACTGGGTACTTGGAATATGCTGAACACCCAAGATGCAATGTCTGAGATTTCAGATCTAAGTAGAAGATCTTCATTTGCATTTCTGCTGATGCTACAATCAAAGAAGAATCAGACAGATTTTCATACTTACTGAGTATAGCATCAAAGATCATGTTTTGACAACCAGAAAGGACAAATCACTCGGAATTGTGACAAATCTCTTACCCAAAATGCATCGTGGACATCAAAACAATCACTCAGTTCATTGTGCTTCCTGCAGCCATAGCCACCAAAATATATTAGCCTAGAGAGTAACAACAAGTAAGTTCAGTTGGCTGTGTTGCAAATAACATTCAAAGCTGTAATGATTACTTTCAAATGTTGGTTTATCTACTAGACTATTAATAATAGAAACAGCTTAAAATATCTCACATTTCACCTAATTACAGAGCAAAGCTTCCTGAGATGAAGGTAATGGTTACACTCCCCAACGAGCCTGCCCGAAATCCACACATGCAAGGAAGGAGCTCAAGACACCTCTGGGGCTCTGTTCTCTACTCCTCCATCCACAAGCTTATTTCTCACAGTCATGTTTCCAGACATGAGTCTCAAAATGCCACCGAGCACACAAGACAGTGAAATGCTTACGCTTCTGCTCCACTTCCTACCCTCTTCTATTAAAATCCCTGTGCTCCTGCTGTATTTGTCTGCCTTCCATACACATCTTTTCACAATAAATATCCCCAACCAAGTCCTCCTCGAGCTTACAGATTCTTTCAGCTAAGCACTACTGAACATACGGCATCGCAAGTATCGTTACACACCTCCCAGCCTAATATTCCACCCATGAAATGGCCATCCATAAGTAATGGTTCCTAAAGCTTTGTTTAACTTCAACATGTGAGGATATTTGGTATAGTCGCTAGTGATCTTGGGAGAAGGCAATTTAGGAAATGATGGGATGGTGAAGGTCATTCCAGACTGACATTCCTAGGGAAACAGAGTTACTGAAAGCATTGTGCAATACACCAAGACATCCCGACCTGCAAATTCACACCCTGTGAGATTTCCAGGCATACTTCTGAAAAGGTCCCCAGATATTTTGTTATATTAAACCTAAAATAGGTAACTTTCTCAGTACAAGGCTTATGTGATACTCCAAACAGATTCATTCAGTTTTGAATAATCTTGTCGATAGCTAAGGAGAAGTTGTTCCAATATATTTACTTTCGTACATCTTGCAATGAAATCAGAATTACCAAACCAAGTTACAGCACCCAGAGGCATCACACAGTTCATACAAAACCTCTTTAGATGTGTCCAGAAACAGACAAATCATTTACATTTTAGTGGTCACTGTATATTGTATTCTTCTTTACAATAACTTATTAAAAAAAATCACTGATGTGCCACTGCCTCGTGACCAGATGTGCCACAGTACCCAGACACTTTCCATAATAAACACAAAATCTGAAGCAGAATATTCATTTTTAGCCAAGTGTTTTTTCTAGGTACACTCAGCAACTGTCACAACACGAATCTCTAGGCTGACTCAGTTCTTAGAAAGACACACACTGAAATGTCTTTGAAATCGTCACTGTGTGCTACCAAAATCCATGAAAATACACCAAATATATTTTATTGCAGGTAATAATTTCATGCTTACAAAATGCAGCAAAAAACAATGTGATTTTTATACTGGTTTTTAACATGTGTTAAAACTGGAACTGTAAGAAACAGGTGCATAACGATTTTTATCTGAAGTCTCAAAGCATTCCAGAAACTTTCACTGAATTTCCCAACCCTCTCCTAAAGGGGTTTGTACTTACCATTCATTCAGCTCACATGTGAGAAAACTCTGGCAGAAAGTTGTTAGGAGAGTTACACAAAATCCCACAGCAAGTCAAGCTAAGAATTAAGAGTTTCCTGAATCCCAAACCTGTGTTCTCTTCACTTTATAGTACTTCCTCTCTGCAATTAACACATATTAAAGATTTTTAATGTGTTACCTGTCCTTATACACCCAGCAGGAAAGCTTGTCACGTGGTGTAGGAGGTTGACCTTTAAAATTTGTAATTTTTTTCCACCTATAGGTTCCGTTTTTTGTTCGCAAATTAACATAATACAGCTTAAAAGAAAAAAATTACAATATTTTCAGTACAAATGATGTCGAAGAATCCAGCACAAATCACCAACAAGAACAACCCACCACCCCCAGAATACACCACTTCTTTTGAAAAAAATAATTAAAAACGACAAAAGAAAGGAACTGTGGTGTTTACAATGTGTGGCAACACACGGGAAGATCCCAGTACACCACAAGAAAATGGATAAAGTGTAAGAATTAGCAGCAAGTTTCCTTGCCTTCACTCCCTGCTCCTTCCAGAGCCAGATGGAGCCTTGCAAAAAGCTCCTGCAAGACAAACAGCTCCCAGTTCAATTCTACTGGCAGTAGTTCTGCCTGACCCAAAAAGCAACAGGGTTTGTGAACCAAGAACTAAACTGGGAGCTGGTTGCAGGCTCCATTTCTGTTACTTCCTGGTCAGGACTGAACTCTGACTTTATTTACACTGAAACAGCTCATTCCCCCAGCATCGCTACTCCAGTCACAAGGAGAACTGGTAGCTGTATTTTAACTTTCATTATTACCTGATTATACAAGAAAGGTGATCACTACCAAAAAGCAAAAATAAAAATGATATTCTGAGATCAATTTCAATTATGGCTGCCAAGGTGTTTTTATAAAAAAGCAGCAATTGGGAGAGCACTGGCAGTCTTCAGAAATAAATACACAATGTTTCACATAATGAGTTTCATCCTGAAGCCATGGTTCAGTGAAAAATCCCAGAAAAATATATGGAGTTGAGCATTAAAACAAAAACTAAATCTGTTTTGTCTGTTTAAAAGTATACTTTTTCAACAAAAATAAAGCTTTTCCTTGCATTTCTCTTGGTTCAAATGAAAAGTGCACCAGACAAAACAGTGAGGTCAGCATTCTCATTCATTCAAATACAGTATGTTATGAAAGAAAAGAATACAATACCCGATTACTGTATCCTTTATCATCAAATCCACCAAAAATGTACAGCTTCCCGTTGATGCTGGCCCCACAGCTTCCTGACATGGAGGTAGGTAACTCTCCTTCCATCAAGTGCATTGTCCTGCAAATTAGCACATGCATTAAGTCTCATAACACTGCTTGCAAACCACCTAAAATTAACAAACTTCAAACACATCTATTAATCATTTTTATATCTAATAATACAGTTGCAATCTTTTGGCCATAACTAGCATTAGAACCTGTAGCTGATACATGGAGCCAGGCTCCTGCAGTGTCAGGGTGCTTTCACATGAATATTGTGCACATGTTTATGAAGCATCTCAATTCTTCTGAAGGTGAAGCTCACATTAAAAGAGCATTAATTGAGTCGAAACATTAAAAAACCTGGAAATACTATTAACTCCAAAACTCCTGAAATAGGAACATGGCATTGCTGTTATTTTACAGACAGAAGAGTGAAATGGAAGTAGAAATAAAGTACTGCTAATTTTGGTACCAAATACCCCACTCCCGAGACTGCATTTTGCAGTGTGTTTAGCACAAGGAAAAATCCTCAATAATGCTGATTTTCATCACAAGTTCTCTGTTCTTCAGCAGCAGTTCCTAACCTTCTCCTCACTAGTCTCACTCACACACCAGGAACTTCACCACCTCCAGCACTACACAACTGCCTGGGGAAGCTCAGCTTCTGCCAAACCCACCAAGGCTCTGCTTGGAATCATCACTCGACATCGAAAATGACTTTCCTAGGAACTCAAATTCCTACAGAAGACAGGGATCTGCATTCCCCTCTAACATACCAGCACCCAGGACACGGTTTGTTCAGGATTCCCACCCTGCTGCCACACCTCCTGTAGATGCAGTGGCCCAGTGCATCTTCACCCCAGCTTTGCTGCCCACACCGACTGCTTTCACCCCGTGGTTTCTGGCTGTCACTTCCTTCCTCTGCCATTACCATTTGTTTTTCTCAGCTCTCCACCTGACCGTGCCTTCCACCAGGGTCCTTAGCCCCATCTCCCACCTTCAAAGCCTGATTCCACTTCTCCCTCTCTCTGCTAGATCCTGTATCACCACACTTCTTGACCCAGTCAACTCATCCCCTTCTTCGACACATCCACATTAGATCAGACACCTTCATTTCCTACAGCTGGTGGCTACACAGAAGAAAAGGCTTCTTACAGCTGTGAGTCCCGATGCCTGACCTTACCCCAACCCAGAGAAACTGGAGGTAGCATTAAAAGGAAAAGCTTTGTATGCACTGAATCACCAGATGTGAACAAAGTGCCCTGTCCCTGCTGCAAACGGTGCTTGCAGCTGCTCAGGGCACCGCTTCCCAACACCTTTGGTCCAGCCCCAGCACTGCCATGGTCCAGCACACCCTCCCACCCCTCCTGGCTCTTGTCCTCTCCTTCCTGCTTGCTCCCACGCCATGCAGTACACTCAGCTGTACAACACTCCATGCCATAACCTGAATGAGATTGAGAATGGATCCAGGTTAAAAATAACCCCAAAAAAAGAAGTTCTATTTAACCTGGATCGCTTTCCTGACCCAATTCCCTGTGGGACCATACAAAGAGCTGTGCCAGCACAACTAGCACAGGACACGAGAGGTGAAGACCAAGAGTGTGAGGTTGCTTCAGCCAAGCCTTTCCCCAAAATAAAACCAAACAGCAAACCACAGCCACACTGAGGGCAAGAGAAAGAAAAAAAAGAGAAAAAAGACTTGCTAGAACATCACACACAAACTGTTGTTTGCAAAGTCAGTGCCTTGACCACAGCTGTGGAACTTTGTATGTACTGGAAGACAACTTCCAGATCCAGCCCTCCTCCCTTTCTCCCTCCAAACTGCTGGTGTGAACACGGGTACTCAATGGATCCAGGCAAGGAATACATAACCAGGTGGCAGACAGAAAGACAGCTGGCAGAAAACACGTGTAAACCCAAACGGGTACTGCTTCACCAGGCTGAATGTGGTTATTGTGACAGAAATCACTGGGAAATGTTTGAAAGAGGCACTGTTATCTCTCCCCACCCAGGGTATGTGAACACTGTGAATACAGAATGTATAGATTAAATTGCTAGTGACATGCAAGGTCTGGTTAGTTGTAAGTTGTGTTCTGAGTGTATTTGCATAAATAAGCAATAACAAAGAGTATATAATTGTAAATATAGCAAGAATGCAAAGATCCAGTATTTAAACATTCCTTTTAATGTAAGAGTTAATGTATGGAGAACTAAGCCAAAACAAACGCCCAAATAAAATGCACCTGTTTCCTCAACAGGGCCTTAAGCCAACCATTTCAAACATCCCCTTGAAAAAACAATTACACTTAAGGAATTAATGTGATCCCTAGAGTTAATTTGCAAGTACCCATGTCTGTTCTTCAGTCTTTACATTAAACATCTATTTAAACTCCAGGGAACATGACCAACAACCCACACAACTCCAGTCTTTCCAATGCAGCTAGCTGTAATCTATGCAAACATCAACTTTATATAGTAATTAAATATAAATTATGCCATTTACCATAACCCGCTATCCATTTCATAGATCCAGAGCTCGTCATTAGGCAGATAAACTTCATTTTCTTCAATGGACTGAAACCAAAGAAAAAAATAGCAAATGTTAAATCAATTAGGCACTACACACCATACGTTTTCAAATGAAAACACCAAATCACGTTACTTAGCAACATGGAATAATCTTAAGGAGATAATCTACCAGAGCAGAAGTCACACCCCAGCATCACTGCTCTGATCATTACAATTTTAAACAAGCAGCAATGGCAATATTTTACATTTCCTACTAGAAGTTAAAAAAAGATGTTTTTCATTTTTTTGAAGCTACTAAAAATTGGGTGTTTGCTGGCGTCATTGAGCTTTGTTGGTTGTTAAAAGCACCTTTAATCACTCATTTTAAGGTGTGAAGATTACTAATAAATACGTTTGCTATGCCAGAGGTAGGGAGAGAAGTGTTTCAATACTCAAAAGGCAATATGAATATAATACAACAGCCAGTTTATACAAATTAGAACGTAGCACAGATTAACTCATCAGGAAACATACACATCTGTTACTAGCAGGTAGTATAACCTTACCACAACACAGCCATGGATTTAAACCTGTAAAATCTCCAGTGAGACTGTCAGAGATGCTTCCCTCCTCTATTACAATGCTGCTACTAAAAGAAGGATTTTTTCAGTCATGAATGCGATCACTCAGAGCAAATCTTGCTGTACTGTCAGCCCCCACACCTCCACACACAGAGCACCAAAGCATTAATGCCCTTATTCAGGGCTTTTTGTATATTTAAGGAAAAAAAGAGTTCTCCTTCACCCAAAGGATTTTTTTTCCCCCTCATCCCACAACCCCTTCTTATCTTTTCCAGAAACTGAGATACCGTGTAGATGGGTCAAGAACTCAACAACTAAACAGAAAGTTAGAAAAAAGTATTTGTTTTAAAAATAAGGAACTCAATTCCTCAGTCCTGCACTGATTTACCAACTTAATGCTCTGCCTAGGTGTGTAACAACATAAACCAGACAAGATTTGAAGCCCCTGAGTTAAAACTCATTATCTTTTGTTTTGGGAGATGCTTTTAATTAGGAGGCAATTCTTGGCATAATGTAAAAATACTAAATGTAACCAAAAAGAACAGTTACTTGCAGTGACTGAAGGGAGGAACTTAAAAGGACAAAATGTCAAATATAAAAGAGCTTGACCTACGCCGTAACTTGAAGGAGAAAATCAATTCCTTTGTGGAAAACAGATCTGTGAAGGCTGCCAGACAGAGGCCATGTGAGGAAGAAAAAATAATTGGGGAAATAATGATGAGGAAGAGTAACAAACAGGAGAAGGAAGGCTGAAAGAATGCAATTCAGCACTTAGGCTGGGTAACAATTACACCATTAATTATCGTCTTGGCATTGGAAAGAAACGAAGGACTGAGGGAATGAGCAGCCAGAGTCAGTAATAAAAAAAAATGATAAAAAAGTAGATCAGAATTAAATGAACGTGAGGAAAGGAAGTTAATTATTAAATTCTGGGTTTGTATTTAACCATTTACTTACTGATACTGATTATTTGACTTTAAATGATACTTTTTTATTACCTTCTCCATTTGCAAGGTGCCAGCCAGGCATTACACACTCTGTTTGGTACAGGTTATCCTGCCAGGTACTGCCCACGAGGCAGGCTCTGCTGTTACACACAGCTTGCACCTTTCAGAGTGCCAAAGTCTGCTCGATTTAACCCAGATACGTCAGCGGTCAGAGGCCGAGTGTTTGCTACAGAACCAGCCCCGAGCAAACACAGTGACTCCAAAAACAGGTTTGCTGGGCAGCAGTCCACCATCACCATGTAAAAATGCAGATTATTTACTTCTATAAAGAGTAATGATGATTTTCATAAATTCAGATAAATACGGAAAATCGCTTAAAGTGTTTGCAAAGTTTATCTGCTAAACTCAACACACATGGTCTGACTGTGCCACGAACCCAGGGTCCTTTCTCAGAACACCTTTGAGGACACTGTGCTAGCCAGCCCAACCTCAGCCCCTAAAGATCAAGAACTACCCGAGTATTTCCAGGGATTTTAGGTGTATTGTGGAGTTTAAGGCCAGACAAGCACACTAAGCCTCCCTGTAGATCACAGGTGACTTGCTTTATTTAAACACAGGCTCATTCTAAAGGTGGCCAAGTTCTTGACACTACAGAATATGTATTCAGGTCCTTGCAGTCACTACAAACACCACCTACCCAAGACCCCCAAAGGGAAGCAGTGGGAACAGCCCTTTTCAGGTCAAACAAATCGAGCTCAGGAGCTAAGCAACTCTCCAAAGTTCACAAGCTGCCCAGTGCCACCCTGTCTGATGTTTTCAGTTAAAAAACAGAACAAAAAACCCATTCAAATTCCCAGAAACTAAACTATGCTGTGCTGCAGGAAGAGACCACCAGCCCATAGCACCCAAGAGTCCTGGAAGCAATTGCACAGGCTTGTAATTCACAATCTGTTTTAAAATTTAAATCCAGGAGCCCCTAACGAGAATGCTCTGCTTGAGCTCGGGACAACAAGCTTTGTGCATTTGAAAGTTTACCTCAGCCTGTGAAAAACAGCAATAAGACACTGGAAGTGTTAATAGCAAGGTGTTTTTGAGCTGGTTAAAGCCAGCAGCACAGCTACCTTCATGTTAGGGCCAGCATGCACAGATACTGTGGATAAAAGGGGCTGTTTTTAATGTAGTATCATTCAGTTATCTTTTGGATTGAATTAATCCAGAGACAAGAGTCACCAGGATTTGCTTATGCCACAACTGGCACTGATATTTTGATGGAAAAACTGAAAAATAAAGCAGATGTGGTTCTCCCCTACCACCAGGAGGAAAACACACCGTACGTGACACACGGCTACTAATAGGTGAACAATGCAGGGACTCGGGAACGAGAATTACACACCGGAAAGGCACAGCTACAAATTACAGCCCTCACCCCGCAGAGGGAGGGAAACAGAGGCTCTCCCAGAGCACCCAGGAACCACAAACCGGCTCCACCAGCCCTGCCCCGCGATGGAGGCGGCTGAAAACGGGTCAGCAAGCAGCCACAGGCGCCGGCCAAGGGGGTCTCTGCGCTTAGGGAAGGGGTGAAGGGCTGAGGGGGGAGCAGAGCGAGGGGAGCAGAGCAGAGGGAGCCCCCTCCTCCTCCTCCGCGCCCTTCGCCTCAGCGAAGCCGCTGCCGCCGCCGCCGCCTTTTAAACCGCCCGCCCCCGCGGCGCGCGCTGCCCCGCCAGCCAATCACCGCCCGCGCTGAGGTAAACAG
>VZRW01012360.1:1810-13607 GCA_013398125.1 Aegotheles bennettii
TGGGGCTGTTCAGTCTGGAGAAGAGGAGGCTCAGGGGGGGCCTCATCGCTCTCTACAACTGTAAAGGGAGGCTGTAGTGAGGCAGGGGTAGTCTCTTCTGCTGTGCCCATACTGAAAGGACAAGAGGAAACGGCCTGAAATTGCAATAAGGGAGATTCAGATTGGACATTAGGAAAAATTTCTTCACTGTAAGGGTGATTAGGTATTGGAATAGGTTGCCCAGGGAGGTGGTGGAGTTACTGTCCCTGGAGGTGTTCAAGATGTGTCTGGATGTGGTGCTGGGTGATATGGTTTAGTGGTGATATAGGTAGGTGGTTGCACTGGATGATCTTGAAGGTCTCTTGCAATCTTAATGATTCTACGATTCTATATATGTACACTCCAGGAGCCCAAATAAGGAAGGAGAAGAGATATTCTTTGTGAGAAATTGAAAAGGAGTGGTCAGCATTTAGGTAATTTGAATCAGTAAAGCCCCAGCCTGATGTTCTTTGTAGTTCAGTTACTTATATCTTGTCTTTGTTGATTTTATGTCCTTGCAAGTAACGCATGGGTGTAAGATCAAGTACTCCATCTTGAACTTTTGTCTTCCTTGCTAGGGAAGTTTGTGTTTTCTGCAATAAGCTAACGATCAGTTTGCTGTGTCTGCTTGAGTCTGAGGACTGCAGTCTTTTCCCTCAAGGTACCTCAGAAGCTGACATTGTGTTCCTATCTGTGATTCTCCTTTCTTTCATACCTCCTTGTAAAATCCATGGTGTGTCTTTATTCTGCTAGGATCTTACAGTGAGATGGTTAACGTGCCTTAGTGTTCAGTAATTGAGCTCCTTGTTTTTCTGTTTTATTTTGTTTTGTTTTTTTCATTTTTTGAAAAGTCATAGTCTTGGAGAACTGGTTGAGCGGATAGCAATGTATCCATCATTTGGACGCGTTTCAGGTCATTTATGTGTTACGTATTATGTTGTCCAAAAGAAAAATAACCAGAGGTTCTGTGAATCCTTGTTCTCTTCTTGAACTGAAAAACCCATCTATGCGTCTGGAGGCTACTAGTACTGTGTAGCCTCTCTTTCACAAGCTTTAAGAGTAATGTGGTTTATATTTCCTTTAAAGTGTGTAAGATTTGCAAGCTATGCAGTAACTTTACAGTGATCCATAGTATGGTATCAGGTATGTTAAATGAATGTGTGTATTCATGAACATAAGCAAATAGTAACTGTATATAGGGATCAACAAAGTTGGTCATCCTGTTTTCCGTGACTGGGAGATTTCTGAGAAGTCTGGAGTATAATTTACAAAGAATGTGTAGTAGGAAGACCTCCTTTTGTGGAATCTGACCTGGAGTCCACTTCAGGTTCAAACAGTCTTCCAGGTGGCTGGATAAGTACATTTTAGGAAAGAAATGAGTCTGCCTCTACCCCATTTTGATTGTTTTTACTGTGAAGTTGTAATACATCTGTAATAGAAGAACTTTCCTCAAAATATCTTCTACTGTAATACCTATATTCATGTAGGTCAGTAGAAATATTTACTGGAAGAAATGGGCAACAGGATCACGTATATTGGCTGTATTTCTTTCATGGGTATAACTGTTGAACTTCAAAAGGTAGTAAATGACCCAAAACTGGACAACAGTATGGACATCTTGATAATAAAAGGTGTAACAGATGAAAAAAAATTACCATCCTTTATATGAAAATATGAACCACAGAGTAATTAAGTATATTGGAGTGGACAGTTGCAACCCAACCCATGGAGTTCTATCAAAATCCACTTCTAGCAAATTAAAAAGAAATGTGAAAAAAGAAATTGTATTTCAATTTAGTTATTTTGGTACCACTTGGAGGGGTAATTCCAAAGACAATCCTTAGAGGATCAAGAATCTCAGTAGCTTGACTGGAATTTGGTCATTGAGAACAACCCATGAGCTGAGTAGGTTTGCCTGACTATATTTGAGAGTTGAATTTGTTCTTTGAATTCCCCATTATTTTTTTTTTAATATATGAAAGATGAGGCTGGCTTCCTCCAGTTAGAATAACCTTCAGGTTTCCAATTTCTCAAATGTATAAATTTTTGCATTGCTTCTATGATTTTACTTGTTTAGTCCTCATTTTCCCTACCGCGATCCTATGCTGTAAAAAGTGTTTAAAAAAAAATAATAAAGAAAAAGGCAAAACTACTCCAAACCCAAGGACATCAGAGTAGCAGCTCCACCATACATGAGGTGAATCTGGCCAGGATCCCAGGTGCCATGTCTGGAAGATGCTCACCACAGCTGTAGGCACTGGTGCCTCATAAAACTCAGGCTTCTCTGTCAGGGAAAAAAAACGGTGGTGTTACTCATGGGAATTTTGAACACTTGTCATGTCTGTAATTAGTTGCTTGTGAATTGCATTGTCATAGTGTTTGGTAGTTTTATTTCTGGGAGGTTGATCTCCAAGACCAGGAAAATGGTGGTGGGGAGATCAGACCAACACTGAAGCTTCCTGAGTGTTCTGAAGGGAAAAGGTGACTCTGCTAAGATGTTTTGTTCATGCTGATCTGCACTGCATGGGAGCCACTGGGGGTCCCTATGGAGAGGCAGGTCAGGGCCTGCCAGCCTGGGTCCGTCCCACCACCCCAGCTGGGAGCAGCGCAGGCTGAGGGACAGCGCCAGCCTTGGGAACCTCCCTGTGACCCAGCTGGGCCAAGAGCCTGCAGGTAGGCCTGGCTCAGCGGGGTCCAGGGTAGGGCTGTGGGGAGCTGGAGACTGCTGTGGCATTGCTGGGGTGGGGGCTGATGGTGCCAGCGGGTGAAGAGGGGTTCTGTGCTGTGGGGGAGCCCCAGGAGGGCTGTTCAGGAGGGGCGCGGCCTGTGGGTACCCTCAGGGCCCTGACACACACTGCATTGTCAGGGGGACTTTGTCCAGTTGAACGGGGTTTGGCAGTGCCTGCTGGTGTGATGGAGTGTGTAACATCACAGGATCGTAGAATCATTTAGGTTGGAAAAGACCTTTAAGTTCAATGAGTCCAACCATAAACCTAACACTGCCAAATCCACCACTAAACCAGGCCACATCTACCCATCTTTTAAATACTTCCACCACTGCCCCAGGCAGCCTGCTCCAATACTTGAGAAGTGAAGAGTACTTTTGGTGAAGAAATTTCTTTTAAACTCCACCTTAGCACAGAGTAAAATGAAAGCTGTGTACACAACCTGTGTGTATGTGGTAGAGATGAAGACGCCTCTGATTATCTGACCAGAGGAAGGCTTGGAGGACTGGAGATTTCTTTGTTTTACGTGAGAAGTTACTAGTACTGAGCTGGAAGTTCACATAGTGTGTGTGGTCTGAATGACCTTTTCAGTTGTGGTTGTGCATGTGCATATTCTTGACTTCTAGAAGCTCTGCTGACTCCATCTCAAAATATAACGGATGGGTAGTCAAACCACAGAAGCTCAATTTTGAGGTCAGTGCCTTGGGCTTCACAATTAATTCTGTATTTTGAAGCTTTAAACCCAAACTTAAACATAATGATTTGTACTACTTCGGCTGCTGCCAAATTCTGTAATGACTGTTGTTCAACAAGCACAATTATCTTTTGTTTTGGATTTTTAAAACCCTAGAAATCTAATGTAACTGTGTCTCTGATGTTCTCACGCATTTATGAATGTAGAGAAGGATCTCAAAGACAATTTGAGACTTCACCATAGGCCTTTAAAACTATAGCTTTGAGAATCTCTTTTTGCCAAGTTTTGGAAGCTTTCCGCTCTTAAGGAAATTGAGAATACATCTTCTCCATATTAAACGTTAAAGCCATATATTTTAAGAAGAGGTTGTAAATGCAAATTAGTCAGACAATGGCATTTTAATAATCTGTTTGGTGAGGTTAGCATCACATTAGCAAGGGCATTTTAGAAGTCGCATTATCTGTGGGCAGTGTGGTCTCAAGAGTTTGGTTGTGAATATGTTAGAGGGCTTGTGGGATTTATGGACTCATTTCATGGTGGTTGTGTTTGGTTGTTCTGGGGTTTTTTTCTCCAGACTTCCTGTTCTGGTTTTGAGTTAGTGGATTTGGTAACTCCTCTCTCACTCCACCTCCATTCCCCACTACATTTTCTTATTGTGCTGTTTGAAAACTTAAAGGATTATGGAATGCCTTGCCTTAGCTGGTCATGATGGAAACGTACAAATCTTGCTTTGTCTCCTTTGTTTGGGGTGTGTGTCTTGCCAGCATATTAACATCTACACTTGAAAATGCGCTTTGCTGGTGGGTAGGTGGGTCTCTCTCAGTTCCATATCCCATGCAGACAAAAAAGATGAAGGACACACATTGTGTTTCAGTTTCTTTTGATATATGAGCTCCAACTACTGGTTTGTTTTTTTCTTTGTGCAATGCCTGAATTTTAAAGAAAAATGTGAAAATGATAGAGCAGAATTCCTTACAAAATGCTTCATCCAGCTTTCAGTGTGATGCCTGGTGAAAACATCAACCTGAGGTCCATTCAGCTGTACCTCATGTTTGTTCCTCATTACTGCAGTAAGACTAACTAACCTCTTCTCTGACTTGGTGCTGCCTTTGTGATAAAGACCCTGCTGAGATTCAAGCTGGAACCCATTAGGAAGTCTCCATCAGTTTTTGTAATCAGCCGCTATTAACAATCTCTCAACTCTTCCTTCTGATTTGTAGCAGAAGGATACTGTTGGTTTAAGACTGTCTAGACAGCAACCGGCATTCTTAAGGATACCTTCTCCAAGCAGCAATGTGTTGTGACTGCTGGAGATGGGGATGGTGGTGGGTTTTATCTCTGGAAGCTGCCAGGATTATGTTTTTTCAGAACCTCAGTTTGCTCTCCCTTCTGGGTTTTGTAAGCTGGCCTGAAGTTTCCAAAAGAGACGGAGCTGAAAGCGTTTTGTGGTGGTGCCTCGAAAGAGTCTGAAGTTTCTCTAGGGGTGGGGGGAACTGGGCGTGAGGGGGAAAGAGCGAGATTTTTGTGTTTGTGTGTTGTTTTTCCTCTGTTCTACACAATGGAGCTTTCAGAGAACCTCTCTTAAAAGGCATAGCTACAGCCTTTGTGTGAAGGGTGTGTCTGCTGGCAGGGTTTGCTGATGCAGACTGGCTGGCTGGTGATTAACAAAGGTCATTAGACTTTGGAATCTGGCAGGGGAGTGGGGTTGTGTGTCTTCTGCGCCAAGCAGGAGGGCTCCCGAGAGACCGGGCAGGCTGGAGGTCCCCTGCCTGACTCCCCCCTCTCGCCCCCCCTTCTTCCCCCCTTCTGTGAGGCTCAGCTGTGTGTTGCCTCTGCCTGTAGGACAGCTTGGACCAGTGTCTTGATGCTGTAATGCTCTCTTTCTGGAACGAACTGTCATATTTGTCATCCATGAGACAGGGGAACCAACCCTAGGAGATGCTTGCCGGCAGCCTGCTCAGGGAGGGAAGGTGCTGCTTGGGCAGTGCAGGGGGACAGCAGCAACATGGCTTGGGGGTCTAGGTACGAAGAAGGGGAGATGCGTTCTGGGGATGCCGGTATTTCAAACGTCACCCAAGGAAGAGGATGGAAAAAGGGCAGGCGGGGGAGCGGAAGAAAAAGCCTAGTGTGCTTGAGATGAAGCTGAGATAAGTGAGGCCATGTTGTGCACAGGCGAGAAGCTCTGAGCCTCTGAGAGCGGGAGTTGTCTGAGCTAAAATGGCTGCTCCCAAAGCTCAGAGGACTAGGGCAGCTTAGTGAGTCTTAAAGCTTCAGTGACGCAGGGGCTCATATCTCTTGAAAGTGTGATAAACACATTCAGCAGAGCTGTGGCTTGTTTGGCTGAGATGAAAGGACTAAGCTTGGGGGATGGGTAGTGAAAACTGGATGATCTGCTTTTCTGTGAAGTGCTCTAAATGCAGGAGTCGTCTGCTCCATGGAAAAATTTGTTTTCAGGTCTAATGGACTGTGCTAAAGGAGACGTGGGGTGGGGCTTCACTCACTGCTGTAATTTGATCCAGAGCAGATAGCAACCTCTTCCACACAATTTGGTCTGGTGCTTGCACATAAAAGCTTGAGTATCTCGATTATTGTAACTTTGTTAGCTGAAAAGAAGCTGGTGCAGCGTTCATTTTCTTTATTGGTGGTGGGAGGGAGTGGGTGGAGAGAAAGGACACAGTACAGCCTGCAAAGTAATGTAGGTAGATACGTGAAGAGCCTCTTTGCTCAGACCGTCCAGGATTTGAGTTGGTAGAAGTTTATTTTAGCAGGCTATCAGAAGAAGCATTCCTTCATATAAAATCCCGATGCAGATCCCTCTCTTGTTTCTGTGCCCTAATGTTTCAGAGCTTTCTCCTTGCTGTGGACGTAGCTTCGTACTCTACGTACAATAAACACGTGGAATTTTCAGTGCTTTCGTCTGCCCTTGTGTCTTGGACCTCTCAATCATGCAGTTTATCATCCTTTCCCAGCACAGTATAGGAAGTCTTAAAGAAGTAATTCCTGTGTTAACATGGAAGGGTTGCTTGTGTCTAAGTAATGCACAGAGTAGGAGGGTCTAAGGCTTTTTGTCTTGACCTGTGCTTTGTGTCTCCTTCATGACGGTGCAGAAACATACAACTCTTTGTTGCAGGATTAATTGGTCACAAGCTGAACCATCATGCTTCATATTACCATATCTTACTGTTGCTTTGTACTTTAAGGTATGCAAGGCTTTTGGATAGATCAAGGAAGTCATGATGTTTCTGAGTCTTTGTAACTTGCGTTTCCATTGTATTTTTGCAGTGCTCTTATTCCATTGCTGTCCCTCTCTTCCTCCAGCCCTCTCCATCCCCCAGACTGTTACCACACAAAGGTGACATCTCCAGAATAGACTACAATGAAACTGCAAACGTTTTAACAAAGAATAGAGATGCCCTTACAAAGCTTGGTGGAATTAGGGCAGAGCAAAGCATTCCACTGCATCTCATTCTGCAGTTATGTCTATGTTTTCCACCAATGTCAGGATTGATAGGATGTTGAGAAAGGCAAGTTTCTTCCTGTGAAGCTTTTTGATCTATGGTAGTGAAACAGACAGGACTTGGCAACTTGAAGAAGGTTTAGACTGGGTCTCGTAAAGGCAGAAGCACTGTCTTCTCATTGTAAATTCCAGTGCATGACTGGGAGTAACGTACTGTTTCTCCAGCATGTGGTTTGTGGTCTTTGAACAAGACAAACTTCTGAACAACAGCCCTATCCTGTGTAATGGAAAAGCCAAGAGGACAAAGTCCATTGAATCAATAGTCACTTGTCAGAAAGTTGACTGTTTGTAGTGTTAAGTCAGCAACTTGTGAGCTACCTAGATAGGACTTGATGTGAATCTGAGTTGATGCTTCTTAATATGGTAAGCAAAGGTTGATTTTTACACCATACTATTTGCAAAATCTCTGGAAATGACTGAGTCATCATTAACTTGATATTACCTGTTTTCAAGATTTGTTCTATGGCATTGTATAAAACATACCTGTTCTTCTCTCCTTCCCCTCTTTTTCTTGCAGAATTTTCTGATGTAAAAGATCATCCCTGAACCATGGAGGTGCTGCAGTGTGATGGCTGTGATTTTCGAGCTCCATCTTATGAAGACCTAAAAGCTCACATTCAGGATGTTCACACTGCTTTTCTGCAGCCAACTGATGTCTCTGAGGAAAGTCCCAGCCAGCCAAGGTCTGGTTCCATGAATGCTAGCAACCAGACTGAGGTTGAGTTTTCTTCTGTAAAGGATGAATTTGCAATTGCAGATGAAATAGCAGGTAAGTCTCAACTCTTAAGTTTGATCTCAACTCTAAGATCTCAACTCTAACACCCTGTTTTACGTGTGGCTTATTTCGGTGTGTTTTAGTTTCCGCTTTTAATGTGACTTCAAAAACTTGCATCATCTTTATTGCTGTGTCAGCTAAGCAGATGTCAAGCTTCAGCCATACTGGTTCTGACCATGACTTTTTCTGTAAATGCAAACATAGAGACTGATTTTACTTCCCAGCTGCTTTTCCTGTATTGCTTCATACTGGTTTTTGGTTTTCAGATTTTCATGGTTCTTCTTCACTACCATGAACCACCTCAATTTTTTCAACTTTATTAGTGTACTAGCTTTCTTTTTTCCCCAAGAAGATTATTTTGGAAATTATCCCAAACTGTACGCCATAGTCATACATATGTAAACACTATGCATAATGGTCATTCTTCTGACCATTTCCAGATATGTAGATCTCACCATCAGTAAGTGGGGGTATCCTGATGTGATTATTATCTCTTCAGGATGTGGTTGCATTCTTATGCATACAGGATGGGTGGAGAAAAAACCTCTTTATTGGTTTTATTTATTTACATATACACCTTAATTCTCATTTTAGGGCAAAATGCAACAAGTCAGATGGGGACTGGAAGTTACTATAGCCAGAGCCAGACATTCTATGGTCAGCACATGGCTCCAAATCCTAAACCAACCAACAAGTTTTTCCAGTGCAAGTTCTGTGTGCGTTACTTCCGTTCCAAAAACCTCCTCTTAGAGCACACACGCAAGGTTCATGGAGCACAGGCTGGGGGGAGCTCAGTGGGGCCACCAACTGCTAGTTCCCTAAATTACAACGTCATAATGCACGAAGGGTTTGGCAAAGTTTTCAGTTGCCAGTTCTGCACCTACAAGTCACCTAGGCGCGCAAGGATTATTAAGCACCAGAAAATGTATCACAAAAGCAACCTGAAAGAGAGTTCAACTGCTGCTGCTGCTGCCGCTGCTATGTCTGAATCAACGTCTGCTTCTGTGCCAGTGCAGGAAGCCTGCAAGGAGCTGCCTGCAGAGGTGGTGGAGCGAAGCATTTTGGAATCCATGGTCAAGCCTCTGACGAAGTCTAGGGGCAACTTTTGCTGTGAATGGTGCAGTTACCAGACACCTCGAAGGGAGCGCTGGTGTGACCACATGATGAAGAAGCATCGCAGCATGGTAAAAATACTGTCAAGCCTGAGGCAGCAACAAGATGGAACCAGTGCACCTGATGTACAGAGTAAGAGTGGCCAGAGTGCCTCTCCCAACTCTAATTATGTCTCCATGAATACAACAGGACGTGAAATGTCGAATGCTAATATCTCAAACTACAGGAGCTCTATGGGCAATTCCCTTATCAGGCCCAACTCTTCTGCATCTTCCAAGTTTTCTTCTGTGTCTTACCCTCAAATAAAGCCTAAGTCACCTCACAACTCGGGCATGGTTAATTTGTCTGACAGATCCCGCTATGGAATTGCTGATATGACAAATTCTTCTGCTGACCTGGAAACAAGCAGTATGCTAAATGACTCCAGCTCAGAGGAAGAGCTAAATGAAATGGACAGCGAGAATGGCTTGAACTCCATGGATCACCAGACCTCAGGAATGTCTGCAGAGCAGCTGATGGGATCTGATGGCAACAAACTATTGGAAACAAAGGGGATTCCCTTTAGAAGGTATATGAACAGGTTCCAGTGTCCTTTTTGCCCTTTCCTGACGATGCACCGCCGAAGCATTTCCCGTCACATTGAGAACATCCACCTGTCTGGGAAGACAGCTGTGTACAAGTGTGATGAATGCCCTTTCACGTGCAAGAGTTCATTAAAGCTTGGTGCCCATAAGCAATGTCATACAGGAACAACATCAGACTGGGATACTATGAACTCTCAGACTGAAAGCATCACCTCTTCTTTGAATGACAGCACACTGTCTTATGAGACTGGCAATATAAATGGCAGGAAGTCAGCTGGGATGATGGAATCAGTGCAGCCACAGCAGCCACAGCAACAACAGCAGTCACCCCAGCCCCATTCACAGCATCCCTACAAGTGCACAATGTGCAACTATTCCACCACAACTTTGAAAGGCCTCAGAGTTCATCAGCAACACAAGCATTCGTTCTGTGACAACTTGCCAAAATATGATGGACCGCCATCAAACACACCACAAGAGAGCGAGGCAGAAGCTCATGCCTCTGCCAGCACAGTAAAGAAGAGCCAGACCTCCATCCTTGGGCTGTCATCTAAAAATAACTTTGTTGCAAAGGCCCCTCGGAAGGTGTCAAATGACTTCCCTTTAGATCTCTCTCCAGTGAAAAAGAGAACTAGAATTGATGAAATAGCAAGCAACCTGCAGAGCAAAATCAACCAAAACAAACAGCAAGAAGATGCTGTGATTAATGTAGAGGATGATGAGGAAGAGGAGGAGGACAATGAGGTCGAGATAGAAGTGGAGTTAGACAGAGAAGAAGAGCAAACAGAACCAATGGTAGAGGTTTCCAGTTCTTATGCACCCCAGCAAATGTGGGGCAGAGAGGCTAATGATTCCCAGAAGGAGACAAACTTTAGAAGCTTGCAGCATGACTACAATTCCACCAATGGAGCAGAGATTGAGCTCACCTTATCTGAAGATGAGGAAGACTATTATTCTTCAGTCAGCATGAAGGACCACCAGAGCCCTAACGCCTCTGTTCTGGGGAGCCAGTCAAATATATATGGTACTGATCAGAACAACGAGAATTCAGAGTTTAATGACTCTGGCAGGCTTTACTATTGTAAACACTGTGATTTCAGCAACAAATCTGCCAGGAGTGGTAGCACTCACTACCAGCGAATGCATCCTTATATTAAATTCAGCTTTAGGTATATCCTGGATCCCAATGATCACAGCGCAGTATACCGGTGTCTTGAGTGCTATATTGACTACACAAACTTTGAAGACCTGCAGCAGCATTATGGAGAGCATCACCCTGAAGCTATGAATGTACTGAACTTTGATCATTCTGATCTGATCTACCGCTGCCGCTTCTGCTCTTATACAAGCCCGAATGTTAGAAGCCTGATGCCACATTACCAAAGAATGCATCCCACAGTGAAAATTAACAATGCAATGATATTTTCAAGCTATGTTGTCGAGCAGCAAGAAGGCCTGAACACAGAATCTCAGACACTGAGAGAGATCTTGAATTCTGCTCCAAAAACTATGGCAACCTCCACCCCCGTGGCTCGCGGGGCTGGTGTGCCAGCTGGTTTTAACAAAAGTGCCGCCAAGAGTTTTAGTCCTGAATGTGAAAATCAGAAGGAACCTTCAGTCAATTCTGTGGTTGTTTATGACTGTGATGTGTGTTCATTTGCAAGTCCTAACATGCATTCGGTTCTGGTGCATTACCAGAAAAAGCACCCTGAAGAAAAAGCATCATATTTCAGAATTCAGAAGACCATGCGTGTAGTCTCTGTTGAGAGGGGCTCTGCCCTGGCTCAGATGTCTTTTGAATTGGGGACACCTGTCTCTCCAAAACTGTCTAACTTGGGTTCTCCACCTCCCCCACCACCACCTCCAGAACTCGCTACTGAACTCTACTATTGCAAACACTGTTCATACAGCAACCGCTCAGTTGTGGGAGTGCTTGTCCACTACCAGAAAAGGCACCCAGAAATAAAAGTCACTGCCAAATACATCAGGCAGGCACCCCCTACCGCAGCGATGATGAGAGCTGGTGAGTTGCCACCTGGTATTCAGAGGCCACCAGTGTCAATGCAGTTGAGCCGGGCTGGATCTGAGGCCTCTATGAATCCTTCTGAGAATGAAATGTTCTTCTGCCAACACTGTGATTATGGAAATCGGACTGTGAAAGGTGTGCTCATTCATTATCAGAAGAAGCATCGTGACTTCAAAGCTAACGCAGATGTGATTAGGCAGCATACAGCCACCATCAGAAGCCTTTGCGATCGCAGCCAAAAGAAGTCAACTGGCAGCATGCTTGCTCACACCTCCAGCAGTGAACGGGACAAGTCAAAGCTGAGAGCCCTCAAGTGCAGGCAGTGTAGCTACACATCACCTTAC
>VZRW01012364.1:0-44623 GCA_013398125.1 Aegotheles bennettii
GTGCATCCATCACTTGCTCCACAATAGCATGGTGGCATGACAGGAGGGGAGTGCATCCATCACTCGCAATACTAAACCTCAGTCAGCATTCATCAATTTAATGCTGTGTTTAGAAAAATTTTGTTAAATGGTCACGAACTGATTGTGTTACAGAAGCCATAATTATTTTACTGAGCAGTGCCTGTATTAAATTATATATATTTTTTTAGTTAATATATATCAGTTCCACCTAGAAGGAAATAGTCAAAACTTCTTCAATTCTATTGCATTATTTGCCATATATATTTTCATACCATTTTTATGTATTCTTACAACCTCGATGTCAAAGACCTTTTGTTGTATATAATGTTTATATATATATATACACTTTCTGAACTAGTTGCTAAGAATAAGCAGTGGATTTTTTCAATATGGTCTACTTCTGAACTTGAAACACATCAGATTTTCAGGGTGATTCTGTTGTGAGACTCCAGTAAATGGAACACTTTGCATGGTACCCTATTAGAAAGTGTTATGGATTGAAGGAAAAGGTCAGTCTTACCACAATTTTTGCAATACAGCATGTAACAGTGCATTAGGAGTTGGAATATAGCAAGAGCTAATATTCCAATACATTTTTTTCCTTATTAGAAAGACAAGAAACTAGAAGCTTTACATAATCAGGGTTAAAGGTTTCTGTAAAAGCTTAAAATGGTGCAAAAGTATTCTTTTTAAAAATTTAAACCTGCAATTAGAGGTGTATCCAAGACATACAGCTATGATCTTGTATCCCAAAGAGAAATTGGGCATGTTTTTAGAGCAGAGATTTTAATAAAAGACTTTTATTTGTCTCAGTATGTTTTTGCATTAGGAGAGGTTAAAAACAAAATTTAGAATTTGTGTCAGTTCATCTTCTGGTCAGCCCTGAGGTTAAATATTTGAGTCTAGTATCTTGTTGTAGATCCATTTCCAATTTTAATCTCCTCCAGACAGTGGACATAACTGTCTTTCAGTAGTTCTTTGTCATTGAATAGGCATATAAGAATATGTATCCAATTTATTTTCAAACCAATTTTAACAGTTTAGCTATGTTATACAAGCTGAAATACTTTGGCACAAGGTCTTCCCGTTCCCAACATCTTCTGTTAATATTATAGTTACCGCTCAGAAAGTGGTTCAGTAATGTCAGAGAGCACTGTCATGGAACTCTGGAACTCTACAGATGTTAGCTTATAATTTAAGTGTTTGTTTTTTTCATTGTTAGTATTTACTACAGGGAGCTTATTTCCTCATTCTGACCTTACCATCCTCAGCTTTTGATGCATGACATGGGATGTGAGAAAACAGGATATATATAATCTTTTTTACTATTATTAGGCTTTTTAAACAGTCCTGTGTGGTGTTCTGCTGCACTGAATCCTACAACAATCAATAATATTTCTGAAAATAATTTTGAGAGGTTAGAAATTGTGTACAATGTATAATGAATAAACTATATTATGCTGAAAATACAAGTTCAGATAAATATCACCTATTTTTTAAAAAAGCAAAATTCCTGCAGGAACAAAAATCCTGAAGTACTGGTTTGCTCAGAAAAATGAGTTTAGTAAGTCATTATAAAGCATGTTCTATTTTATGAGGAAGCTGCTTCCAAAACAATGCCAATATTGTGTCTTTCTGGAATGTTATGCACAAAAGTATTAGTTGCTGCTGTCAATTTTAGCTTCATAAATAGTATGTAATAACATGTAGTACATACTAAGAGTTCAGAATGGGTAGACTACACAGACCTTTATTTGTATACTTTCTAGAGACAAAACAGCTAAAATACTAGATCAAAGATTCCAAATTACTAAGGGTTACCCCTTCTCAGATTAAGCTCATTCAGGAGTTGAATTTGCATGTCAAAGTAGTTCTTCACCTTTTTTTCTTTTTCATTGATTTTATTCTCTTTATAGACACAAGATACACAGTATTTATTGCACACGAGTGAAAAATTGCTGTATTGCCTAAAATGGGAAATAAATATTCCTGAAATAAAAATTTTGTTCTGTTTCTCCCCAAACATTCTCTATGTTATGCATAATCTACATTTCAATCTGAAGTAATCACTGTACTGTATGAAGACCTTAACATTACAAGTATTTAATGAAATATCTCCAAACAAAGGATCTATAGGACAATATTATGCAAATTTTAGTACTGTGCAGTTAGAAATTATGCTACTGAAACTTCTCCATCAGTTGCTTAAGTTTTATAAATATATGAAGAACTGAAAGCAGTATCAGCTTATTGTTGAAAGAACACCATGAAAACCAATGTCGACCATAGACAACAATGGTTTAAGAACTGGCCTAAACAGAGCAAGATTTGTAGTTTTTATCAGCCAACTGAGAATTTGAAAAAAAATGAAGAAAATAAAAAGTAAATACACTAGCAGCAGTGATATTGGTTTGACATACTTACTTTCAAGGCTGTTAAATTATTTTTAAACACCTTTCTGATAATCTACACTGACCTTGTCTTTAATAACCTATGTAACTTATTCTCAAACAAAATGCTTCAAGCATATGAAACAAACTTTGAATGATAAATACCATTGTCAATCAAATGTATAATATCCTTAAATAGAATGCCAAGTTTGTTTGGCAAGATTGTTTCTCCATGATGTCATGCAGTTGACATTAATAATGCTTCTCATGTTTAATTCCAGAGAGATATGTAGACCATATCATCCTTCCTGTGATTTTGTTCAACATTTATGTCAAGCTGCCCGAGTTTGTCAGTTTTCCGAAGTCTGCTCTCTGAAGCTTGCAGACTACTCTACATTCTCTTCTGCGGACTGTCATTGATTTCTAAGTGACTTTCAACCCATTATTTTAAAACAATGAAGAGTTACTAATCTAATTTAGCATGAAAAAATGCTAATTTAACATTCAAAGCTGTTTTCTTAGTGTCCATGCTGATCTACTGTAAAAGTGAAAAACTTGTTATGAATTGTAAGCTCTGAGTACACCCTTAGGACTGGAAATATAAAGAAGAAATATTCATCAAATACTATTTAATTTTTATTGTTTTACCACCCTCCTCTACTAGAAAGATCTGAATTAGTTTTAAGAATTATCTTGACCCTGATGTATATTTTTTTAAATGTTTAATACTCATTTAAATGGCGTTGAACTGAAAAGGCTGGTAGAGTCTAGATTTCCATCTTTCATTCCAGTGGTGCAATGTTCATCTGCTGTTGCTGTTCCTTTATTCTCTTTCCTTTGGAACAGTGACTTCTTTTCCTAATTTCAACAATGATGTCATGCAACATTACATGTTCAATAGCATTGTATATTAACATGATATTTTAAATTTAAACCCATAAATTTGTATCCAGTCGCTAATGTTATGGCTTACTTAAGAAGAGAAAAAGTGTATTGCTTTTCTTGAACAGTCCCCTTTCTCTAAGGAAAGATTTTTGGCAATTTATGTGTAAGACCATACTTTCTCATCAGAATGTCATTTTAACCAGAATAAGCTACATTTTTTTTCCAGGCACATTAGTAATAATAGTTAAACTTTATAACTACAGGATTTGAAAGTGACTACGAATTTTATGGATTCAGTACTGTTAATTAGTAAAATGATCTGTCAAGCACAAGTTGCATACTTAGCATAAGAAAGTATAGTACCAGTGTGACATTATAGAAAGGTTACCCATGAGTTATCATGTAGACATCTTAATTTATGGTAGCATATCAATTAAAGAAGCAATTGGAAGTGACACATGCTTGAGAGTTGAATATTAAAGGCATGATTGCATGTTGTCTGCCATGACAACCAAAGACTTGTGAACTGAGCCTAAAGCATGCTGCAGTCCTTGAACTGAATTTAGTCAGTGCTGGAACACCATTTGCTGTAGGTAAAGGTTACCTGTGTTCAGAAGAAACAAGATGCTGTAGTCAGTGGTTCAGAATTTTGATATATTTAGGCAAAAAAGATGGAGATGGGAACATCTATGTCTATTTTCATCTGTGTAATCAGAACATAAACCAAGTTATGTTATACTACAGCTAGGCAGTTTCAGAACAGGATCCTTCTATTCTCCCCCTTAACAATGAAGATAATCAGAAATACAATTTAGCAATATACATTCTCTGTGACCGGGAATTTTGGTATGGTCTAGCTTAAATAGGAATCAATATTTTGGTATGTGTGCTGAGGCAAATATGAACATCAAAATCACATGCATATAATTTAGTTTTTCCTCAAAAGACTGTTTCTAAGAACATGAAGTAGGACTGTACATGAAAAATTGTTACAAATGGGACCAAGAATTGCACTGGATCTGATCTATGTGTAAATACAGGAAAGGGTATAAAAATTTCACAACAATGTTAGCATCTGAAATATAATCAGATGGCTATAAATGCCTCTCTATTTCAACATAAAAAACCCCACCAAAACCAACCAACCACACTATACTTGAATATTGAACAATATGTAAAAAACTGAAATTCCTGAGACCCCGATTCATGACCTATAATTTGTTAAGGATAAAGTTTTTTCTGGAATTCCTCTGATGTGGTGAGTTTTCTTCTAATGTGAAGAGCTATAGATTATGAAGTCCTGCTTTTGGAGAGTTGTATCCAATGCTTTCCTTCTTAAAATAATGGCTGCAGCTAGCTGTACCTAGTTGTTTCCAAAGATGCTTTGAGTTTGACAGGTCTTGAACTAGACATTTTACATTGTGCATGTAAAAAGAGAACCAACTGTGAAAAAAAAAATAAATTTAGAAATGTAAAAAACCCAGAATTTTTAAAGAAATCAATCAAATCAGGTTGCATCAGGCCCATAAGGATAAAATCTTAATGTTTTCACTGAAATCGGGATAAAAGGTACAAGCCATCTGTTCCGATTAGTTTATCTGTCGTTGTCTTTTACAAGTACCAGTAATAAAAATTACACCGAACAAGTAAACCAAAGGAAAGTAGTCACTTTTAATTTTTTTCTGTCTTGATATAGGACTCAGACTTAATGAAATAGTATGTGGAAAAATATATCTAAGCTAATACAGAAATGAAAACTTAGACATCACTGATGTAGCAATTTAATTTCCTCTTCCAAGACACAATACAAAATAAAAATATAACTACTGACATTCTAAGTCAAAATTTTCTTTTAGTGCTGTTTCCCTACAGGAAAACAGAAAGATGACAGATAAAATCCCTGTGAACATTGCTATCTGTGTAGTAGTAACCAATAAATGGTGTTTTATTGCTGTTGAGGAACTGGCATTTGTCAACTGATGTTTTTGAACTAATTGCTGTGGTGATAGATTGCTAAACGGAATTCAAAGGCTCAGGAACAGAATCAGCTGAATTCAGAGACAGTCATGGTAAGGAAAAAAATGTTAGAAAGCCTATCCTATCATTCAGCAGAATGTTAATTTTTGCTGCCTTTGCCTATGTAAATATGGACATTATTGTTAATTTCCAAGTATTTTCTGCCTTCTAACTCTATGAAGACTTTTGGATTTTTCAGTGCTTTAGTAGTTGCTAGACAGCTTGTGAAGTGACAAATCAGGATTGACATGATATTTTTATCACCAAGAAGCAAGAAACTAGAGAAATATTGAAAGAAAAGCAGCCTGAGACTAGAGGCCCCAGGCAGGGGGGAACTGAAGTAGAGTAGCCTTAGGTGAATCCACTCTAAAATACAAGGAGTTTCAGCAATAATACTAGCACACTGCTGTTCCAGAGAGAGCAGTGGCATTTGAAAGCAGAATTAGTAGAGCCAGTGTGACAGTTTAAATGCAAGACAAATAAGGGCCTGAGACATTAGTTTTGGCCTGCACCTAACTGTGAAGATGCTTTAAGAATATATTTCTATTCTAAATCCAAGGTTATCACTGTACATCTGTACCATCCTTTTAGTGTTGCTGGCTTTAACATCAAATTAAAATAACAGTGCTTTCATCCAACAGACAGACAGTCTGGGTTTATTAATAGGCAAATGTATTTTTCTTCTTGGAGCAGGTATTTGTTTTGAGTTATGAAAGGCACTTCATAGAAGAGCTACAAAATATCACATGGCTAAAGACGTAGTGATATGTTCTGAAACATCAACAAAACTAGACAATCTTTCAGGCCATTAATCAAAGTGTTTACAGTTTCTATTTCAAGGTGGTTGAAAGAATAATAAATATTGCACAACAAAAAAATAATCTTTTTCTGAAGCTTTCTGTTTCACCAATGTGAGGGTTTTGAATAACCTTTCCTGTCTAGACTGAGAGAGACACAAGTATGTGTCACAATTTTAGCCAATAACCACATGACAGATGCTCTCTGTTATCCTCCCAACACCCTCCCAGGGGAAGACAAAGGTAGAAGGGAGAGAGACTTTGAGGTTGGAAAAAACAAAATTAGAATAGTACTACTAATAATAAATGAAGATGGGGAATTATATACAAAGATATAATTAAAGATAGAAATATTGAGCCTACACTCCTCAGCTGATAATTTTGTCTCAACCAGAGAAGTCCCAAACTGGACTCACCAACAGATGGGGATGCCTGAGCACAGGGTCCCAGCAACAGCCTACAAAGGCCTTGGAGCGGCCACACCAGTACTACTCAGGGAAGCAGATGAAGGCAAATTGTTTCAGTGCACAATGTTCTTCTCCAGTGAGAAAACAAGATGCAAGAACACCAGCAGCACAAGATAACCAGCCAACCAGCCAGAGGAGGGCTCTCTTAGGAGCCATTTTATACTGAGCACCATGAAAAGGAATACTGTGATTGATCCATTTGAGTCACCTGACCCACCCTCTCTTCTCCATAGACACTGCTGCTCCCCCTCCCATTGTAATTGCCACATGAACTTGGTAGAAGCAGCTGGGAGTGTCCTGGGGGTGGTCTCAGGTTAGTATAGAAAATTTTTATCCTGGTACTCTCAAATCAGGACAGTATGTCGTGTTGTATCTGCTGCTTCCTTAAAATTATTTTTTCCCTTGTGTGTGTTCAGTCTTATAATCAGCATGAATGACAGTTTAAATTTAAAATTGTAAGAGTTCTGACTTGTAAAAATACAAGACAGTGGTGAGTTAATATCATCTTTCTGAAAATCAGAAGAAAATACCTACTTTTATAAATTAGAAGACAGAACATCTCGCCAGCAAGAAATGAAAACCAACCCTTCAACTTTCAAAGTTGTGTTTATCATCAGGGAGGATAAAAGGTTTGTAATTACATCTTCTTAGCATTATGACATACAGTGTCAGCTTTATGATATGTGAGATAATGACCTGTTATGTTCATCTGCATTAAATCCTGTAAATTCAGCAAGCCACTGACTAACGTCGACTGTGAATGCAGTACTGCTTGTCCTGGAGTTGTTGGGAAATTCAGTCTGTGAAAATTGTTTTGTATAGTTTCATATCTAAAATAAGACTAGCAATTTATTATGTCTGCTGGGAATCCTGTGGATCCTAAATATTCCCAGGAAGAAAAATGAGCACAGGAAGGTAAATGAGTTACAAACTTGTGGCAAATGTTAGAAAATCCAGAAAAATACCATGTAGTCCAGAGAGCACCAATAGCTAGAAAGTGCTATGACTTTGCAGATCAATGACTTCATTTGACAGCAGACAAAGATCCTAAACTTCAATGTATAAATTTATCAGTGAATTTCAGAAGAGGCAGCCAATTTATCACATTTTTTCATAACAATGGCAGCTTTCTCATCCTTGACTATACAAACTTAACCAAGCACACAAACAGCTACCATCACAACAGCTAAGGGTTCTGAGGATGGGAAGATTGACCTAAAAAAAAAAAGATATTAGTAAATAGTCATGAATTTAGAGAAAAGCTCAGACTTTCAGATACAGAATTATTAACTTAGCAAAACTCAGTCATAATTGAGGCACAAAAGTCTTTAGTGGTATAGGATCAGTGCTATAATCTGTTCTGGTTAATGACAGAGAAGGAGGTGGAAGCTATAGTCTTGTGCATCGGTGAAGAAAAAGAGATGAGACATTACAGTGGTACTGTAGAAAATGCTCGATATCTATCCATCTTCAGGATTTTGTCTAAAGTCATGTCAATATCTTTGGAGAGAAGCTAAAATTGAATGTGATTGTTGTACTCTTTGAAACATTTCAGCATCTGTTTGTTCATTAAGCTTGCTCATATGTTCACTCAGAGTTATGCAACAAGAATGTTACATCTTCTTACTCTTTCTTTTTCCCTAAAAGAATATTTTTTATAGCACCCTTTCATGAATAAAATTAAAAGCTGCTCTTAGGTGGAATAATTGAATTTACCTGTGTTTCTGAGAAGATGAATGAATGCACTTTACATTTTGGTGAACTTCAGCTTTTTAGATTAACATTACTTCTTTACTTGTGGATTAGCACTATTTCTTTACTTGAGGATCTAATAGTGAATTTGTAAAAAATGTTAGTCTGTAAAAACTCCAAACAATCATTGGCACCAACAGAGTCACATATTGAAGCACGTCTTCATCTTGAACTGTATTTTTAACTACTCTACTGATACAGAGTCATGATTAATTAAATATTTGCCCTTTTTTTAAAAAAAAAATTCAAATGTGTAGATTTTAACCAAATGGCTGTGGCCACAAATAAAAATCACTCAGCTTCATGATCATACATAATACATTTTAATACAAAGTGCAAACTCAGTAGCATTTACAATCTTCCTAAAGTCTTTCTAATAAATTAGGTCAAATTAATAGTTGATGCTATGCATACTGACATCAGTGAAATTACATTAAAAATTAATTTGGCCCACTGCTTATAATTCAGTTTTGAACCTCTAGGGTTAGACAATTTGCATTTTGAAGAACTGATCCTGTATTAAGGTTATTTTTGAGTATGTATGTATGTTCTGAAGTTCGATTCAAAGCTCAGATATATAAATAGATGGATTGATCAATTTTGAAAGGACAAATTATAATAGTATCACTAATAACTACTTTGAAACAATGTTTCATTTTCAAACTGGCTCTCATTGCTCTTTTGGACATTCTGAAAGGGCACAATTTGCTACATGTGTACCTATAGTGTGAATAACAAAATGGGTGAAGCTCAGTTTGAGATAGAGACCCTAAACTGAAATCTAAGGTCATTGTGTATGAGAGAAGAGCAGTGGATATCATCTGTCTTGACATTAGTATGATCTATGAAAGCACCTTTATATCTAAGCTGGGTTGTTGTGGTCTAACTAGGTGGACTACTAGGCAGATGAAAAACTGATTGGATTGTTGTGATTCAAATGAAATGATTAATGGTTCATCCTTCACCTGAAGGTCAGTTGTAGGTGGAGTTCCTCAGGAGTACTAGGAGGCACAGGTGATACACTTGAGGGCAGGGCCACCATTCAAAGGAAACTCAACAAACTGGAGGAATGAGCCAACAGAAACATTTTAAATTCAACAAAGATAAGTTCTGCACATAGGATGGACTAAAACTCTACAGTAACTGGGCTTGGAACTGACTAAATTTGGATCAGGTTTGCTGAAAAGTGCCTGGGTGTCCTAATGAAAAACAAATTGGTTGTGAGTGAACAGTGCATCCTCTCAGCAATGAAGGCTAGCAGCACCCTGGGTAGTATTAAAAAGAATGTCACCTCTGTATTGAGGGAAGTGATTATTCTTCTCTACTAAGCAGATCCAGTATGTGGAAAAAAGTGCCCAGTTTTTGTTTCCGCGGTACAGGAAAGATGCCTACAAATGGGAGTGAGCTCAGAGGATGGCTCAGGTAGTGGAGGGCTGGAGTACTTGCCTCATGAGGAAAGACTGAGAAGTTGGGAGAGTTGGGCTTGTTCAGCCTGGAAGTTACTTAACTGACTAGATATGGAGTACATGAATCAGAAAACCATATGTAGGCAGTTAGTTCTACTTGAGAGTAGGTTATTTGAGACATCTGTGTAGCTAATACAACATAGGATCTATAGAAAACATATGTCTTTGTGGAGCAGCAGGTAGAGGCCAGGCATGATATTATTGAACATCTAAGAGGGACCTGAGAGCTCATGTGTGAGCAACAGGTTGCTAAAACAGCGACTAATAGGTAGTAATAGGACCCCTAGTGACTTATTGGTTTTAATAAGTGCACATAAAAGTAGGAATGATGAGATAGGATAAGTTGGTATGTTAACTGAGACACAGTGGTAAGGTAACGAGTACTTATTGTATTTTAATATGTGATGCTCAGTGCTGTCCAAAATGTATGACTGCAGTCACCTAGGAAAAATGTGAAAAGGAAAAAAAACCAAAACACTGAGGGGATATGCAACTTGCTAATAATTTACTATTAACAATACATTGAACTATTATCAAGAAAATCAAAGAGTTACAAGCACCTGAAAAAGAAATCTAATAAGAAGGTTTCTCAGCTATAACTGTAAAGTCGTTTACTAAAAAATCAATTGTCCTTGTACTACCATAAAAAAAACTATGGTTCATAGTGAAGCCAGGTTTCAAATGTAACTTATCATACACCTCAGATTTTCCTACTGTGATCTTTTCTTCAATGTGCCATAAATATCTTGGAGGAACACTGGGCATGTACAGAGAATTACTGAGGAGATGATAGCTATCAAGTGTGAAACAGATTACATACTATTAATTTATAAATCACATTTCCTGTGACCTAGACTCTTCCTGCACTTTTGTGTCTTTTTAAAATTTGGGTACAAAATTTAACAAACACATTTATACTCTGAAAAGAAGCACGTTAATTTTTCTTCAGAGAAAAGAGTATGTGCAAAAATTAAGTGTTTTCTATACTAAAGTTCTAGTTGCATTATTATTTGTATGCCAATAATCATAGAATCATAGAATGGTTTGGGTTGGAAGGGACCAAAGAACCATGGCAGGGGTGTTGGAACCTTCCACTATATCAGGTTGCTTAAAACCCCATTCAACCTGGCCTTGAACACTGCCAGCAAGGGAGCAGCCACAACTTCATTGGGCAACCTATGCCAGTGTCTCGCCACCCTCACAGGAAAGAGTTTCTTCCGAATATCTAATCTAAATCTACCCTCTTTAAGTTTTAAAACTGTTTCCTCTCATCCTGTCACTGCATACCATTGTAAAAAGTCCCTCTCCAGCTTTCCTCTAGGACCACTTTAGGTACTGGAAAGCTGCTCAAAGGTCTCCCTAGAGCCTTCTCTTCTCCAGGCTGAACAACCTCTGTTCTCTCAGCCTCTCTTCATAGGAGAGGTGCTTCAGGCCCTGATCATCTTCATGACCCTCCTTTGGATTAGCTCCTATAGTTCCATGTGCTTCTTATGTTGGGGGTTCCAGAACTGGACATGGTATTCCAACCACTCCAAACCATTTATCTGATAAAATGTAGATATTCACTACTGGATGACATAATAGCTTTTCATTCTTCTAATTAGATCTCTACTGACTTACGCATAATGCCTACAGATAGAAACTTTTTTTATTGACTTATGCTCTTACATTCTGCTGTTCTTAAACTGTCTTAATTAGGAGCTGATCTCACCCATGAAGTTTTAGATGATCTAATAGATCTCTATTGTCTGGAGGGGTTTCTCAAATTACCTACCAACTGAAAAATGAACTGAAAGAAGATGTAGACCCTTCACAGAAAACCTTTTCTTTGATTCCTACAGTAGTCAGAAAACTATCCATCTCAAGCAGAATTATAACAGTGAAATATCTTCATGTACTACTAGTGTTTCATCCTAATAAACCACAAGATCCAAAATATAATCAATTATGCACATTAAAAAAGATTAATTCTTTATATATTAGTTCTTCTAGTGCAAAATGAGTCAAAGAATCTAGCAACTCTTACGATAACAGTTACATATATAATGACTGCTCAGATAGTATTACTTTCTAGTAATGTAATGAAGTATAAGATGATATTTCCTTGTCCTTTTCCACCTAACCACCTGGTGAACTAAACGCACTCTCTTTACCATTAAAGGGTATTGGTTCTTATCCAAGTGAGGATTCAGTACAATTACCGTACAGGCATTGCTGTTCAGAGAGTGCCATCTCTTGTTTTTGCATGGATATCTAGAACATACCTTTCTTAGATATGTTGTCATTCTAATTCCTCCATGATTATTCATACTCTACCAGTTCATTATGTGGCAATCTAGATGCACAAATTTTAACCACATCTGATATGGCCATAAATTCACGATCTTATTATGGGCGCATGTTGTGGGGTCTATGCTGGTTGGAGGTGAGATAATCTTAATATATACATAGCTCCCACTAAAAGATTAACACTTTCGGACATCACTTCTAAATAGTTAAAGCTTTTGAAGCAGCACTGGATGTTTATACTTCTTCAGCACTCAGTAGATTTTGGAAGAGGCATTTTGAAAATGGAGCTATGAAGCTAAGTTGTCATGAAAATGCAATATAGCAGCACAGGAAAGGATTGAAGGGGACTGAATGTTGGTGTCATCTGGGTCTTTATGACTGCAGGAGGCAGACTAATTTTCTTATAAAATCTTAGCTTTTCAACCCACTCACCAGGTATCTAACTTATTTAGATATTGTTGTTTATGTAACTAGATATGTTTTGGATTAAATCTAAAACATACATAGATTAAGGTGTTTTTTTAGACAGGATGATATGAAATAGTGTGGGCAGAAGAGTAGTAATCAGTTATGGGTATAGTCTCTTAAAATTATAGTGTATACTGTAAACTAAATATTTAGCGATTATCCGTGAGACTGAATATTACTGGAATATGTCCTGGAATGAACCAAGGAGTGCTTTCATGGCAAAGATAAATTTTGTTTAAGACGAATATTTCTTACATCAAAAGTCACCTTAATATTTGTATGAAATGTTCAAAAAATAATTTGCATCTGACTGTCTGTGAGAAAACATATGCAACAGAAAACAAATAAAAATAAAAAGATCATTCATTAGTGCACATCCTCTTCAGGGCATTTTCCAAGTGCTTTACAGAACAAGCATGCAAAACATGCTGCCCTGTATGCTCAAGGTCAATCCCATTATGTTGAAAGCAGGTAGAAAATATTTCTTTCCCCCATGATATGCACCAATCATTGCTACTGCATTTCAATTGGTGTTACTGAAAAACAATTCCTGATGTAAATGTGGCATGGTTAGTTTTCTGAATTAGTTATCCATGACACATTTGACACACAAACTTGAGTGTGTATATGATTACAAACCCATATCCACTCTGCAAAAAAGGATCCATTTTGAAGACATAATATGTATTTCTAACTTACTAATTTTTCATGAAATGAAGAAGAATTTAACAAGTTTCTCTTTGCTACCCTTAAACTAAAGGCTTTTTGAAGGCATGAGGTAAATAGGTAATTTTGTAAGCAGTTGTCAGAAATCATATTGCTTCTGGAGGGGTTTAGTTGTTCGGTCTACAGTCCACATTACACCTTTGAGTAACTGATCAGGTTTAGGAGAAATTAAGTTCAAATGCAAATGTGCAAGAATTTAATCTATTC
Organism: Aegotheles bennettii; assembly: GCA_013398125.1. Taxonomy (NCBI): domain Eukaryota; kingdom Metazoa; phylum Chordata; class Aves; order Caprimulgiformes; family Aegothelidae; genus Aegotheles; species Aegotheles bennettii. The sequence continues at coordinate 13,485 of VZRW01012364.1, forward strand.
AGTGGTACCTGATTTTATCATCCCAATTTTGCTAAAAGGAAAACTTCATTCAAAGAAGTTAAGCACAGACATACATGTCTGTGTGACAGAGGCTTAAGGGAAAATTTGTAATGGAAGAACATTAAAATTGTAGTAAACACTAAAGCTAATGTCAGCAAACAAGTCAGAGACGCAAGTATAATGTTAATTTTGTTTTCTACTCTGTATATTATTTATACCTGTGGTTGTATGTATCAAAGAAATTTTACATCTCTGAAAAACCTTTTCTGCAATCAAAACTTTTTCCTAAAGTAACACCTGTAATATTTACAGCACAAACATTTCTGTAAACTCTAGTAATGAGATTCTGAAACAGGAGAGATAAAGGATAAAATATAATTGCTTTTTTGACTCCAGAGATTCTTGGATAAATTTCAACATCTGGCACTATACTATATCCTGAAAGACCTACAAGCTTTCGTGGGAGAAGCACAGTCATGGTTTTGTAAGCCCAGGTCACGCTTTTGACATCTGGTTTATTTTTGATGACTTTTATTTCTGTTAAAATGAGGTTCAATTTAACTTGTTTGCTTTAGATAAATTCTCATGATGCCATAAAAGTAGTTGCACTCAAAGGTAGATATGCTTTTCTTGTTCCTGTAGATAGAAAATACACAACTTGCCTTGCTGGAAAAATTAACGATTAAAAATTATTTTTTCATAATACCTAGTAATCTGTCTTCTTAACCTACCACCCAGGGAATGGTCTATTACTTTCAGATAAGTGGTCTCTCATATTAGGTGCTTATTCTTATAAAACTGTTACAGACACAATGACTGGTTAAGTTAACCTTGGAAGACAATTCTTACTGACACCTTGAAATTTGTGTTACTTATGTTTTTCTCCTTTTGAAATTCAATCATCTGTGTCCAAAGGTCATCAACTACTGCATCTGCCCTACATATTAAAATATATTAAACAAAAATGTTAATATATGAAAAGTGTTATCTCTCAAAATTTATGATATTAATTATTTTTTGTTGTTGTTGTTTTGTTGTCATTTGACTATAATGTCACTGTTCTCAGTTATGCTCTGGTAATGTTTTATCTTGGTATAAAACTCTGATTAATCTAAATTTCAGTCAACTGCAGAAATTGACCTGTGATAGATATGAGTTTCCTCTGAGTCATGTAGAACCAAATGGTCCTTCATTAGAGGACAGGTTTATTTTGTAGCAGAATAAAATATGTATTTTAGGACTAATATTTCTGAATCAGAAAATCTGCAATTTGCAGTCACTTCTTATTTTGGCTCCTGTGACTTTCCAAATAGAATTTTTATCATATTTTTTTTTTCTTTTTCACTCTACTCTCACACTCTTATTCCCTGAACACTTCTATCGTTACAAGGATTTCTTGGTGACTGCTATGATTAAATGCTTTGGAAAATGTAATGCTAGTAGACATGTCTCAAGATCACAGATACTGTCTGCTGAGCATAACTATTTTGTTATGAGAAAAAAATATATTTTTTTTAAAAAAAAAGCAATGAAAAAAAAAAGTCAACTAAGTCCGGTTCCTGTCTTTCATATGCACAAGGGATCACCCAATCTTAAGTGCTGTCGTTCCTGGATGAAAAGAGGATGTGGAGGCTGGTGTCATTTAAACATTTTAATTCTTACATGTACTATCTGTTTCTCATGAACTCTTTATCCAGAGTGACTAGGGACATCTTCAACTAAATCAGGTTGCTTAGAACCCTGTCTAACCTGATCTTGAATGTTTCCAGGGATGGGGCATCTACCACATCTCTGTGCAACCTGTTCCAGTGTTTCACTATCCTCATTGTAGAAAATCTCTTCCTTATATCTAGTCTGAATCTACCCTCTTCTAGTTTGAAACCATGACCACTAGTCTTATCATTATAGACCCTGCTAAAAAGTTTGTCCCACAATAAGGTCTCCTAGGAGCCTTCTCTTCTCCAGGCTGAACAACCCCAACTCTTTCAGCCCGTCTTCATAGGAGAGGTGTTCCAACTCTATGATCGTTTTTGTAGCCCTTCTCTGGTCTCACTCCAACAAGTCCATGTCTTTCTTGTGCTGAGGACTCCAGAACTGGACACAGTACTCCAGGTGGGGTCTCATTAGAGTGGAGTAGAGGAGGAGAATCACCTCTCTTGATCTGCTGGCCATGTTTCTTTTGATGTAGTCCAGATAATATTCTATTAAATACTACCTTAGTGCAATTAAATTCATTGTCCTCACAGTGCTGCATATAGGCTTATCTGAAAAATTATTTAATGACTGTAAGTATTTTTTCTTATTCTGTCTGGAAATATTTTCATAATCAATTTATAGCTGTTTGCATTACACCAGCATTATCTTTCAATTTAATCAGTTCTTTCTCAGTTCTTTCAAAGCCCCAAATATTTAGCTTAACACAATTAAATGACCCCTCATAAAAACAAGCCAAATCCTTTAACCTCTTTTCATAAGGTTGGTTTTTCATTACTGTAATTATTTTGGCATTTCTCTGAACCTGTTTCAATTTAAGTTCATTAATGTAGGTAACCGAAACTGTGTATTATATTCTATATGAGGTCTTAACTCTACTGTTTAGAGTGTTATGAATATAGAAATGGGGTTTTTTTCCAATCTGTCTTTTCTGTTGCTTCCTGCAAGTGTGATGGTTTTTTAAAAGGTTACTTGCACTGATAACTAAAACTATCTTGTAGGATTTGAGATGGGAAAAGAAGTGGTAGTCTTAAACTGAAGAAAACAAGACCTAGGTTCACTCAAAGAAAAACACTCTAATGCAACATCAGAGTAAATGGTTTAAAGAAGTTGTGGAAGAGAAGAATTTTAACAACAGCTTAGAAAAATATCTGTCAGGAATGCTTTCAGTTTAATTCATCTGCTTCTCGGTGGGAAAATAGACTACATGACCTCTTAAAGACCCTTTCATTTGTATGGTTCTGTAATAAAATTTCTATACCACCCATCATGGTTTAACCCCAGCCAGCAATTAAGCCCCACACAGCCAGCCGCTCGCTCACCCCCAGTGGGATGGGGGAGAGAGTCGAAAGGGTAAAAGTGAGGAAAAACTGTGAGTTGAGATAAAGAAACTTTAATAGGTACAGCAAAAGCCATGCACACAAGCAAAGCAAAACAGGGAATGAATTCACTGCTTCCAATTGGCATGCAGGTGTTCAGCGATCTCCATGAAAGCTGGGCTCCACCACATGTAAGTTACTTGGGAAGACAAATGCCATCACTCTGAACATCTTCTCCCTTCCTTCTTCTTCCCCAGCTTTTATTGTTGAGCATAATGTCATATGGTATGGAATATCTCTTTAGTCAGTTGGAGTCAGTTGTCCCAGCTGTGTCCCTTTCCAACTTCTTGTGCACCCCCTACCTACTCACTGGTGGGGTGGGGTGAGAAGCAAAAAAAGGCCTTGACTTTGTGCAAGCACTGCTCAACAATAGAGAAAACATCCTTGTGTTATCAACACAAATCCAAAACATAGCCCCATATTAGCTACTATAAAGAAAGTTAACTCTATCTAAGCCAAAACCAGCACACCATCTCAGTAATTGTTTATGAAACATGTGTTTTATTGTTTACAACAGAAAATATAATTCTTAATTTTTAAGTAAATTCTATTGCAAATTACTCTTCTTAATCCTTGAGAAACTGGGGTAAAATTGTCTATACTTGGTCTGAAACATATACTGAGACAGGTGCCCACAACTATACTTTTCAGTTATGAATATGATAATGAGATTCCTGACTTCACAGGATTTCTCCATCCATACCTTTTTGTTAATATATAATTTCTCTAACATTTGAAATATATGTGATCTCACGAGGGAGAGAATCCCTTCCCTTGATCTATGGGCTGTGACTCTGTTCATATAGCTCTGGAGCTACAAAGGCACATCATGAATCATAAAATTATTCTGGTTGGAAAGATCTTTAAGATCAAGTCCAACTGTTAACCTAGCACACTGCCAAGTTGAACACTAAACCATGTCCCTAAGCACTACATCTACACATCTTTTAAATAACCTCCAGGGAAGGTGACTGCCACTTCCCTGGGCAAAGCTCCCGTGCCTGACAACCATTTAGGTGAAGAAATTTTTTCTATAATACAATCTAAAACTCCCATGGCATGACTTGAGGCCATTTGCTCTTGTCCTATCACTTGTTACTTGGGAGAAGAGGCCAAGACCCACCTCGTTACAACCTCCTTTCAGTTAGTTGTAGAGAGCAATAAGGTCTCTCCTCAGCCTCATTTTCTCCAGGCTAAACAATCCCAGTTCCCTCAGCCACTCCTCACAACACTTGTGCTCTAGACCCTTCACCAAATTTGTTGCACTTCTCTGGACACGTTCCAGCACCTCAATGTCCTTCTTGTGAGGAGCCCAAAATTCAGCACAGTATTCGAAGTGTAGCCTCACCTATGCCAAGTACAGTGGGACAATCTCTTTGCTAGTTCTGCTGGCCACACACTTTCTGATACAAACCAGGATGCCTTTGGCCTTCTTGTCCAACTCATCACACTGCTGGCTCATATTCACCTGCCTCTTGACCAACACCCCTAGGCCTTTCTGCCAGGCATCTTTCCAGCCACTCTTCCCCAAACCTGTAGCGTTGCATGGGGTTGTTGTGACCCAAGTGCAGCACCCGGAACTTGGCCTTGGACCTCATACAATTGGCCTTGGCCCATCAATCCAGCCTGTCCAGATCCCTCTGTAGAGCCTTCTTATCCTAAGGCAAATCAACACTGCCACTCAGCTAGGTGTCATCTGGAAAGTTACTGAGGGCACATTGATCCCCTTGTCCAGATCATTGATGAAGATACTAAAGAGAACTGGACCCAGTACTGAGGCCTGGGGATAAGCTTATGATAGATGTTTCCACCACCACCTCAGATCCTTTTCCACAGAGCTGCTCCATTCCTTCAGCCTCTCAGGGTCATCTGAATGGCCTGAAGTATATCAAGTTATCTTCTCAGTTTGATGTCATCTGCAAATTTGATGAGCATTTTCTCCATTACCTCCTCTAGTTAATTGATGAAGACTTTACATACAAGACCTGGTATAGACTTCCATGGTATGACTCTTGGTAGAACCATCTTGGTAGAGTACAACCCACTACCATTTGGCTCCAACCATCAAAGTACTTTTTTTCTCATCTATGTTCACTCACCTACTGTAATACCCTAATTTTTCCACAGTAATGTTATGGGGGATAATGTCAAATACGTTGCTGAAGTCAAGATGTTGGACATGCACTTGTCTTTCCTCATCTACATATCCAATCATTTTATCATAGAAGGCAATCAAATTGGTCAGGCACAATATACTTTTGGTAAATCCTTGCTGGCTGTTCCCAGTCACCTTCTTCTGCTTCATGGGTTTCAAGGTTACTGCATGATTTTTCCAGGGATGAAAATGAGACTGGCTGGCCTGTAGTTGCCCAGATTGACATTTTGGCCTCTTTTGAAGTTGATTAAGACATTTTCTTTTTTCTATTTGTAATAGATGCCTTCCTATCTCTATAATTTCTCAAAGATAATGAAGGGTGGTCTTGCAAGGATATTGAATATCTCTGACTTGGGTGCAGTCTGCCAGGTCCTACGGACCCTCAATTAATCCATGACTTGATACTTATCCACTCCTGCTGTCTTTCCTCCTTGAGTCCCATTCATTGTTGCTGTGTTTCTTCCTTGAACCCTGCTTCCAGATACAGATTTCAGATAATTGTTCCAATTTTGTACATTCTAAAATAAATTTTTCTACAGAACTTTTGCAGTCATGAAGTGTACCCATTACCAAATACTTGATCCAGCACAGGACTCCTAGCCTGAAGGTTCTGCTCAGGCTTTTCATTTTAGTCACCAAAGCACGGTCTGTGATATTCTCTTAAGTGTCATAATCAGAAGATCAGGGGTTTTGTGCTCATGAATCCCTCTGCTTCAGGAGGAATATTTTTCCTTGCAGCATTTCATAGCTTGGTGACTACATCTATAATTCCAATCCATTGGATTCTTATAGCCTTAGTCAGGTACCTGGTACAACTAATTTCTGTCTCAGTTTTCCAAGCCCATGGTTATCTTTCAAAAAGTGCTCTGTTCTGATAGCACCTGAGGCTCCAAGTGGGTGATGATGAAGTAATTTTCATTAGTTGTCTCTATACTCAGTGAAAGAGAGAGACATGTGAGATAAGAGGACTTAATGACACCAAAAAGCCCCTGAATGTAAGTTTTGTAGACTTTTTGGGAGAATGGAGGAACATAACTTAAATGAACAGATTATATTAAGTGTACTTCTTCCTGTTGAGGCAGCAAATAAAATTTCATTGACACATTATCAGGATTAGACATGTCTTCCTACCATTTGCTGTGTTCACTTCTCTTATGGTCTTGCTTTTACTTGTAATTTTTTGAGTATTGGTTCATGTTATGAATTTTTTTAGAGCTGAAATAGAAAAGGCTTTGAACATCTGTCTAATTCAGTAGTGCATCTCATAAAGAAACACCTTAGCATTTCCCTTAATCTCTTTTTAATTTCTACTATGCTTAGAGAACAATTTATTGCTGTTAATATTCTTTACTAGTTTTAACTCCTTAGGTTTTCTGAAATTGTATCTTATGTGCTTTTATTGTTCTTTCATAGAGCATTTTGCTTTGTTACTGTTTTCATTTTGTCTGTTTGCCTCTTGCTTTTCAGATTGTTGTTTTTCATTCAGCTGTGTTGGTTTATTACCTCCTAATCTTACCTTTTCTTTGTATGTGGATAGTATACCTCAAAGCTTCCATTCATAATTTTGCTATGTATGAGGATATGTTTGAGTTTGTGCCGAGAATAATGTTTATAACACACTGATATTTTCGTTGTTGCCAAGCAATGCTCGCATTAAGCCAAGGACTTTTCCAGTTTTTCATACTGCCCATGTCCTCCCATTTGTTTCTCTACAAGAAGCTAGGAGGACACATAACCAGGACAGCTGACCCAAACTTATCAAAAGGATATTCTATGTTATAAGATGTCATGCTCAGTATATAAGTTAGGAGTGTTGGCTGTGGGGGGCACAATCACTGTTTAGGGACTGGCTGGGTGTCTGTCAGCGGGTGGGTTTTTTCCTTGGTTATTTTGGTCTCTTTTTTGTTGTTTTCCTTATTAATATTTAGTAGCTGTAGTTGTAGTATTATTTTTTTCTATTTTATTTCAACCATTACACTGTTTTTATCTCAACCCACAAGTTTTCTTATCTTTTTCCTCCAATTCTCTCCCCTCCTCTGCAGGGGGGATGTGAGCGAGTGGCTGTGTGGTGTTTGGTTGCTGTCTGGGGTTAATCCATGACAATCATTGAGAAGTTGTTCAGGAAAAAAACAGAAAAATAGTGTTTGATAGAGGTTTTTGCTATGTATTGAGTTTTAACTTCTGTATTGTGCCTTTATGCATGAGATTATAAGAAATGTCTTATGGATTAGAAAGCAGCAGAAGGAGATGTTAATTCAGGGGAGCATGTAAGTCTGGTTACTTTCCTTGGTCCATCTCCTTTTAAATCCCCCAGCATCTACAACTGTTGGATTTGGGATTCTAAAAGGTATGACCCTTCCCAATCTCTTTTTCATCTGTTTATGGTTAATAAAGCTGATGATATGATATGTATCCACCATTTCCAGTGGTGATAAATTCTGGAAGTTCACTGTCCTCTGGGAAGAAATTGTTTCTTGTGCTTGTTCTGAACTGGTCTCTTACAGGTTTTAGTAAGTACAAGAAGTTCTGTTATTTTGTGTTTTGATAAACTATGATTCTTCATTCTTCCTATCCACCACCTTCATGTTTTTGTTAGTCTTGATCACTCAGTCTTTTTCTCTCCAAATTTAAGAATATCAGATATTTTTTCTTTCTTGTAAAGCAGTATCTTGATCCTTCTTTTTGCCTGTCTCCTGTTTACCTTCTATAACTGCACTCTACTCCATTTCATCCCTCTTGAGATGCATAGACCAAACCTGTACACAGTACCCAAGAAATCAGTCCAACAAGCTTTTTTACAGTGGTAAAGTGAAGCCCCCTCTTTTGTTGTCTCTTTCTGATGGTGCACAGCATTTGGCTACCTTTCTTGGCTAGCATGCATGTTAACACAATGACTTCAAAAACCTTAGGATCTCTTACCTGACCTTTAGCTACCAGACATAACTGACAGAGTCCTATGAGATACCTTGGAAGCTACACTTTGTATTAGGTTATATGCCAGTTTTGGACTGCAAGAATGAACAGTGCACAAGAAAAAAACCTTGATAATTTATTAACAAAGCTTAGGCAATTTGTTATTAACATTCTTAGAACTTGTGAACTGTAGTTGCTGCTTCAGAGTTCTATTTCCTGGTGTTTTCCAGAGAATATATTTGTTGATCTGTTTGCTTAAGCCTAATTTCACAGGGGAAAAACATACAGGTGTATGTAAATCTAATGGTAACAGCAGATGAGCACTGGGAAATGTTTAAGTTTCTGAATATGCATTCTTGTAAATGTGTGTGTGATGGTCATATAAGGGTACTTTGAGGTTTATAAGGATCTGCTATTAAAACTTTAATGAAATGAGTCTGGAAAGACCATGCATCATTAAGGACATCTGTCATATGGTGTGCATGTGAGATCCTTGCCGACTGGCATGCTGGAAATGTAATGCATTAACAACGTGGTCCAGAAAGAAAAATTGGACAAAAGCCAAGTGAAATGTGGGATAAAGCCAGAAAAGGACCCTTCTGAAATATCTTGAAAGTAAAATGTGGAAGATTTGTACTTTGGCAAAGAAATATATGCTTTCCATAGATTCATTCTCTGATAATCTGATATTCTGAGGTAAAAACAAGTCTTTGCTTTTACTGATTTTTGTAGTAGGGGAGATGAGTGACCAGTTCAACTAAAAGAAAAAATTATGAAATATTATTATATCAGATAATTATTTTTACTATTTTTTCCCAAGACAAATTAGCAGTAAATATAGTAAAAAAGTAACAACTACTTTTATAGTCATTCAGGAAATGTTTGTGAAAATTAAAGCTTTACAGAATACTTTTCCATCTGGAAAAACTTTTAATAAAAATTTTGATCAAGAAAAAATACTGACTACTTCTAGTACATTTGACATGAACCAGCAATGTGTGCTTGAATCCCAGAAGGGGAATTGTATCCTGGACTGCATCAAAATAAACGTGACCAGCAGATCAGTGGTTCTACTTGAAGATCTTAAAGGTCTTATCCAACTAAAAGGATTCTGTGATTCTACTCTGCTCTGGTGAGTTCCTACCTGGAGTACTGCATCCAGCTCTGGAGTCCTCAGCACAAGAAAGACATGGACCTGTTGGAGTGAGTTCAGAGAAGGGCCACCAAAATTATTATGGTGTTGGAACACCTCTCCTGTGAAGACAGTCTGAGAGAGTTGGGGTTGTTCAGCCTAGAGAAGAGAAAGCTCAGGGGAGACCTTATTGTGGCCTTTTCAATATATAAACAAAGTTGTAGAATCTGAGAAGATGGGGCTTTGTGCAACCTGATCTAGTGATAGATGCCTTTGCCCACAGCATGAGGGTTGGACTAGATGATGTTTGAAGGTCCCTTCCAACACAAACCATTCTATGAGGCAAATACTAAGAGGGGACTGAGTAGGAAATTCTGAATAAAATCTTTGAGATGACTATTGGAACTTTAAAAATTAAACATTTCTCACTTCCTGAAACAAAGATGAATGTGCAATTGTTAAAGATAATAATCTTAAAGCAGTTCTAATGGCAAGATAGAGCTGACAATTATCTCTTGTTTTGTGGGCTACAGTGATGACATAGCCATGGTGAAGTAACTTATAGTTCAGTGACATCTAGGGCTGCAAAACATTGATGTTATAACATCAGGAGATATAAAGTATGAAATATAGAATACTGAAGCTTGGGGATAGAAGATAGGTTTGTGATCAAACTTGATTAATAAAGCCAGATTTCTTTTAAAAGTACAAAAGCAATTATGCTAATGAGTGTAGACTTAATGAATTAGTATCTTTTGACAGCATGCCAGCCAGAAGTGGAGAGACAAGTAAGTTTATGCCAAATTAATCGTCCCTTCCTTCTGACACAGGGAAATAAAAAGTAAGGAGTAGTAAAATGAAAATAGAGGTTAACCAAAAGGTTTTTTTGTTTTGTTTTGTAAGATATTCAGACAGCTGTGGCTCTCCATTGCTGAAAGAACTCCTATATTCAAAACCAGAAAAAAATCCTTTATGTATGACAACAGAAGGAAAACAAGTATTTTGTTGAAGAAACTATAAATAACAAATTAATAAGGACAATCAGAACAACTGTCTAAAACAGAGCAAAAATAAGTTGCTTGTACTTTAAAATATTCTAGTATTCTCTGCCATGGTGTTGTAGAATATAGAATGGGTGGTGCAGAAGAGAGGTTGCTGTATGTTTTCATCAGATGTGGAGCTAGAATACAAATAGAGTGCTCACCCAGATCTACAAACATGAAACATTCCTGAGGTTATGTATATTGTGTAAAATAAAAACCAATATTAGTTCCTGGCTTTGAAACCAAGGAGTATGGACTTGTTTACATTAACACTATATTCCTTTATTGGTAGATATAGAATTAGCTTAGACATAGCCCCTGGATTTTCACTGTCTCTAAAGTCGAAGGACTGGGTTAGTTGCAAACTGTAACCCTTTGCTTGTGTTTCTTTGTTTCTTTCTCCACACAATTTCAATCTGGAAGCACAAAACCAGTATCTTCACTGCTGTCAGGATTCCACTTTTGACAGCTGGAAGGTGTCACTAAAGAAGAAGACATTTGGAGAACAGCTTCATGATCCAAATATGACTCATAGTCTCTTACTGCATATAGAAAATGGCCAAATATGATAGTTTTTTAAAAGTCTAGCCTTATCTCTTCACAAATGCTACATCACTTACTGTCTTTTTTTTTCACCCTCACATTCCTTATTTTCTGCTTTCCAAAAAGCCATCATTAACACCAATGAGATTCAGCGAGACTGGTTAAATAGAAGAGAGAGGAGAATTTGTTATTTTGTGTACTTGGTGTTTGCAGTAAAGTTGTTTAAGGAAAAACAAGTGTTATTTTCACTTTGTTCTCTGAGATATTTTTCATGTCTAAGTAGGGACAGATGTAGTCAATGACAGAAAATTCCAATCTGAATTCTTATATTCCTCATATAGTTATGAATATTAGCAGTTATGTAGGAAATATTATTTCTATCTTTCAAACTTCATAGGACTATTTTTGCCTCTCAATCAGATTAAAATTTCTCAATGCAGTTGTGTAAGGGAATTGAACTACTGAAATATTAACATTTGCACAACCTTTCTGCTTTCATTAGCAGAAAGATATTTGAAATATAAAGCTGTGTATTATATAATCTCTTGATACATAGATGACGCCCATCTACAAGAAGGGCTGGAAGGAGGATCTGGGGAACTACAGGCCTGTCAGCCTGACCTCAGTTCTAGGGAACGTTATAGAGCAAATCATCTTACGTGCCATCACATGGCACATGCAGGACAACCAGGTGATCAGGCTCAGTCAGCATGGGTTTATGAAAGGCAGGTCTTGCGTGACTAACCTGATCTCCTTCTGTGACAAAATGATCCACTTCATGTGTGAAGGAAAGGCTGTGGATGTTGTCTATCTATCTTTGATAAAGCCTTTGACACATTTTCCACAGCATTCTCCTGGAGAAGATGACTTCTTATGGCTTGTGTGTGCATATGCTTCACTGGATAAAAAACCGGCTGACTAGCTAGGTCCAAAGGGTATTGGTGAATGGAGTTAAATCCAGTTGGTGGCAGGTCACAAGTGGTGTTCCCCAGCACTCAGTGTTGGGGCTGGTTCTCTTTAATATCTTTATCAATGATCTGGACAAGGAAATCAAGTGCACCCTCAGTAAGTTTGCAGATGACACCAAGTTGGGTGGTAATGTTGTTCTGTCTGTGGGTAGGAAGGTTCTACAGAGGGATCTGGACAGGCTGGATTGGTGGTCAAGGCTAATTGTGTGAGGTTCAACAAGGCCAATTGCCGGGTTTTGCACTTGGGTCACAACAATCCCATGCAATATTGCAGACTTGGGGAAGAGTGGCTGGAAAACTGCCTGGCGGAAAAGAGACTTGGGGGTGTTGGTTGACAACCAGGCAAAAATGAGCCAGCAGTGTGCCCAGGTGGCCAAGGACACTGACAGCATCCTGGCTTGTATCTGAAATACTGTAGCCAATAGGACTAAGGAAGCGATTGTTCGCCTGTACTCTGCACTGGTGAGGCTGCATCTCAAATACTGTATTGAGTTTTGGGCCCCTCACTACAAGAAGAATGTTGAGGTGCTGGAGCATGTCCAAAGAAGGGCAATGAAGCTGGTGAAGGGTCTAGAGGATTAGATTGGATATTAGGAATATATTCTTCACCAGAAAGGTTGTTGGGCATTGGAACAGGCTGCCCAGAGAAGTGGTTGAGTCACCACCCCTGGAGGTATTTAAAAAATGTGTAGATGTGGTGTTTAAGGACATGGTTTAGTGTTGGACTTGGCACTGCTAGGTTAACATTTGGACTTAATGATCTTAAAGGTCTTTTCCAACCAAAATGATTCTATGATTCTATGATTTTACAGTAACCCGAAGTATAAAGAAGTTGGGAAGCTTAAAATTTAAGTGTATTCTGAGAATAATTTTCTGAGCAGCTGTCTGCAAAAAAAACCATAAGTAAAACCCACTAGATTACTGCAAAATGAAAGAACATGGTGACGATTATATTAACACCGAAGTATGGCATTTTTTTCAACAGAAGAAATAAACTATCAGTCACAAAGTTAATCAACAAGGAAGAACACTCTTCCCATATTGAAAAATAGAGGTCCAGCTTTTTGATAAATTGATCAAATTAGATTGGAGAAAAATGTATATCCCTTGTGTATCACCTGCCTAAAGTGCATTATGCTTTAATTAATAGATAACATCTAAGGAGGAACATTTCTGGTTTTCAATATACCACCAAAATAGAAAAAGACACTTATTTTCTCTTCAATTATGTCCACACTGATGCAGCTACAACTTCTGTTCCGCTTTTCATAGGAAATTAATTTATGATCTGCTTTGCTCCTTCATCTAGACTGTTCCCAGTCCCTAAGATGACACATTGCTAACAAGTCTGAGTCTTCTTGTGCTACACTGAAATCCTTTCTGCAGGAAGTATTGTCCTCCATGACAGTAGAGATCTGATCCAGAAAAGAAGTTTTAAAACCAGCAGTGAATGAATTAACAAAAACCTAATGAGAGGAACTGCAATCAGAGTTCACAGTAACAGATTTAAATATGTGTGGTAACATCAGGACTTTGTCTCCTATCCAGACTTCTAACTACATATGTGAGGGTTAGACACAAGCCTTGCTGTCTCAGCCTGGAATCTGTTTGCATTTATATGCCAGCAAGTCCCTGGGAGAGTAGATTAAAAATACCTGGCATACCTAGTCCTTGATGATAAATTTTCTGAAGAATTTGGCACAACCAGACCAAGAAACCAGTCTGAGAAGCATTGCAAAATAAGAGTGCTTCATCAGTATAAGGGATATTTTGGAGAACTACATAGACAGCTAATTTAGAGGCCTATAGAAACATCAGCAACTAAAGATGATCTGGTGCTGGTAGTAATGACAAGGCAATCTGTGAAGCTACATGAAAACATTAGCCATCTATGCGGTAGTCTCTGCATTTTATAGACATGTGGTCTGTATCTAGCATTGGTAACTTGTAGATTTCCTTGCTAGTAAATATGCAATTATTATACATGATTTTAGAACCATAGCATATTTAACACCAGTCTAACTCTTCATTCCCTCTTCCTGCTTCACCATTCATAAATACAGATGAACTCAATGAGGAGATAGTAACAAATTATATTAGATAAAGAAATAAGAGAATAAAACCAACAGAAATCTGAAAAAAAGATCTAGTTGCCAAGAGGAATAATGATATTGATTACGCAGATGAGGAAGAGAAGGGATAGTCAGTAAATTTGCTGCCAACCTTAGCTTTTTATTTACCAATAGAAAAGGGTGAGGAAAAGTTCTAGGAAGAAGTAGAAACCTTAATACATAATCAATATTAGAACTTAGTTGATGTGATGAAGACTAATGGACAAATGTATCTCACTTAATTTTAGGAATAAATTAATTTACCAAACTATCTGTATCTAGTGCCATTGAAGGCACCCTGCATAAGAAAATAGCAAAATTAAACTTGTAGACATGACATAGAAACTACCCTACCCTGCCATGTTTCTGCAGCTGAATTGTTCATTGGGTGGTAACGGATGAGGCTCATACACTTAGGCGTTTATAATGTAGTTATCAGCATATCTATCATATGAGCTAGATGCCTGCAATCTTACAGTTTTTATTGGAGATCTAGTCAATGTATTATTGATATATTAATTTAGTCACTTATAGATATGCATCTTTTGACATTTCGAAGTAGTGCCCAAAGGTATCCAAGACACTTGTCCAGAAATAACAAGACAGATAACAAAAGACATTGTTACATGAGGCTGTCTTAAAGAGAAACATTGATTTTTTTGTTTACACATGTGAGCTGTGCCGAGTGGAGTTTGAAGACATATTCAGCTGAACAAATGCATCTTAGATGTTTCCGGGAGTATTTCCACATATGTAAATATAAGCAGACTCTGGGGTTCAAAATATATGAACGATCTTTTTATATACTGAAAGGAGAAGTGGAGGCTAAAAATAGGGTTATTATGGGCTTAACTGAAATCACTAGGGAAAAATTTTGGAAATTTGAAAGTAGGAGTAACTTGGATGAGAATAATTTTGAAATGAAAGAATTCCTGATCCTTATAAAGGAAAGAGAGCAAAAGCAAACTAATCACAATCGGCAATAGACTTCTGTAGACTAAAAGAAGTTCTGGGAAGCAAGGTACGGTAGGAAGGAAGCCAAAGGAACAAGGTGATTTAGGGAACTGGTGATTCCTTAACAAAACAGTGTTAGGGACACAAAGACAAAGAATTGCTGTGAAGAGATTAAATGGAGTAAAATGTAGGATCTTGCATGGAAAAAAAAAAACTAAACTAACTTTTTTTTAAACTAAAGAAAAAGAAGTACCAAGAAATTAGCAGGCTATCTAAAGGAATAAATTACTAATTAGAAGTAATGAAATTATTAATTGAACAGTGGCAAAATACTAGCAAAATCAGAAAGACTGAGGCACAAAATGAGGTACCTCAAGCCAAGGACAACACAAGAGAACCAAAATAACATTCTTAGTCTATTAGAAGAAAAAAACAAGAGAAGAGAGAGTTCTTTACACAGTGAAGAAGAAAAGCTATTGAAGATTATGCTGAACAACCGAAATGTTGAATGAGTTTTTACTTTTCTTGAGACTATTTCCAACTATGATCAGATAGCTAAAAGAGTGGTGGGTCTGAACTATACATTAAAAAAAAATGGTAAGAAAGTACTCTGGTAAGTTTAAAGACCTCAAATCATCTTAACATGATTAATTCACCCGTGGGTACTAAAAGAACTAAATAAAATAGTTACAGTTATCAGGGAGAAATCAAAGAGGAAAAAAAAGGAATATAGAAGGATAAACCTAGTGCCTATTTTTGAAAAGATATAAAGAACAGATAATAAGGACCTGAGTAACATAAAACAATGTCATACTTCATCTCCTCCTAAAAAAAACACAACAGGGTTTTCAGAAAATAAGAAGAAACATGTACTTTATATTTTGAGTTTATTAGGATTCTTACAGTGTTTCTCATACATAATGTAAGATACAGAATTTATAGAAACATATTTTAGATAAAACTTGTAGAATGGTATAAAACTGGGTGACTACTCAGCATCGTTATCACTGAGATGTTGCTGAGGCCTTTCTAACAGAAAACAATCTAGTGGTTATAGTAATTTGCAGCTTTAACAATATCAGGTTGCTGTGAAGAAACAAATTTTCAGCTGATATATACATATACAAATACAAACATTATTGCAAAATACATCCCATATCAAGATTATATGAAGAAGATGCATGAAACAGTCTAAGGACCAACAATTTGAAAATATCTTCAGGAAAACAAAAAAAAGTATCGCTGGAAGCTTAGGAAACAAAAGACCAAAACAAGACCTAATAGGTTTTAAATAATGAAAGAGCTGTTAAAACAGGAGAAATTAATTATTTTCTGTGTTCAAAGAAGACGGAAGTTACAGTTGAAATCAGTCACTCCAAGAGGTATTTAGTTTTGACATTGAAGAGAAACCTCCCAATCAAAACTATACTTAATCAGCAAACTAGCTTGCCCAGAGATATTATAGGTTATCCTGCAGATGTATACATCTCCTGCAGGATAACCTATAACATATCTGGGCAAGCTAATGTATGTATATATACATAATAAAATAGAATAGATAAATATCTCTTCGAAATAGTTCAGATGTAGTTGATAGTGTATTTAGAGACAGGGATGCATCCTAGATATCAGAATCCTTCATACACTCTTTTCCATTCTATATGTCTGCAAAACATATATTCTTATGTGTCTCAGTTCACCTTAAGTAATTTGGTATAATGAGATTTACTGAAGAAATGTTACAGAGATGAATTGCATGTTGGTAGACTTCTTTGACACCTCAGATGAAAACTGCTGCATAAGGGCAGAATATTATACTGTATTACTAACTCCATGTATCACAGACATTTTGGAATGAAAGTAAATTGTAAACAAGGTCGTCACACCGATAATCTTTGCAGACCTTTCTCCACTCTGTCAACCTTAGTTAGAATTTTCTCAGTGTGTGCATTTGGAACTGCTGAGTTTCAAGAACACTTCAAAATAATCTTGCTGCTCCACAGTAGGTGTTTGTTGCACTGCAATGTTTCTTAAATGTTATTGAAGAAATGGACAAAGTTTTGTTTATTTGAGTGTCAGATTTTCCACTGAAGATTAGCAGCTTCCAAAAATGGATTAAAACAAAAAAGAAGGTAAAAAATAACATCACTGAGAATAAAAATGTAGTGAGTTTTCTTTTAACTTCTGAGCTGATCAAAGCTACGTGAGTGTAGAAAACAATCTTTATTCATGATAAATCTGTTGGATAATGTAGAATCATGAGTAATGTTGAAACAGAAATCTTATTTGTATATATTCTAATGCAAAATATTTTCTTATATGTTCTTACTCTACAATTTTATAGAAAGAAAGAAAGAAATCTGACTTTCAGTTATTGAATTAGAATTTGTACTTATTTGCAATGCTTTTGTTTTCAAATTGGGCATTCGGTAATATGAACTCAACATAAACAGTGGCAGATGGAAGAAAAAGTTGCTATGACCTCAGATGAGAAAGTAATGCAGTAAAGAAACTATGGCAATAAGGTGCTTTTCATGCAACCTTTCTTCATAGTTACAGACCAAAATATATGATCCCATGATTCTTTAGTAACAGCTCTGCAGATGACATTCTTTATCAGAGGACAAATGCTGCTAGTTAAGTTTTCAACCAAAAGTAAACAGTACTTTTTATTTATATAAACATTATTGCTAAATCTTATCCAACTTAATTCATCAGCTACTAAGACTTCTAATGGTGATTTTTTCCTCTCTTTATATATGATTCCATGAAAGATAATATCATCCCATAAAAAAGTTTCATTCTACATAGTGGTAAAATATTTTATTTTTTAACAAAATGCCTTAAGGTCTTTCTTTTTCTTGAAGTATGAAAATGACAATTGCTGCTTTTTACTTCTTTTAAGTGTCATAAAAAGTGATTTAGTGTCATAATTAATCTTTCCAGTATTTCCCTTTATAGACTTACTATCAAAATGTTAATAATAACTGAAGTTCTGGGAATGCATCATAAACTTTTTAGGGATGACTGGAAATTCATGTTGCTCTTTTAAAAATCCTTATATCTACAAAAAGAAACAAACCTCTTCTCATCCAAGAATTAGATGGCAACTCACTTCTCTGGGCTTTTTATATCTTTTGTTCTGGTGGGACAAATTCTAAGTTTCAATATTCAGTGGCGTACTTAAACTGAAGGCCTTGGGGGTTGGGGTCCAAAATGGCAATGCTCATTCCATCATATCCAACTGGAGAATATGCCAGGCTGACCAGAGCTGCCACAAATGCTCCTTAGCTTCCTCTCAAGATGAGAACCAGAAGGTCAACCACCCCAAGGGTCTGCATGGCTACAGAGTATCCTCTTGTATCCCTCTAGGGAAATCTGTGTACTCAACTTCCTCTCTGAAATGCCCATACATCAAAGCACACAGCATGAGGAATAAACAAGATGAATTAGAGATCTGTGTGTGATTGCAGAGCAATGATCTTCTTGCAATTACAGAGACCTGTGGGATAGCTCACATGACTGGAATGTTGTCATGGATGGCTATGTACTTTTTAGGAAAGACAGGTCAGCAAGGCGAGGTGGTGGATTTGCTCTTTATGTGAGACAGTAACTGGAATGTATTGAGCTCTACCTAGGGATGGTTGATTAACAAGTTGAGAGCTTATGGGTAAGAATTGAGGGGCAGGCTGACATGGGAGACACTGTTGTGGGTGTTTACTACAGGCCACTTGATCAGGAAGAGGAAGTTGATGAGGCTTTCTGCGAACAGCTGAAAGTAGCCTCACGATCACAAGCCCTGGTTCTCATGGGGGACTTCAACCACCCTGATATTTGCTGGAAGCGCTACACATGCAGGCATGCATAGTCAAGGAGGTTCCTGCAGAGCATTGATGATAACTATTTGACACAGGTCATCGAGGAGCCAACAAGGAGAGGTGTGCTGCTTGACTTTGTACTATCAAAGAAGGACTGGTTGAGGATGTGAAGGTTGGGGGCAGCCTTGCAGTGACCATGGTAGAGTTTACAATCATGAGTGGAGGACAAAGAGCAACAAGTAGGACTACAACCATCGTCTTCAAGAGAGCTAAATTTGGCTGCTTCAAGGACCTACTTGGAGAAATCTCATGGGTTAGGGCTGTAGAAATTAGGGGGACCCAAGGGAGCTGGTCAATATTCTAGCACCACTTCCTCCAAGCTCAAGATCAGTGTATCCCTATGAGTAAGAAATCAAACAAAAGAAACAATAGATCCACATGGATGAGCAGGGAGCTGCTGGAAAATCTCAAATGGAAGAAGAAAGTTTACAGAATATGGATAAAAGGTCTGGCCACTTGGGAGGCATACAGGAACACTGTCAGAATATAGAGAGATGCAATGAGAAAAGCCAAGACCTGCTTGGAAATAAATCTGGCAAGGGATGTCAAGGACAACAAGAATAACCTCTTTAAGTATATCAGCAGCAAAAGGAAGTCTAGAGAAAATGTGGGCCTGCTGCTGAATGAGGCAGGTGCCCTGGTGACAGAGGATACAGAGAAGGCCGAGTTACTGAATGCCTTCTTTGCTTCAGTCTTTACTCCTAAGGCCATCCCTCAGGATACCCAGACCCTGAAGGAAGGAGAGAAGGTACGGAGAATGGAAGACTTCCCTTGGTCTAGGAGGATAGGGTGAGAGATCATTTAGTCAAACTGAACATCCACAAATCCACAGATCCTAATGAGATGCACCCACAAGTGCTGAGGGAGCTGGCAAATGTCATTCCTAGACCACTCTCTGTTACCTTTGAAAGGTCATGGAGAACAGGAGAGGTGCCTGAGGCCTGGAAGAAAGACATGTCACTCCAGTCTTTAAAAAAGGCGAGAAGGAGGACTCAGGAAACTACAGACCAGTCAGCCTCACCTCCATCACCATGAAAGAGATGGAACAACTCATTCTGAATGCCATCTATAAACGTGGAGGAAAATAAGGTTATCAGGAGTAGTCAGCATGGATTCATCTAGGAGAAATCATGCTTGACCAACCTGATGGACTTCTATGATGGTATGACTAGCTGGGTAGATGAGAGAAGAGCAGTGGATGTTGTCTACCTTGACTTCAGCAAGGCTTTTGACAGTCTGCCATAGCATCCTCATAGGAAAACTTCGTAAGTGTGAGTTAGACGAGTGGACAGTGATGTGGATTGACAACTGGCTGGATGGCAGAGCTCAGAGAGTTGTGATTGATGGTGTGGAGTCCAATTGGAGGCCTGTAACTACTGGTGTCCCCTAAGGGTCAATAGTGGGTCCTTTTTTGTTCAACATATTCGTCAATGATGTGGATGAAGGGACAGAGCATACCCTCAACAAATTTGCTGATGGCACCAGAAGGTTGTGCTGTCATTCAGTGGGACCTCTACAGGCTGTAGTGTTGTATGGAGAGGAACCTCATGAAGTTCAACAAAAGCAAGTGTAGAGTCTTACACCTGGGGAAGAATAATTCCAGACACCAGTACAGGTTAGAGATTGATCTGCTCTGTGGAGAAGGTCCTGGAAATTCTGGTGGACAACAGGTTAACTGTGAGCTGGCAATGTACACTCGTGGCCAAGAAGGCCAATTGTATCCTGGGGTTCATTATGAAGAGTGTGGCCAGCAGGTTGAGGGAGGTTCTCCTCTCCCTCTATTCTGCACTAGTGAAGCCACATCTGGAGTTCTGTGTCCAGTTCTGGGATCCCCAGTTCAAGAAAGACAAAGAACTACTGGAGAGAGTACAGTGAAAGGCTACAAAGATGGTTAATGGGACTGGAGTATCTCTCTTATGAAGAAAGGCTGAAAGACTTGGGTCTGTTTAGCCTGGAGAAGAGAAGCCTGAGTGGAGAGCCTATCAATGCTTATAAATATCTACAGGGCAGATGCCAAGAGGATGGGGCCAGACTCTTCTCAGTGGTGCCCAGTGACAGGACAAGGGGCAATGGGTATAAACTGGAACACAGGAAGTTTCATCTGAACACGAGGAAAAGCTTTATTACATTGAGGGTGGCAAAGCACTGGAACAGGCTGCCCAGAGAGGTTTTGGAGTCTCCTTCTCTGAAGACATTCAAAACCCGCCTGGATGCAATCCCGTACTACCTACTCTAGATGAACCTGCTTTTTTAGGGGGTTGGACTAGATGGTCTCCAGAAATCTCTTCCAACCCCTACCATTTTGTGATTCTGTGATTCTGTGAAGTTTTTTGAAAAATAAGAAATAATTGATGAAATGGTCAGGGTAATACACCAAACGCAGTTGCTGGTGTGGAGTCTTGTATTATTTTGCACTGGTATTTTTATGGGAGGGTATAATATTAAAATCTATGCCATTAAAATCTAGCAACTATGACATATAAATGCAGTTTTCTTCCTATGAAGAAAACACACAAATCCTTGAGTATTTCAAAACTCCATTATTACAAATGATTACCCCCACCCTAAAACCAAGGCTCATTTTCTACTAAACAAGACCTATTTTGATCAGAACTGAGTCTCTGTCCTTTTTCCACTCTTGCCAGCACCCTCACTGACTCACTCTCTCTGATCTGTCATACAAAGCAGTTTCCATACAGGCCATTCTGTTGAATGATGATTTATTTTTTGAACTTTCAAACACTACTTCCAAAGGCAAGAATTCACGTGCATTGAATATTCTGATGTCTTGTTACAATGCTTATGGTTTTTAGATGTACTTGGTATAAACTTTTTTTGTGATTATCTGACCTAGTCATCCATAAAAGCCATTTATTGCCTTATAAGAATTTTCATAATAAATAGTTTCTGGAATCCATGGTAAGTAAGTGTAACTCAAAGACCAAGAGTAGTACTCAGGTCCTGGGTCATACTGCTGAAACTTTATCTGTAGTATTTATGCATTTAAAAAGTCGGAATCCTTCTAGACAAAAGTCTCGGATAGAGACCTGGAGTGTTAGGATGAGTAGTCTCTGCACGGCATATTTTATTTAGAACTTTTAAAAGCTGTGATGTTCTTGCTTCTGACTCAATGCTCAGATCACCTCAGAGACCTGATTAAAATAATTGTAACTCTACCATACTGATATTGTCGAAATCTTACTTTCAAATTATATCAAGACTCCTTTATTATTTTTATATATATTAATATATATAAAATCTATATTTAAGAATTTTGCCTTTTGCTTTGGAGTAGATGTCTTACAATTAAACTTGTACTAGTTGTGGAGAGATGCAAATAATGTTCCTAAGCCCTAAATATTTAATAATTTTCCTGGGATTTTTCTTCAGTTATAACATGTTTATTTATGTTTTGCAATTTATTTTCTTTATATCCTGGTCTTAATGTTCTTAAAACTGGAAGAAATTATATTGTTTCAAATTACAATGTCTTTGAATGCTTTATTTTGCCACTGTGAACTTCTGAGATATAAAGGCACATAATACACTATTTTTCACTTCTTTAATATATTAAAATTTTGTATTGGAGTTGCAAACCCCTGAAGCTTGCAATTGGTGCTTTTAATAGAATAAATTTGCATAAAACCTGTACTGTACCATTTGATTTGTTTTTAAAAAAGAATAACTGAAACTTTTATTTTATTTTAGATGTGAAACATTTGACACTATTGTCAAAACCTCTGCTCATTATCATCATAAGTAGCAGTATGGTGGGGTTTTTTTTAGGATAGCTTTTTATGCCAGAAATTACTTAGCAAAGAATTTTTTTAATCTCTCAGGCTTGTGTCAAGATCATGTATTCTTTCTCAGTAAGTATTGCAAATAGTGTAACAAATAGCTGTTTGCATTCATAATACTACATTGCAATGTAAGGTAGACTTGGATTTAAAAAAAAATAATGCAGGGTATAAATAAATTGTATAGAGTTCTTTGCAGATACCTTTGAATATAGTATTTAATTGCTTTGGAAGGTGTTTTGAGAACTGTCCTTTTGTTTTACGCTTTGGAAGGATGTTTGTGTTGACTTGCAGGAATAAACGGTATTTTTAACACCTATAAAATAAGGAAGCATTTATTTGATCCACCATAAGTGATTGTGATATTGTACCATTGCAGAAGAGACAAAAAAACCCTTCTCTAAAGTTAGACAGATAAAACAGGAACATAGTTTTTAATTTGGGAGAAATACATTACTGAGTGAGTCTCACAACTATACATACTCTGAACTACTTCTTTTTCTTCTTAAAACAAATCCTTTGATTAGAACTACTGGACTTACTGAGACATTAAGTAACAGTCTCTGGTTTTCTTTTTTTTTTTTTTTTAATGTCTGAAGCCTAATACAGTGTTGTCACAAGCTGTTGCATGACACACATAGGTCAGACTGTCTGAAAGGCATAGCAAAGATGATATATAAGGAAAAATTGTGCAGATAGAACAGTTTGATCATTATTAAGGAGACAATGACCGAAAGGACTTTTGGAAAAAATGGGCTTGGGGGATATAGCAGAGATAGATGATTGTTTCAGTGGTAGGGGAAGTGTGACATCAGAGTGGAAAAAGGGGCTAAAGAGATATGAATGAGAGATGAGCAGGTAGGTAGGAGTCTTCATGTGCAAGCGATTTCAGAAATTTAAACCCCTAAAATTCCTAAATCACATAAATATTTAAATTTGGTGAACTGTCAGCCTGACCCTATCTTGAAAAATTGTGCATAACTACCATGCTAATGTACAGCAGTCAAAGGTATGGCTCTTCCATTTAAAATTCTAACTTTCTTATAATTATTACCTGTCATCTCTTTCATTTCTACACTACCTATAATATGTTTCAACAATTTTCAGTTTGTTCTATAGTTTTAACTTTTGACCTTTCTTTAACATTCTTCACTTCTCAGATTTGAATTCTGATTCTCTCACCAGCACCAGCATGTTCCAGAGTATCTGCAGTCTGTATTTCTATTATTACTGTAGATCTACCAGTGTGACACATAGATATCAGAGCTACAGTTGAGCTTTGGCAATTATATGATACAAAACCTGAATAGCCGCAACCTGATCAATCAGTCCTGGGAGGATTGGCATGAAGACATGATAATGCTGCAGACTCCAGTAGATGAAGACCATAGACACTACTGTAATGCATGTAACTACTTAGTTTCCTGTCTCGCTTTAAGAGGAATTCAGGAATTCACTAAGATACCTACATTCAGGTGTCCCATGTAAATTATGTATCTATGGTCCTATTGCAATCAGGAGAACTACAAAAAGTTTCAATCTTTCTATATGTTGCAGGTGTCCTTCCTGGTCAACAGTTGCTGCTAAAATGAGTGCAGGACCTCTGTAAGTCTTGTATCTTATCCTATAGCCAGATATCTCGGATTTCTGTGTGGATGTCTTAGACTCTTTAAAGCATTTCAAATTATGGTATTTAGGCAACCAAATCCCATCCCTAACAAATAACTGCACAAGGCTGTCAGATATGACACAAAACTGGTAGGAGATATGTTCTTCTGTGACATCTGTGACAACTTAAGCATCTCAGATTTCTGTATTTGGACACCAGCTTGCTACGCATGGGCAACTGAACCGAGTCTCTGAGGCTGAATTGTGCTCTAAACTCAAATCTATTGTTTGCAATAAGCATCCTTATTGCTCTTTGTCTTTGCTAGGTGCTTAGACATGCTCACATGTAAACATCCAAACTTAGGTGATTATCTTCCATTGAATGTTTAACCTTTCTGCTAATTTGATTCTACGACTCAATTCTATGATTCTATAATAACTCCATTCAGTATCACAACAGAACATGTAATCTCTCACCTACAACTTAACAAGTAATATTTTCCTATATGCCCTTAAAAACAGCTGTTTAGAGAAGGCTGCAAAGGGGGCTTATGTAGGAAAAAGAGAAAATATCTTCTGACTATTAATTTCACTTTTAAACATTGATCTTCCTGTGTAGAAGCAGAGCCAGTCTCTTTACAGTCCTGCACTTTGGTTTGTCACCAGTTGGTTTTAAAAATGCATGGTGTGCAATGAGAAAATTCATAGTTTCTCAGGACTCTTCCTGGAACAGAGAAAACACTTTCCCACCCAGTTCTTTTACAGATTAGCTGTTTATCACATTCTATAACAACTCAATGATGGCTTTAGAAGGTTGGAGTCCTAAGTCCTCAATGGCAAGAATGACAGCTTCATAGGCCCCCAAAGAGAGAAGAATGGGAGCTTATTGAAAAACAGGTTGTAGAAGGCAAAATCTTTTTCAATCATTGGAAGTGGCCAAAGTTCTAATTTATATACAAATGCATATGTATTTATATATCTTCCCTGAAATAAATGACCAGCAAATGTTAATGGCTGTAGTCTGGTTTTCTCCCTATTCCCTCTTTATCTTTGAAGGATTGCAGAGTAGCATTGCTTTAAATTAGTTTCCATTTACTTATTCTTCTGGGACCTAATCAAACAGAGCTCGTGTCTCTAGGCTGAAACAGCGAATCTCTGCTGGAGTTGTTGGAGCTTTGACTTCTCCATCAGTCAAGCTCACAGCTTTGGAAGCATAAAATGTTGGTAAACAGCACTACTGGACTGCAGAGGACTTTACAGCAAGTGAATCTGCCACAGTGTTAGAATGAAGAAATATAATTTGTATGCATCTGGTTGAACCTGATATGAAGGCAGGCTGAAGGGCCTCGTGATTTTAAAAAAAGTGTAGGGAGTTAACAAGAATAGGACCCTTCTTCCTTCTCAGAAACACAAGTAATTGACTGCTAGAGCTGCTTCTGTTGCAGGTATTGATCAGTGACAGAGATGTTCTTTACAATCACTCGTCCTGTGAGGCCTAATTAACAAAGGCTGGCTTGCTGAATTAGATAAAACTCAATGTCCACTGAAATTAATGTGATGCTGTCTAAGCATCCTTCAACTATTAAGGGAAAATCAAGTTTAAGTGGAAGAAATGAGGGCAGTCCTGTTAAGGGCTAAAACAATTTTGACTGTAAAAGTGGATTAAGACAACAGTTTTGCAAGGACAATGCAGAGGCATAAAGACACTTTCTGTAAGAAACGTGCTTCTTGTTTTCCGTCTTATATTTTAACAATGTTTATGCTATTTACTACCAAAGAAATATTTTTTTTTCTGGGAATCACTCAATTACAGAAGAAGTAAAGATTGAGAAATTATAGCTTTTAAAAATGAAAACATTTCTTGGTGATACTTTACCACCCAGTATATCTCTGGATATTCTCTTGTTGGTTGATCAAGAAACTAAGGTTCAGTATTTGCATTTTACTCTAAAAGTAGAATAAAAGAGTACACGACTGATGAAAGGATGACTCTGGAGCAAGAAAAATGGTATCATGCAGTTACAGAGAACAGTTTCCTTCACACTTTCTGTCAGAACATAGTATAGAGTCCTTTGCTTTACTCTGAGATAAAATCAGTGACACAGATTTTCCTGAAGTCCCCAATGCTAGAACTTTCAGGGTCAAAGTCCTGGCTTTACAACAAAATCATGAGATGAAGTCTGCATTTAAACTGCAGGGCTAGTATGGATTTTGAGCTCTGCAGCCACACTCCCCATACCACCTGAGTGGAGGGATCCTAACCAGGTGTTAGGTCCTGTTTTATACCCAGGTTCGTAAATCAACTCTCGGAGGAACACAGCCAGACCAGTAAATCAAAACCAACAAAACCTTCAACTAGATACTTAAAAAATTCCACTTAATACTAATGAAATAATGCTTATGTGACAATATAACACAGGATCTTAACATATCAGTGCAGAAGAAAAGGGAAATGTACAAAATTTAGTGGGGTTTGTTACACTCATATACTGAATTAGTTCAAAGCTGGTTCTGCATAAGCTATTAGTTATCATTAATGTGGCCTTTTCAGCAATGTGTTTTCTCAGATAAACTGCTGATTTTATAGCCCACTCATTTTCATATAATCTCTTCATATGCAGACTGTTTAATTTCTCAGATAACCTTCCAATTGTGAATGAAATCAGGTGTTCTTTTTATCAGATACACGTTTTCATTCTTTTAAAACAGGGGATCTTTCATGTGTTTTTTCAAGTGTGGCTGAAAGTAGCTTCAGTGTATATTTGGCCAAACATATATTCTTCTGTATCCCTAGATTTCCTCTTCACCATTTTTCCAACTTCCTGGATATGTATTTCACATTACAACAGAATATGAAAGCATGTACAGTGCCTTTCTAACTACTTCTAATTAAAATCTTAGCATTTCTCATTTTATGGTACTTTTTAAGTTTGTTATTAACGTTTGTTATTAAGCACAAACTATTCAGAAAAGGAACTGCATCTTCCATCTGTTCAGAAAAGAAAGACACCAATAAAAATTATAAAAATTACTTGAAACAATAATATTTTTAAACATATGTGAATTAAAAAATCTCAGAAAACAAACGTATTAATAGTAAAAATTTGTATCAATTTTAGTTTAATTGATACTTATATTCCTTATATTAGTGAATATAATTAGTATTTGAATATTATGTTTTCAACCTGTTTTGCTGTAAGAAGACATAAACTATAAACATGTGCAGTGAGAATTTTAATCACTGCGTAGGTAACATTTTGCACTAATGGCAGTCTGAAGGTGGCATTATGAAGATGTGTCATAACATTTCAGGGGGACCATCAGACTTTATTAATTGGAGATAATGAACCATTACTATAAGAATATTTCTTAACCTTCTTCTTGATATATATGAGATTATAGTACTGGATCATGAGGGAAAATGATCCAAAAGGACAGAATCATATAGTCAACACACACTAATTTATTTTATAAACATATGTATTTGTGTATAGTTTTATTTAAACATATCCATATCCGTCAAATTGTTTTTTCTTTGTAGGTAGATGATTTTTCCTGAATTTTAACAATATGGGCTGAAAAACTAAGAGAAAAAAAAATGCATTTCTATAAATAGACAGATATCTCTAAATATATGTTTCCAGATTATGTTTCTGTCATGGGCACGTGCAATACACAGTGTTCAGATTAGGAATGCTGACTGGATCTACCTGTGCACAAAAAATTGTTATCTTCAATTTACAAAACTTTAGAAACAATCTATGTTTGAATCTTCAAATGATGACCTTAGACAGGTTCCATTTTTCACCTATGTTCCAAGACTTTGGCTGAGATCTTCAGTGCTATTGCATGATAGCTCCTATCAACAACAGTCCTGTCATACAAAACATAGCTGAGGGGAAGTGCTGTGTTAGATTTTTACTATTTGTTTTCTCCTTGGATTTTCTTCTAGAATACCTATTTTATCTTTTGCAATAAAATGAGTGAACAATGTGAACTTATGCAAAAATATCTCATTAATGGTGCTCTTTGTAAGTTTCATAATTGAACTAAGAATAACACATTTACAATGCTGAATCGTTCTCAAGACATTGCCATGCATGAAAATTATTCATGTAGTAATACATTTTCATTGCTTGCAGATGGGCCCTTAAAATCTTACTTGTGAAAATCAAATAGAAACCAAGTAATGACTTGCAAACTTTGTGACCATTAAACATTCGTTTTCTCTAATATCCTGGGGTTAAAAAGTAGCTGTTAAGTACATACATTCTGCCTGTTTTCTGCAATTAAAAATGAGAAAGAAGTGATAACTATATAGCAAACAATCATTAACATAAGTTTAATGATGTCATTATTAAGAGTTGTACAAAATTATAGTGCAAAATTATCAATAATATGTAGCAACCATGTAGGCAGTGAAACAAGGGAAAGAGGGGAGGGAGAAGCATGGCAAATGAGATAACACAGAATAGGATAGACTAGGAAGATAGGAGGATAGAAAAGAAACAAAAAGATGAATTTTAAGGAGCATAATCTGTTACAGAGCCTGTACAGCAATATTATTTTGAATAAAACAACCTTCTTAAAAAACTTTCCCTGATAGATTATTGGTTTTATACATATATATATATGTATGTATGTATGTTTTATATATACCTTTCATTAATTGAAAGTAGGTAGCTATTGATCTCCTTGGAAAGTGGAATCTTTTAACACCTTTTAAAAGGACTTTGCAGAATATTTTTTTCTAAGGACAAGTTGGGTGAGAATGCAATGGGAAGCAATGTCTGTTAAATTCAAGGTAGAGTGGACAACCCCTGATCTCTCTTTGTCCCAAAAGCCAGTTGTTTTATAATAGAAGTTAGTCATAATGATTTACCCTCAAAAAATCCACGATGACTGTTTCACGTGCCTGAAAATGTGTTCCAGAAGGACTTGTTTCATGATTTTCCCAGAGACTGAGTGATTCCTGCATGAATCATTGGCTCTTTCTGGAGGTGAGTGCAACAATTGCCTTTCTTCAACTTTCAGTCATTTCCCTCAATCTCCATCAATGGATGGTAAATATTCTTAGAGGCATGTTAGAACTGCAATCCAACTTTTATCACTTCTTTTAGTTTCTTCTCTAATGTTTATTCATGATTACATCTTACTGTCTTCATATCTGAGACTTTCACTTGGGAGTTGGATCTCAACCTCTTTTCCAGCTTTGTGTCAGAGTAAGACATGTTCAGCAATGTTTTATGTTGCCAGCATCTGGGAAATTAGGCATGTGCCTGAATGGAGGCTGTGGAACATCCCAACAGGAAGAAATCAGGGTGATCAGAGTGTGAGATTTGAGGAAAACCAGGATGGCCCTGTACACAAAGGACCCTTAAGGGATGATCTTGTTAAATATTGTGCAACCTGGGGGAGCGATTAGCTCCTCGTTTGACACAGGACACCTCTCAGCAGGGGGCTTTGAGAAGATAGGGATCTTAGTTCTGGGCAGCAAGAAAACTTCTTTAACTGATAACAGTTCTTTGTTCCTTCAAGGGTCTATGTTGTCTGAAAGATGACCTTTTCCTCATTACCTGTGAAATTCATATTAAAGTTGACACCTCTGCATATGCTAATGAAGATTATAGAAAACATGCTATACGTGCATGACCATAGCACTGGTATCTCCACCAAAATCATACTACATATCACCTTAGGGTGGGAACCTCGTAGTTTGGGGGATAAAAGGCAGAGAAAAGGATCATTCAGGAGGAGAGAAGAATCTTTAAGGCAAATGGATGGGTGTTTTCATTATATGAAACACGTCTAGGTCAGTTAGGACAGGAGTATGGCTGGCCACAAACACTTTCAGATTTTTCAAGTTCTAAATACTGTGGTAGTGGAAATGTAACTTCTTTCAATTTCATAAAATGTTACAGGATATGAGAATGAAAATAAATTTTTTATTGAGACTGTGTATTAAAAAAATAATAAGTCAATCAATCAACAGCAGTTGGTCATACAAAACCAAAATAATTATTTCTTAACATAATCAAACTACTATATAGCCTTTCAAATTTTATGGGAATTAATTTGTACATTCTCGGCACTACTGTTCTCCTCTCAGGAATCTCAGTATATGCACCCTATTGCTTAGCTGGTGTCAACACTTCACACACAGAAGTCTTCACTCATGTCCTATTTGTAATACAGTGTTTTAGTGTTTATTTTCCATATAGAAATGGGTATTAGCACAAAATTGTGAAGATTTTAATGAAACAGGAAACAAATACATCTGATTTTATTCCAATCCTTTCTAACAGAAGTTTATAATTTCACCACATGTAAGAGAACAGTACATGTTTTGCTTTCATCGTGTCTGGCTTGGTGAAACCCTGTGGCCTTACTGTGTTGATAAGAAGCTGATCTTAGTCAGGATAAAGGAGGAGTTTGCTTTGGTTGATGAGAACTGGGTTAGGGATCAATTAAGCAATCTGTACATCCATAAACCCATGGGTCCTGAGGGAATGCACACATGGGGGCTGAGTGACCTAGCAGAATTCATTGCTAGGCCACTGTCCATCCTTTTGGGTAAGTTGTGGGCAACAGAAGAGATGCCTGAGGAGTGGAAGAAAGCAAATGTCACTCCAGTCTACAAAAAGGGCAAGGAGGAGGACACGGGTAACTACAGACCGGTCAGCCTCACCTCCATCCCTGGAAAGGTGGTGGAACAGCTTATCCTTGACACTGTCTCCAGGCATATCAAGGATAAGAGGCTCATTAGGAGCAGTAAACATGGTTTTACCAAAGGGAAGCCATGTTTGACCAACCTAATCACGTTCTATGAAGATGTAACTAGGTGGATAGATGATGGTAGAGCAGTAAATGTGGTTTATCTTGATTTCAGTAAGGCATTTGACACTGTCTCCCACAGCATCCTCACAGCTAAACTGAGGAAGTGTG
>VZRW01012364.1:45169-121889 GCA_013398125.1 Aegotheles bennettii
GGAACTGCTTGAGAGAGTCCAGGGCAGAGCCACAAAGATGATGAAGGGAGTGGAACATCTCCCTTATGAGGAGAGGCTGAGGGAGCTGGGTCTCTTTAGCTTGGAGAAGACTGAGGGGTGACCTCATTAATGTTTATCAATATGTAAAGGGTGAGTGTCAGGAGGATGGAGACAGGCTCTTCTCAGTGATGTCCAGTGATAGGACAAGGGGGAACGGGTGCAAGTTGGAACACAGGAGGTTTTGAGTGAAGATAAAGAGGAACTTTTTCACTGTGGGAGTGCCAGAGCACTGGAACAGGCTGCCCAGAGAGGTTGTGGAGTCTCCTTGGCTGGAGACATTCAAACCCCGCCTGGATGCGTTCCTGTGTGATGTACTCTAGGTGACCCTGCTCTGGCAGGGGGGTTGGACTAGATGATCTTTCGAGGTCCCTTCCAGCTTCTAACAGTCTGTGATTCTGTGAAGATCTAGGTCTTATTATAATGAGTGAGATGGCTGGTGTACAGTGCTGTAAATATTATAATTAATTTTGTTATATTCATTCAAGGAATTTTCTTTCTTCAATTTTTCTTCTCACATAATGAAAAGATTCTACTTACTGCAGAAAAATGATCACATACAAACACACATAGACATGTATTTATATATATATTCTGGTTAATTCATAGCTGGTTAATTTCTGCCTCTTAATACAAAACAATATTTTGATTCTCTATTATGAAAATACATGTTATTGAGAATAATTCGTTTATGACTGCATCCTTAGTGCTCCACCAGGAATTGCTCATCAGCATATTGCTGAAGCTTGAAAAGGAAATGGGTGGTAAGTTTAGTAGCAGGCACATAATTTGAGGTAAAAAAAAGGAGTGGGAAAATGAAAATAACCCTTAACTGTTTCAGTAGAAACTTTTTTCTCCATATTTCCATTAATTCCAATATCTTTCTCTATTTTCTACCTAAATCTCTCCTCCCAGTCACACACCTCTTGTATTACAGCGCCTGGAGATGGATACAAGAAGAGAGAGGGTAAATAATGCTTTACCAACATGCAAGTACCCCTTAGCAGTTTTACAGCAGCTGCTTCAGATAGACTTTTTAAAATAGGAAGTAGGAGAGAGGTGCTTGCTGAGGTGTAAATATCATTCTCATATCTTACACATATAATAACATAAAATTTTTATCAGATTGTGTGATTGCTGTAAGTGCAGGATTTAATAACAATCATGAAATAACCACTTATGGAAATAGTACTCCTCTGCTATTTCTGAGACAGCTGGAATTTGCTGGTGAGTTTATTCCAATATCCCTCATTTCAATTTTGGGTGGGTATGTTTGGAAATGCCTTTGATTTTCTTTTTCTTTATTTTTTTTTTTCCACAGTGAGGGAGTTAATTCATTTCATGCAGCAATACAAGTGAATGAAAAGAAATTTCGTAAAATTAAGAGTAAAATTAATGGGACAGTGAAAGGAACTAATAAAACTTATGAGTCTGGAGACAGACTGAAAGTTCTTTTTAGAGCACCTAATGAAGCCAAGATAGAACAATCTACAAT
This sequence comes from Aegotheles bennettii, assembly GCA_013398125.1. Lineage (NCBI taxonomy): Eukaryota > Metazoa > Chordata > Aves > Caprimulgiformes > Aegothelidae > Aegotheles > Aegotheles bennettii. Next base: position 46,722 of record VZRW01012364.1, read on the forward strand.
TCCCCCAAAAGAGAAAACTGTAGTGGACAAGAAAAGAGAAATTCTTCTAAACAAGAAATTGAGTGAGGGGAGGGTGAAGAGCAGGGGAATGGTAAAGTTATGTATATGGATTTGAAGCCTAAGGAAAATATTTTTACCTTGTATTTATGTCAACAAAAACAAGGATCACGGTTTTCATTATGTCGGTATATTAAAAAGATAGCAGAAATATTAAAATATATGAAAAATGTCAATTCAGTGTCATTATATTTTAGAACATTTCAAGACAAAGATCGAAGTCCTACATGGATTAAGACTGTGGAGACCCATAATAAAAGTCTGAAAAACAAAGACCTAAATATGCAAGAAAGGCAAACATGAAGAGATATTAAGGAAAGATAAATGAAAGAATAAAGTGAAAGACCCTAATTGTCTCACTCAGTAAGTTATTCTGCCTCTTTCCAAGGCTAAAAATTCTAGAATGTATGAAGGCCAAAAGTAATAATTGGGTAGGAAGAGAGAAAAAAACATATTTTGCACCCAAGTGGGTTGCTTATGAAATGTCCTTTATTATTATTATTATTATTATTTTTCCCTTAATCAGAGTGTTTGTCAATGCATCTGGGACAAATCCAACTTCTGATATATCCATTCTGCCTACAGAAATTGCCAGTACCTTTAGGTTGGATAAAGTATAATTTTCATATGATCCAATGTTACTTCAAGTCACACAGTCTACTGCTAACCAGCTGATATGTTCCATTAAAGAACTGGGTAGAGTGCTGTGACAAGTGAGATGAGCATTAACTACATGGACAAAGTTCCATGGAGTTTGATGTTGCTCCTGTGATGTGTTTCAAAATGGGCAGGAAAAGACAATACTTGCAACTCTAGCATTTACGGTATATACTTCTTTAATAATTTCATATTACTGTACATTTACTTAACTGTAGAGTGTTACCCCACAAGTAAATAACACTATTATTATTTTAGATAATAGTCTTCGAAGTCAGACACTTCCATAATTGTTATGACAATTCGCCTCTCCTACAGCTAGTGTTCATTCTTGAACAGTGATCTTGACCACACTCCTTTCTAAACCTGAAGGACTGCACTTTTCAAAAAGAACATACCCAAATAAACAGAAAAAGTGAACCAGTTATAATTTATGTTATAAAATATTAGCTTTAAAACATACTAATCTACAAAAATAATCGTCCTTCAGCATAAACTATACAGTAGCTTTTAACCATTTCTCTGCATCAGGTGTTTAGGTTATGATGTGTTTTCTGACACAGGAGTTGGGAATATTGTGCTGCTTATTCGTTTTCCTTTCTAGGAGAACATAAATAATTCAATTAGAGTCTGGATTTCTTCTGTACAATTTAGCTCAGGATTTTTTTGTTTAAATTTCAATTTATGATCACTTTATTCACATGATACTGCTCTTAAACCGTATTAAGTGTTTTTTATAGGTTCCTATTGCCTTTGGATGCCCTTTCCTCCCTTTTGAATGTCTGGGAGTTTCATACTTGCAATATTTCAGGGAATCAAGCCCAGTGTTTCTAGGAGATACAAAGGAAGCTGCTGCCTTCCATTCTGACCTGAACACATCTTATTACAGGGCAATGCCTGAGCTCCCATTAAAATAGATATGAATGTAGTGTAAATCCACCAAAAAAACTGAATGATCTATTTTTCCTTGTTTTTATTTTTTTCTTTCTTTTCCTTCCTCCCTTCCCCCCTTTTATTTTAAAGTTTCTAGTTTACTGACCTGTGCAGAGCAGGTTACACCTAGTAGTAATAAACTAGCATTCTGAGATAAACATTATTCTTGTGACATAGGGACATCAAAACCAGTATAAAAAACATTCAGAATGACAGGTGACATTTGCTTTGTTACTCTGCTTTTGCACATCTCTGACATGTCTACATAGACACAGTAGGGCTTTGGTGTTTGTGTTTTGTATTCATGTACTTTGCACAGTGCTGCTATGGATCTACAGTATGCTAGGAATTGCAGAAATTCAAAGCATGCATGTAAAGGAGATAAATGATAATTTGTTGATGGGAAAAAATGACTGTGTTCAAACATGGGAAATAATCCATGAGAGATTTGTATTCCAGAAAGAATATACACTCCCATGGAAACATAAATGATCACTATTGTTAGTCCTACAATTTTCAACCATTCCAGAGAGGTTTCCTACTAATACTAATCTTAAAAATAGATGGTAGTTAATAGAGGCCACAAATGCACCCTCTCATAGCTGGGTAGTATATTTTAATCCTGTAAGTGTCATTGTGCCACTCTCTGGTTCAGTGTTGGTTTCCCAGTTTAGTATTCAGAGAACTAATTCATTTTGTTGCTGGCAGCAGTGCATTAATGATCAAGCTACGACAATGAACACTGTCTGCATAACAAATGCGTCTTTCTCAAGCTGCAGTAAATACAAAGTGATTAACATGAAATAACTGCTCCAGCAAACTGCTTCTTTGCTTTTAAATAGATACTAGTGTCTTAATTTAACCCTGCATTTGTCAGATATGTCTTGAATGTTTGCATTTGTTTTTTGGCTGAGTTAATAGCAAGAGGAGGGACTTGCTACTTTGGAGCTTTCTTTTACAGAATGCATTCTCTTGGAGATCTGCCGTTAGCATGCTGGATGCAAATGATTATTAATACTCTGTTCCCTGATTCTGACATTTACTAAGGCAGAAGCATCAAATAGAACTAAATCACATCATGCTCCTTCCATCTAACTTAATCCTGCCATCCTATCTAAACTAACGGAAATGAGGTCTGAGTAGGTTAGTGTTGCAGTTGTTAATAACCTTTAAATCTAAAAGAGCACAAGGTGGAGTTGTTTTGCCTCCTGAGACAGATGAGAATGTCTGAAGAGGGGAAATGGTGGAATGAGAAGAAACAAACTGAGATTGCACTCCCCTTGCATCTCCAACCCCAGCTTTTCTTCTTAATCCTGGCATAATGAAAGATCTGAGCAATTTCATTGTATTATGAAAAGATGGGATTATTCTGTTTTAGAAGGAGGAAGGCAGAGACAGTTAATTTGACAGCCAGTGTCCTTTACCCTGTCAATCCATCCCTGCTGGGTGAGCCCCTACCTGAAATGTAACAGAAAAAGGAAAAGCATAGCACCCTCCCACGAAACACTATGAAATGGTTCTCTTGTCACTCAGACAATCCTCTAAAGTCACGTTTTTCACATTTCCACTAACCTTTCAGATCTCCACAACAATATTTTAGAGACAGTTTTCCAGAGGTATTCCCTTGACAATCATAGCATCAAATGCAGTCAAGTTTAAATACGATGAGATCAATAGAAATATGCTGATTAAGAGGCATAAAGACTCCCATAATTACAGCTCTCATCTTCCATGTCCGCAAGTTATGATAGTTTGAAGAAAGTGGCATCCAGATTTTGTGAGGATGAGGTGTGCCTGTTGTGCTCAATAGAGGAAGATCTGGAATACCTACAACCAAAAAGACCCACTGGTATTTAAGTAATCATAAAGGGGAACATCTTCTATCCCCTGTTTTTGCAGTACATTAGGTGTGCAATGAACTGGCATAAGCACTTCCTCCCTGATGATTTGTTCCCTTTTTTCTCTACTTCTGTTAAATCTTGTGGTGTGGGACTATAGACTGACTCTTCTATGTAGCAAAGCTAAGTTCAGGAAGCCTGAGAACAGACATACATCTGGCTCTTGGGCAATCTTTACAAGCCCTGATAATCTCTGTCCCTACCCTTTCAAAATAATAAGTATTAATTTTTTAAAATGATACTTCACATGGTTCAATTAGATTCGCTTTAGGGATATTTAACAAAGATTTTTTTCTGTTTCTTTTCTTAAACTAGGGGTTATATGCCAGGTTTTAAATGATAGACCATTAATGAAAAATTCTGTAATTAATGAAAAAATAAGCTTTTGATGAAAATGAAAAATAGCACCGTATCATGAAAGAAAATCAAGAACATTGGCTCAAACTCATAGCTCTCAGGTCAATTAAACAAATTTCAATTGATTTCTCAATTAAATAAAATAACTGACTCTCTGACAGACTGAATTAATGAATGAATGAACAATGAAAAAAACATAGAAGTTGTTTGTCGTACACTGGTGGCAAGATGAAGGCTTCAAACAAACACCAATTTTTAGGATAAGTTGCTTAATTGACAATAAATTGCTGTGGGACCAACAATTACTGTTTCCACTGGTTTTTATTGCAAATGTCCAGAATTTCCCATCAAATCTAGGTACGGTTCTTGAGCACCATGTATGAAGTTGTATACAAATGAAAATCTCTATTGCTTTACACAGTCCAGTTACATGTATGTTGATAAGGTAACCCTTATTCATTATCTAAACTATTTGGACAATCAGGTATGTGATCAGAAATTCAATAGCATATGATGTGTCTCACACTGAGAAATAACTTTGTTATAGTTTGAAAGGGGCAGGCAAAATTCTTATTGGCTTTTGCTGCAAGGACCCAGTGAATGAGGGGTGGAGTTTAGGATCCTGTTGTGAAAAGGGGTCTGGGGTGTCAGCTATCAGGTATTCAGGTATCAGATATCAGTATTCCACCCATTTCCTGCCAAACTCTATAAAGCCAGGAGGACAGTGGACTTCTTCCCTCTTGGTCTCTTCTCTCTTCTGCTGCTCTCTGCTGCCACGCTCCCTTCCCTGTCGGTTGCCACGTGGAGCCAGCACAGAGAAGGCCCAGTTTTTGCTACCAGCTTCGCCACGTGGTCTGCAGCATTCTGACTGCATCAGGTGCTGGGGTTTGGGCTCTCAGTTTTACCCCCATTGGCTTTGCAGTGAAGGACATTTCAGCAGCCTGTATCGCCAGTCATCGGAGCTCGGGTTGTATATATTTGTATATATATATTTTCCCTTTTTCCCCAGCTGTTATTATTTCTCCCTGTGCCATTAAATTTGTTACAGTTTTTAATTTCCAACAGTTGAGTTTTTTTTCTTTTCCTTGCTCCCCTTCTATTTTCTGGGGAGGGGTGATAGAAACAAAAACTCTGTCTGGTTTGTGGCTTGCCCTGGCCATTTGCTAAACCAACACAACCTTCAAAAGCATATATAAACCTGTATCATGTGGGTTCTTACATTATATCCTTCAGCCTTATTTATAGTAAAATAATGGAAAAAATGACAATGGTAGGGATGGGATTTTTTTTAAGAGAACTTTTCTGTTAGGTATCCATTTTGAACATGCTTTTCTCTGCTCTGGCTTTTCACAGGATCAATGTTAAATCATAAAATGTTTCCTTGTCACATACTTTACGGCTACTCAAGAAGGAAAAGCAGTTGTGTAGTGGAGCTGAAGTAAAGACTTTGTGACGAATTTTACTTCTAGATCCTGGTCTCTTTCTTTTCTAATTTGTTTAATTCAGGTAGTTCTTTCTTTTATCTTTTTTTCCTTCTTTTTTTCTTGTTCACAGGAGATTTTCAGTGTAAAGAAAAAACATCAAACAGGTCAGAGTTTAATAAATAATTTTGGCCTTGTGTTGGTAATATTAATGTACTTTCTCCAACCACTTAATCTTACACTGTTTAATGCAAACATCTTTCTAAACCAGGTTCTGCCTTCTGCAACAACCCTCCTACATTATTTACATTATTGACTCAATTTTTCCCAGTTTTAGTCCAAAACTAAACATTATGTAATTTCTTCTTTCACCATTATTGCCTGCCTGTTATTAGTTAAACTTATTGTTTGCATTCTTTATTACTGAAAAATATTTTAAGCTAAAATTTAGATTGTATGCTATGCTGTATAAAATTGTATTGTGTCCTCTGAAAGAATTATGTTGACTGAATGCCAAATTGTGCTTTGCTTATACAGTCTCCACTGGGGTTCTGCAGTGTATGGTAAGCAACATAACATTTGGGGATGACAGATTTTTGAACAGCTTTTGGCAAGCACTCTGAAACATTGATAAGAAGCATTAAGGAAGAAAAGAGGAATAGACCACATGGAGTTTGCATTAGTAGAGTTGTGATAAATTGACAGTTTACTGCTTGCTCCTTTATTCATGTGCTATCGCTGGGAAGCATTGAGCTGCTGAAATAAACATCATGGATGGAAGAAACACACAGAGCACACTACACTGCTACAAGAAGGGAATGATGTGGGAATTTATCAGTGTATTCTTGGTGATTTTGTCTTCCCTGGTGCCAGGCAACAATTTCTGTCCAAGTACTGTTGCAGGTTTTTATTATCTTGCTTATATTTCTTCTGACCTGCTACACTAATAATAGGGAAATTAATAATAATACTAGGTCTTGGCTAGTATGAAATTTTAGTGTTGAGAGTGGTTATCATACTATATGATGTATCAAACCAGGAATATGGATCTCTATGGAATATCTTGTGCTAAAATACTAGTTTAAACTATTAGTTCATGGAAATCTTAATTAACAGAAGCTTTTCAGGGGAGAATGTATTGTCATGATTGTGTTCTAAATATCCACATTTTACCATATTCTTCTTATAAAAAGAGGTATCCATTTACTTCAGTTTCCAGACACATATTTATACTGAATTCTGAGCAGAAAACAGTTTACAATAAGTCTATAAAGGAGGTCTTTGAGAAGCAAAAAATGCCAAAATTATTGTATGGATTTCCAGTTTTCTTCTAGATAGAGTACAAACACAGATCATTTTACCAATAGTCAGAATAGGAAAGAAAGAAAATAAAAAAGGTATTGTTTCCCTCTACCAGTAAGTTCTCCACCGGTTGTTTTTTGTTGGATTTTTACTATTCTTACTTAGTCACACAGAGCAGGAGGAAATGAGGATCCTGACAACTTGTTTTGATGCTGCTTGATACTGAAGTCATGAAGAGCTGTTGGATTCCTACTGGTTAACCCTGTGGATTAATGAAGGGTAAGACAGAAATTGCAGAACTGCCATGCAGAATGACCTAACGTGATAAGACTGTTCTGCCTTCACTGCAGTAGGTGAGAAGGGCAGGCTGTATGCACCAGGCTGTTTTTTCTGTGCCTTAATGAGAAAAATTGACCTGTTTATCCACCATCTGTCTTCTTTGTTTTTGATTCAAGACATTTTTGGAAAACCCTTTCTGTTCTTAAATGTTGAATTCAAGCAGAATCCTCCAAACAATGGCTAGTCAGCAAAATCTAGCAGATTGCCACAAACTATGGAAAAACACATGCCAATAGATGCATTTATAAGACAGTGACATTCACTACTTAACTACTTCAAGACATATAATATGACTGACTTAATTTATACGACATATGAAGTAGTATATGAGTGAATGTGGGCTCATTTTTCCCACCTTTTAAATTGCTTTTATTGTCTTCTATACATCTTCTCTATAGCTTAACTTTGCCTTTTATGTTTCTGTTGTATTGTTAATACATCTTTTGGTGAAAAAGTAATTTATTAAAATCTCTATATTACAGCTTTTTTTTTCATGAAGAAAATAAATACTTTGATAACATCACTTCCTTGGTTTTAATTTCATGTTGAAATATAAGTATTTTCTAATACATGTAATAGAAACACAACCTGTATGTGTCAGACTACACAAAAAAAAAAAGAAAGTATCTTTTAAGGAATCAAACATTGAAAAGGTAGGAAATGCAAAAATAAAGGTGGAGTGAACAATTAAGTTAGAATTAAGATAGAGTGAACAATTATCTATTCCACTGTTTTTTTTCTGATTTTCACACTTCTTGAATCTAGTATCTTTGTGAAGTTCAAATTTGTCCTCAGATGCTCATCTCAAGATCCGATTCCTCATTCAGCCATTAGACTCCTGCTGCTCCTTCATTTTCCTTCCTTGTTTCCAAATCATAGAAACACAGTAGCCCTTCTCTCCTCCAGTTTGGTATCATATTTCAACTTGAATAGTTCCCATCATCTGGGTTGTCAATAAATACATTAAAAAATACTGACACCACTATTAATCCCTGAGAGACATCACTGTTAACCATCCACCTGTGGCTTTGAACTGTTGATCACAATCCTTGCTCCTGATCACAGGATCATAGAATAAGCTATGTTGGAAAAAAACTTCAAGATCATCAAGTCCAACCATTTCCCTAGGACTGCCAAGTATACCTCTAAACTATATCACTAAGGGTCTCATCTGTAAGTTTTTTGACCACTTCCAGGGACAGTGACTCCACCACCTCTCTGGGAAGCCCATTCCAATGCCTGACAACCCTTTCGGTGAAGGCATTTTTCCTAACATCCAGTATAAACCTCTCCTGGCACAGCTTGAGGCCGTTACCTCTTGTCCTGTCACTTGTTACTTGGGAGAAGAGGTCAGCCACCTACTCGCTCCATCCTCCCTTTAGGTAGTTATAGGGAACGATAAGGTGCTCCCTGAGCCTTCTCTTCTTCATACTAAACAACCCCAGTTCCATCAGCTGTTCCTCATAAGACAAGTGCTCTAGGCCCTTCACCAATTTAGTTGCCTTTTCTGGATCTGCTCCAGCAACTCAGTATCTCTCTTGTAGTGAGGGGCCCAAAAATGAACACGATACTCGAGGTGCGGCCTCACCAGTGCCAAGCACAGAGGGTTGACCATTTCCCTAGTCCTGCTGGCCACACTATTTCTGATACGGGCTAGAATGACATTGGCCTTTGTGTCTACCTGGACACACTGTTGGCTCATCTTCATCCAGCCATCAAACAGCACCCCTAAGTCCCTTTCTTCTGGGCAGCTCTCCAGCCATTCTTTCTCAAGCCTGTAGCATTGCATGGGGTTGTTGTGGCCCAAGTGCAGGACCCAGCACTTTGCCTTGTTGAATCTAATACAATTGGCCACAGTCCATCGATCCAGCCTGTCCAGGTCCCTCTGCAGAGCCTTCCTACCCTCCAGCAGACCAACACTGCCACACAACTTGGTGTCATCTGCAAATTTACTGAGGGTGCACTCGATCCCCTCATCCAGATAGTCAATAAAGATATTAAACAACACTGGCCCTAAAATCAATCCCTAAGGGACACCACTAGTGACCAGTTGCCAACTAGATGTGACACTATTCACCACTACTCTTTGGGCTCAGCCATCCAGCCAGGTTTTTACCCAGCGAAGAATACACCTATTGAGGCCATGAGCAACCAGTTTCTCAAGCAGAATACTGTGGCACACAGTGCCAATTTCTTTACTAAAGTTCAAATAGGCAATGTCTACAGCCTTTCTCCCATCAACCAGGTGGGTCACCTTGTCATAGAAGGAGATCAGGTTGTTCAAGCAGGACCTGCCTTTAATGAACCCATACTGACTGGGCCAAATCCCCATTTTTTTCTGCATGTGATGAGCCAGCCAATATTTAATCCACCTGTTAGCTGATTTATCTAGTTCACAACTCAATAGTTTGGCTTTTAGAATGCTATGGGAGACCATAGGTGAGGCTAACCAGTCTGTTTCTCCCAAGACACCCCTTCCTGCCTTTCTTGAAGACAGATATGTGAGTTCTGTGTTTTTCTTGTTTCCAGGAACCTTGTCCAATCACCACGATCTTTCAGATTATAGTGAGTGACCTCACAGTGACATTGGGTGCATCCCTCAGCAGCACCGTTGGATACACCCATTTGATCCCAGAGTTTTGTATGCTCAACAATCCAAAGTGCTCCCTCACTCCACTCTCTCATGCTCTGGATAATGTTCACTCCCACAGATTGTCACTAGGCATGCAAGCAGGCTTTCACCTTACAAGTAAAAACTAAAACAAAGCAGGCGTTGAGAATGTCTGCTTTTTCCATGCCTCTTTTTATAGCGTCCTGTGTTACACTGACCCATGGACTCACAGTTTCTTACATGTTCTCTCAGCCACCAATCTTTTCTTTTTGCCCTTCATATCTCTTATTCTTTTCAACTATGGCTGAGCTTTGGCTTTCTTAACTCATTTTTTGTACAGATCACTTAACATTACAAGGTAACTTACAGCAGCATATCATATATTTTTTTCCCAACACTTTACACTCTCAGACAAAAGTCATTTTATTAAAACCTTAACCTGCAGATGGCTGATTCAGGCCTCAACATCCACAGATCAACTATATTTTACAGTATATACTAGCTGAAAGTAGACTCAGTTATTTGCTGTAGGCCATCTTCACAACAAAGTAAGCCTCTCTTCTACTCAAAACTCAAAGGTTCTAGTTACTACAAATTGAGATGTTTTTTCACTGAATGTTTTAAGCAACTATATTTCAGTTCACAGGTTGCTAATTAATTGTGTGCTGAGGGTATTGTTTTTAGTAGTAGTTTATGATTCACTGATCTTCATGTAGCAGCACATAATTCCCATCTAGTATGATGTTTCATACATCCTAGTGCTTGGTAGAAATCAGTCTTGACAGCTCCCTCAGACTCTGGGACTGTGCATAGCATCAACATTCACAAAGCAGTTATGTTCAGTTAGCAGACAGCGATATATGTCAGTATATATACCTTACTTGCACCACACAAGTAGTAAGGACAGTCCAAGTCTCTCAGACTGATTCACTTACCACTTTGTGATATTCACAGTATACTTTTGCAACTTACGTAGTTGTTTCTATATTAAGTTGTAGTGTATCTGAGGGTACCCTTCTTCCCAAGCCTTTCCAGAGTGGAGCCCACAGGGTAACAATAAGCTTCCAACAAAAATCCAAACACAGCACTGCCAAACACATTTGGCTAGTCTCTAAGTTCAGCAAAATTCCATCAGATAAGAGCAAGATGGGTAGTCAAAGACAGCTTTTCATGGAAATTCTACAAAACATTTGCATATCACATAGTAAAGTTCAAACAGATAAAGATTGATGGGTTATAATGCATATTTGGTGTAGGTGTCCAGGTGCTGGTAGCAGGAGGTTGCAGGGTGGTCTCCATGAGTAGAGGCCAGGGGCTGCCCTGTGCAGGACACAGCAGGTTACAGCTGGCTCTAACTGACCCTAGATGGTGGTACCTCTGTAAAAATATACTTAAGAAAGAGCAAAATTCCACACAGTAGTAAATGAGGGAAAAAAATACAAAGCAACCCTGAAAACACCAAGGAGAGAGAAGAAGGAAAGGAGGAAGTACTCCAGGGGCAAGTGGAAGGCAAATTCCTCTGTGGCCCATGGAGAGGACTACACTGGAGGAGATATCTACACTGCAGTCCACGGAGGACCCCATGATGGCACAGGTGAATGTGGTCTGAAGAAACCTGCAGCCCATGGGAAGGACTGCAGACATTAGCACCAAGTTCCTGAGGTTCACCAGTCAGCACTGGCTACACAGCCCTTAACTGAACTCTATCTAACTCTGAAGCTGTTGGCTTCTCTGTAAGAAAGTCCTAGATTATTGAGTAGTGAGAACTGTACACCTGCCCATCCTGGTAAACATCAGAAAACAAGACGAGCCTCCATAGATGACATATGCATGATATATACAATTGATCTGTGTTGCTTATGGGCGTGAGGCACTCTTTCTCAAACCATTCTTTTTTATCACTTCCTCTTTTTCTTCTTTCTACAAAAGATCACATCCTTTCCCTCCAAACTCTGTCATGCCCTTACTCATTCATAAGCACCTGCCAATGTATCTGATCCTGTAGAGAACAGGCTTTTGTCATTCTGGCAATCAGTGGTATTGTCTCCAGCAGTCTGGGTCAGTCTTGCATCATATCTGAAGACATATAACATCATTTTTAGAGAAAGCTGTGTGCTGTATGACAAGGGAAGGGCAGAAAGCTGCAGTAGTTTATCGGAGTTAAGTCCCAGCGCTGGCCCTAACTTCTTGGCTAGAAAGACATTTTTGGCTATGCCAAGACATTGACTTCTGACTGCAAATCTATTCTAAGACAGGAACTCTGTATGGACTGTTAATTCTGAGTGAGCCCTGTAGGGACACATTACTTTCTTGGCAGCATCACAGAGGCAATCTGGACATGTTCTGTGAGAGATAGAATGACAGATAGGGCAGAAAAATTGAATAGTTAATGCCTTACATTTTCAATAACGTTTCTGGCCTGAACCAGAAGCCCACAATACCCAAGTTCATTGGGCTGCAGTCTGACCAAATGAAACAGTCACTGGCCCTTGTAAGAGCTCAGCATCACCAAACAAAGTTTCTTTCTCCTGCACAAACATGATAGCAGGAAGTGTGGAATTAAGCTGAATCGTTAAATGAGGTCTTGATACAATTGCCCTGCTCCATCTTTTGGGTTGTTGTGCAATTCCATCTTTTCCCAAAACCTGGGAATTTTTATGTGATGTGACAAGCACTGAGCTTGTGTTCCAAAGAAGATTTACAGTCAATCATGAGATTTCAGGTTAGAAATTGTTGAGAGTACGTACAGACAAGCAGAATGGCAAATTGTTACTTGGAGCAGTTCCTGAACAGTCCTGCTCTCTGACTTCTTATGGTGACTTCTTGCCAGACGTTGGACACTGGGAATGTCTTCTCATTCCCCTCTTCTGTCCTCTTCTTTCCCTCTACTCTGGGTTAAGTAGCTCTTAAGAAAGGGGAATGTAGTTGTGATTGTAGCTATATTATTTGTAATAGCTTAATACATAACCCTTCCCTACCTCTTCTCATGTTGTGTAGATGAAATCTCTATCTTCTCAAGTTTTTCTGAAGAAATGCACATAACTTTTCTGTTTGTACCATAGCTTGTTAACAAGTAGGAGATTTTGTCTTACTTCATAAACACTATAATAAATTGCTGCTCTATTCCTCATCTTATGGATGTGAAGCCTAGAAACATGTGGTTCATTTTTGGAGAAATTAATGTAGAGATAATGACATCTAAATTTCCTACTGTCAATCAGTTATTAGATAGAGGTCCCTACTGAAATCAATAGGAATTTTACATAGAAGAAGATGTTTTACCCTTCATTCTATTATTGAAGCAGGAAAGATTTTTTTTTCCCTTTCTGCTCTCTCATTAGTACAAATTACACTTCCAGTTAGGGTTTTTTGGGATTAGTGTTACGGAATTTTATATGAAAAGTTTTTTGTTATCTAAATTATATTACATAAGTTAAATCTTTCATAACACATTTGTAGGGTATTGAAATGTGATCAAACGGAAAATAGCCATAAGCTCTCTTAATGTAGTTTAAGACAGAGAGGGTGTTGTGCAATCAACTACTACAATAAAAAGTACCAGCTTCCATAGCTAATTTAGTATTATCCTGTGGCTTCACTGGGATGAAGGTAGGCATGTAAAAGTGTTCTGCTTTTCCAACTGGCTTTATGTGCAGCATTCATAGTGTTGATAATGAAGTAAATAAAGGGAAAACAAATCCCTGCTGGATCCTAGTTTGTTTACTGTTGTGAAAGGTCTCATTAAATGAATGACTATTGTGTACAAGTATTCCACAACATTTTGGATATTAACATTAAAATAAGTAGTGCAGTTGGGAGCATATAACTGTTTGTAGTCTTATCCTACTACCAGAATAATGTTCTGAAATAAAATTTGAGACATTTAATTATTAAATACAAAATTATCATTTTTGGCTTTCCATAGCAGATTTGTATTTAATAATTAAAGATTTATTTCAAGTACACAATGGAAACATGGCTATTTAATATCTGAATGGCAATATTGCTGTGGCATTATTTTGTGAGCCACTGCATTTTTTTTCTCTGCAATTATCTACTCTGTGCCACTTACATGTCATCTAAAAGCTTCTAAAAATTTTTTTTGTATCTTAAAAACAAGAGGAATACAGATAATAGCTCCTTCTACTAAGTGTAAATATACTGCAGAAATGTCCTTGTTAGTAGATGGTCAAAAATATTTCTAAAATGTTTTTGATAGATGTTTATCAACATAGAATGGAAGCATTCTAACTTTTCCAGATTGCTTTGTTCAATAAACTGTATAATGTTTAGGAAGCAATTAAAATATAGTAGTTACTGAGGATATTATCTCAATAATTTCATTTTCAAGAGACAGGAGATGAAAAGAGTGTTATTATTCTGCTTTTAGATATTAATAACTATTTGGTCTACATGTATACCCTTCATCCATAAAAGAATGATTCATAAAGTTCTAAAATGACAAGGAAGTTGAATAGGAAGAGAGAACCCATTCAAGTAATTAACCCAAGGAAGTACTGTAACTGCAGCAGATCATTGTCCTTCCTAAAGTTACTGTCCTTCCTAAAGCTAACATTCTCTCTGGCAGCGCACTCCTGGAAAAGCTGAACTGATGAGTCTCAAATAAAAACATCCAGTCTTATAAAAGCACCTATACAGGGAGACAAGGATTGAAATAGGATCAATGAAGTTTCAATTTGTCCTTGCTATCAACCTACAGAGCATTTGCCACACATCATCATATGGCCATTCGGCCCTAACTCCCTTGTAAAGAATGGGTTTGCTTCCTCCTCTGCTGAAAAAGACAGCAGACAATACTTTATGCAGACCAACTACATCCTCACTGTCAGGAAAAAGGACTTCAGACTGAGAAGTAAAAATCACCCTTTCCCTTACTCTACTGTCTTGAGAGGCTGACAACACTTGTGCTGACAGATTTTTTTGCAGGCATGGATTTACTTCATTAGTTTCAACTTTTTAAATGAAACTATAAGGGATGTTTGGAGTTACATAGATTAAGCTTCGAGGGAACCTCTCAGAACAAAACTTCATACTCTACATCACTTACAAGTAATATTTTATGTAAAAATGGGCCACACCCTTCTCTTTCTAATACTTCTTTTATTAGGCATATCACACTGGAAGGGATCCTCAGGTCATATGATTGCAAATGAATTGAATGTAGTTTTTCTGCCATTAAAATTGAACTATAAAGTTCTTTCTGAATTTACCAAAAAGAGGCTTTTCTGCCAAGGGTTGTATTTTTTAACTGAATCTTAGGCTTTCCCCTCTCACCACTGCCATTTGCTGAACAGGCTAAATAACATGCTTGAAATTCTGACTTCTGGCCAGGTTCTTGAGGAATCTTGGAAAATTACCTGAACAAAAAGAAACAGTATCATCAGTTTAATGTGAATTTAAAAATTTTCGTGGAATTTTAATCAGCCAGGTAGATAGGACATACTCACATTCTTATGCGACTTGTCTGTATTAACATCAAAGGTAAATACTGAGTATTGCGGAGATGATGTGCAGCCAGTTGCATATTACATTGTTGTGGGGAAAAAACAGGTATCATCTGACACATGAAAGAATATTAGATGCAGTTTAGAATGTGCAAGCAATCCTCTACTTAGGCACAAAGCAATAAAATACTTTATATCCACTTAATTATGTTTGCTTTCTTGCATGATGTGTGTACCTGTTAATTTGTGGTATTCTTTCTGATAACATGTATGTGATTTGAGAAAAAGGAACATGGAGGGAGGAAAAGTTTTACTCTTCAGGCATGTTCTGCTAATAATTTGTGTTTGCATTATCCTTCAAAAAGAACACAAAGACTTGTATCCAACGCTTAATGGGTTTTTTGCCACATATTTTCTCCTCTATATAAGGATACTTCAATATTTATTTATTTATTTTTGTTATTAAACTGTTGATGAGCAGGCTGTTTTTTAAATAAATTCATAACTAATAGAAGACAGAACTTGAGGAGATAATTAGAAAAACATTGACTAGGAACAGAATTTTTCTCAGCCTCCTACTACAATTATTCCTTTATTGGAATCCAGAGGCTTTGCAGAGGATTTTGCCAAGTGAATTATGTAGAAGAAGAACAGAGTAAGACCTTAAGAAGTGAGAAGGAATACAACAAGTTTCTGGTGACATTTGTTTTTTGGATGAATCAGTCTAGTTATGGTTGTGTTTAGAGCTAAGAAAAGTTGAAACATGATTTTCCGAGAAATGCAGAATAAATCATCAAACCAGATACTGCATTTAAGAAGCAGGGAATGTGCACTTTCAACAAGAATTGCAATACATACTGCAATACTTCTAAATCCTATGATGTTATCCATAAAAGTGCAAAATCCTCTAACAGCCATGAATTTAAGCCTCAGGCAGTGCATGAACAGTAAACACTTAACAAAAATAAAACTCCCATCTCATTTTTCCTCCACTTGCTGTGTGCAGTTTAATTCATTTTATTGTTTTATATTTCAGTTGATCTCACACTACCTTCCCACAATACTAGTCAAGAAAGTGTATGGTAATTAGATAGCATGCCTCTGGCACAAGTTGCTCACTGCAGTGGAGTCAGAAAGAATTTCTTCCAGTGTGCAGTTCAGAGTTGCATTATGAGATGATTTCATTTCAAACTCTTATGTCTTTTCTGTGGTGAAAAAAAAGCAGCTTTAAAAGAATAAGTATGAGGCAGGGGAAAGAAGGAATTAATTATTTCCCATAAAATAACCAGAATTATGTATTTCTGAAAGCACAGATGTCCAAATGAGGTTTTCTCCTGCCTTTGCTGCTGGATTTAGAGTCAACCCTCCAATCCTATTTCCATTGCATACAGATTTTTTTTCTTCCCACTTACATTTCCAGCTCTAGCACTTTTCTCATCTGAATACATCTTTTTTCCAAGCAGACTCCCACAACTAATCTTCAGAAATTCTTCCCATTGGAGCAAACATCTGGATTTCCCCCTACACATCTATTAAAATAGGCAGGAGACATAGCTCAGGAATCTTTGGGCAACAGTGCAAAGTGTTCAGGACAGAGATCTTAAAAATACTTATCTTAAAGAAAGATTCTTCTGGAAGACTTCCGAGTGTCTCCATATAGGAAAAAGAAACAGGAATAAAATAGAAGGGAGGGTACACCAACTGTGTATCAATCTTCTTCTAAAAAGGAAATGAAGTTCTAATTTACCTCCCTCAGGCCCTGTTGGTACACCAAGGTCTTTCCTTTGGACTCACAAACCACAGCCGGCTTTCCAGCATCTTCAGAAAGTATTTTACATGCTTGACTTTCTGATTTCTCAGGGTCTTTGTTGGAGTGGGTGTTGGCCTAGGGAAAACTGACAAGATTATTTTTTTCAGACATGACTATGATGCATAAGGTAAATAGTCACTTTAGTGCACAGATATACCTAAACTAAGCCAACTATAGAGCAAAATGTGTTTTGGGGTATATTTTCCCTTAACCCATTTTTAGAGTGTCAGCAAAGTTTTGATTTCCTCAGAATATCCAGGTGAGGCTGGAAAGACTGTTATTTGAGTATTTTGCAGATATCTTCCACACAGACGAAGAGAGGATGAGGCAGGCAGTAGACACCTGTCTTAATAGCATTATTCTGCCAGAACTTCCCTGAGGAAGCCAGCAAAATATTCCAGCTGGCCCAACACTTGACTTTCATTAATGATTATACAGTGGTAAAAGAGATACTCTTAGCATGCTGATAATGTTAGATCTGCTCCTGATTTGGTTCCCTCCCTGAAAAAAAGACACATCCCAGGAACCACAGAGTATGATAGCACTACTTTCAGGATGGTGAATTTTGTATGTAAGCCAGGCTGCATGTCACTGGGACTGTGACAGAGATGGGGGAACTGAGCTGGCACATGGGAAGACCCTGGCTAGGAATGAGTGAATTGACCTACAAGTGTTGTTCACTATCCACAACATGTGCATGAGTTCTTCAGATTAACTTTCTTATATATATTCATAAATTAACTAAAAATTGGCTTGGATATGAGACAGTTCCATGTGGGTTGCATCAATCTGTTTCTAGCCCTTTACCATGCTTCAAGATCATGCTACGATTTGGACTAAAAGGGATATTTGGAAGTCAGTTAGTCAAAGCAGGGCTAAATTCAAAGTTGAATAGGGTTGCTCAAAGCCATATTCTGTCAAGTTTTAAGTGTCTCTGAGGATGGAGGTTCCATAACCTCTTGTGATATGTTCCAGTGTTAATAACTTTCTTGATGATGCCCCCCATTGACACCTTATCTCCAGTCAGAATTTTTGTTTTTGCAAATTGTCATTATTGCTTCTTTTGGGTTTTTTTTGCCTCTTTTTTTTTTTCTGTTTTTATCTGAAAATATTTTGGCTCTTCAAGATGAGGACTCACAAATGTAAGTAGGAAAGAAAAATCATTTTCTCCAACCTGCTGGCTGTAATCCTAATAATTTAGTCCAGTGTTCAATTAGCCTTCATTTCTGCAAAATGTACTGCTGATTCAGTCAGCAGAGTCTTGTTTTGTAGAGATCTTTAGCTAACCAGTCCCCAGACTGCATGGACATGTGGAATCATGTTGTAAATAAACTTGTATACAGTTGTTTCCAGCTATTTCTGAACTGACATTTTGTTTTCTTAGTGTGACCTTGGACCTGACTCGCTACCTAAACTTCTCTGATGATCACTGGATCATAGAAAGACTCTGTTGTTACCATGACCCCTGTTCTGCTCATCCTGCTCAGAATGTACCCTGTTGCAACAGGGCAGCAGCCTGCCTGGCCAGTGCTGGGTCACCCATGGCTCCCAACTCACTTTCCCTGGGGAGGACCCCTGCTCTAGATGCTCCCTGAAATGGGCCTCAGGACAGGACCTCCTGACACTTGGACAAGTCAAAGTCTGTTCTGCTGAAATCTGGGATCTTCAGTCTGCTACTGTTGTTCCTAAGTTTCCTCAGGTTCTTAAATTTTGCTGTCTCATGGTCACTTCAGTCAAGGCTGCCATCAGTTGACCAGTTCTTCATTATTGGTGTGTGCATACCATATCCTCCAGTACATCTCTATTGTTGGTCTTTCAAGAACAAACATTTAAAAATTGTACCCAGCACACCAGAGAAATTTCTGTGCTAGCACGGAGTGAAAGTTCAAAGTCTTCTATGGAAAAAAAAAGCCATGTGATCATCAGGTTTTCCTTAACATTTCAGTTTGGGAAGGAACAGGGCATGTAGGAGATAGGAAGCTTGGGACAGCTGTGCGAGAAGACAGTAGTGCCATAACCTGTGCAGCAGAGGAAATATGCATATCCAGCTAAAGATGGTTAGACTTTTCTTTGGTTTGTGTCTGTACTGCACACTGCCTACAGTTGCCCACTGAAATAGCAGGTACCAAGGATTTCAGAAATACATATAAGTTTGGCACTACATTACCCCTCAAAGTGTAATGTGATTGTGATGTTCTCATCTCACATAACTCCTGGCTAGGAAAATCTGCATCAGTGGGCAGACCAGGCCTCAACACAATGTTGGCAATAGAATAAGGTTTGCAGAAGGAGATAATCCTATGTCTCAAAATCAGCACATCAGGGGAAAGAGTCTTGCCATGGCAGGTGAATAGCTCTCTGCTTATTAATCTGTATACATAAGGAAAACTCTGGTTCTATTAATCATTATGTTCACTTTTTTTTTTTACTATGTAGCATATGATTCCTTCACAGTATGAAGGTGATTATCCTGCTGAACAGGCATCACAGACATGTGCTCTGTAAATTATAAAGGGTTTAGTCTTCTGCCTGTGTGTATTAGCTTAATATGGCACCAACTCGGTTGTGCATCCTTCTGGTGATCCTGTAAGTATCTAAAGCATCCTGTGAAAAAGCTGTTCGTAACTGTTTCATGGTTTCTGGAGCACATATTCAAACAGGTGTTTCCTGGGTGTTCCAATTATGTCTCAGATGTGTTCAAATGCCAAAATAGCATGGAAAGGCAGAAAATTGGTCCTTGGGGATGCATCTAAGACTGTTGAAAACAGATGGTGTAGATATAGTTAGAAATGTTAAATGTTCTCCTGAGACAATCCAGGAGACTACTAGGGAATTAAATGATAAATCCAGGTTACCTGAGTCTGAGACAAGTGCTTTCACAGCAACACTATCATTTCTCTGATGTTTATCTGAAGCTTCTGAGTGATGATTCCATCCCACTTATACACTGTACTGTGTTCATGTGATTGTTTTTTAAATATTATATTCTCAAAGAGAGTTCAATATTTTACTACTGATGTTAAAACTGGTAAAAATTGACAAGAACTACTTAAGGAAACATGTACTAATGAATGGTAAGAGTCAAACAACAAAACTAAGGAAATCAGACACTTCTTGGTATCAAAGGTAATTTCCCAGATCTGTGCCAGTGAAGCTTCTATAGTTTACATGAATCTCTGCAGCTCTAGTTTTTTGTTCTTTGAGAGTTTCTAGCTTAAACCGTCAGATAAAATATCAGAAACATCAAATAAAATATCAGAGAAAAAAAACCCAAAACCCAGAAAAAAAACCTGAAAAAAATCAGATAAAATTGATATGGGATTCTAAATTTTTAACTGTTCTTTGTTCTTTTCTAAAAGTTGACCAACCCAAACTATGTGCTGTAAGACTAAAAGGTAGTACAGAGTAACTGAACAAAACCAACAATACCAATGGTAGCATATTGGTATATTCTATTATCTAATGCTTATATAATAAGCTGAATAAGGCTTCATTTATTTATTTATTTATTTATTTATTTCTACTTTTTAAGTTATACTTAGGAATACATATGTTTTTGAATCTTCATTGCTACATTTTAATAATTTTATTTGCTTCGCGCATTCCAATACTGGTAAATGAAACTACAAGCCATTTAACAGGAAATTAGTATGATACATGTTCCTGATAAAAAAGTTCAGGAAAAATAGAGTAAAGCAAAATTTAAGCAGTCATTTTACATCTTAATGAAATCTATCATATAGCTTTTAATTTTCTTGCTTAGTTAAAGCAGACTATAATGAAAAGCCCTATTTTCACAGCTTCCTGTTGCAACCCTGAATTTATGTGTTCTTTATATTAATACTGCAAGGTAGAAAAACAAAACACAAAGCCCCCAAGGTAACCCTGTCCTACTCTGATGGCTTAAAAAAGCATACATAAATGAAATGTAAGCTGCTGTTGCATGAAAGTTCAGGCAAGGTACTGGCATGGAAGAAAGGTGAAAATTCAGGTTACCTAGTTTGAGTATCTATTGAACCTGCCACCTAGGCTACATTTATAGTCAATGTGAGATATGTTGACAATTTTAGAATATGATTCATTCAACCTATTTTAGGTGTCTATTTGAGGATGATATGAACCACAATCTATAAACAACTATTTCTCTCTGTTAGCTAAAAAGGGAGAATAACTTGACCATTCAGATGTAGATGTCTGCATTTAACCAGACAACCTACACCCAGAAACTTGGTTTCTTCTATTAACTGACAGACAGTAAAGGTCCTACTGATTTCCTTTTCCTTTTTCTAAGGCAAGAATATTTCTCCATAACTTGCTCTGAGAGTTTCATTATAATGCACTAAACAGGATGAGATGTGGCCCTGGCTGTTCCTCCTGTATTGACACGACTGTTTTTGAGGAACAACATACAAACCATTTACCTTTGCACAAAGGAAACCATTATACATCCTATGAAAGTCAATTCTCCCACAGCTACACATAAAAGAGCAGAGCTCATCCTTCAGTCGTACTTATTAGCTACTCTATACTACTAAATTGAATAATGTCAGGGGACACAAACTGCCATCCATGTTCTTAGATTGTTAGAATGGTCCCTGCCTGGCCTGTTTTTTGTAATAGACCAAAAAGCACGCTCACAGGCATCTTCTGGACTGATTGAAAGAGTTAGCAAAGACAAGGAAGGGATAATACTCAAAATGCATTCTACATATAAGAAACCTTTTTCGAGAGTTAAGAGAATTTAACCATACAGACGCAGGCCACTGCATGCCAGTGGAAATCAGTGCTAGAGAATAACCTTCTCACCCTTCTAGAAATATTTATTTTTCTACTACAGACAGAATTCAATGCCCTAGCCATCTAGAGGAAGGAGTTCATATCTCTCTTTCATTTTATCATGCTTGTCAATATTTTTCTTCTTAATGATATTAAAAATTTGAACTAGATAGAAGTTTCCTTTGTAATCTCCTCTTCCTTCACAATCTCCAAGTACTTTATTTTGCAGTAATATGACTGATTATAATGGAGGAGACTGTAATATCAAGACCTCTTGATTTTATTATGACTGAACCAAGCGACTGGGAAAATATAGTATGTATTAACACTTCAGCTTCAGAACAGTTGTTGGGGATCCAGGCGAGGACAGGTGATATAACACCAATCTGGCAGCAAGCCATGCTGGAGCATGGGGTGCATGGAGCACGCAGAGCTGGCCACACTTCCAGCATTTGATGTCCTGGATGGTATTGTAGGTCTAAGAGTCTTCAACGTCCACTACACAGAGCACACACTGCTCTCTTCTCCAGTGCTTAGGCACTAAGGCCTTGTAGTCCCCACAGCCCTGCCTTTTAAAGTCCTTAGCCTTGTTAAGTAACCAACCTTATTAATACAAAACAATTACCACCTGGGAGTGCAATGATCAGTGGGGCTGCCCTATCAACCAACAATCAGTTAGCACTCTGTTCAACCTCTACAACAGTTGATAGGGATAAAATATGATAAAAAGGTATACCACAGATTGATGAAGTTTCACTTAGTCTCTCTAATAAATGTAGCTGTCTATTTCCACATAGGATCAACAAAAATTACTATTAGAGGTGTAAATTATTGAGATTTAGGAATGTTTAACTTTAAAGTTAAAATGTTAAAATAATTTTCTATATTGTGGCATATATCTATATCGTATAATCTATAGTGTCATGGCATTTTTTATGTATTTTTCATAACTTTTCTTTGCTCCCTTTTTTTCCCTTATTCAGATCAAATTCATTGTGTAAAATAGCTTCTGTCAAATGTGCAATACATTCCTAAAGAAAATCCATCACCATGTACTGAAGTGCTTTATATTAGGAAGCGATATGTAAAATAGACCTGAAATTAATAAAAAGGTATTGTACCTCAGGCCACATCTTCACTTTAAGTAAGTAGTCATTGGAATTAAAGGAGCAACAAGGGTAAATGGAAGTGAAACATAGCTGTTATTTTCACTCCTAACACCCAATGGTTTCCAAAAAATCCGGCAGTTATTTCCTAGAAGCAGCATATGGCTTTTGGTTGTCCCTCACTCAAAGGAAATAATGGAGTTTGGACTCATATTACTTTACCATACACAAATGGAAGCCAAAAAAAAGAGACATGAATCTGGTTCCACATCCACTTACACTGTCACCTTATCATCTTTCTGGATCTTTCTTGTTAACACCTCTATAATTCATATAGGATTTTTTTTCTCCTTTTATGTGTTTTTATGCAAACCATGTTTAAATGAATAATAACTTGGTATCTAGAGCATAATAGATACCACTCCACTTTAGCACACAAAAATATATGTTGTCATTTTTTTGTGTGTGTGTTATGTTACATATTTGTATTTCTTTAACTATTCTTACCATGTTTTGGTGTTTTCTTGGCATGAGAAAAAAATCTTTCTTCATATCAGAATTGATTTATAAATCTTTAAGACATTCCTTAGCGTTGGCTATATCTGATGGATATTGCCATTTCCAGTTTGTAGTGGCTGGTAATTTACAGGCATTTTGTTTCTGGGGTACAATTTGAAATCTTTTGCAATATTTTAGAGACTATCACAATGCCCACCACTCCACAAGATACCTAAGAGTGAACACAATGCCTCTATACTAACTTGCACAGCTTTGTTACAATATTGGTAGGGCAAATTCCAAATCTGCAAGGAAAATTATAGGGGATAGCTTTAGCCAGAGTATACCTCTACAGAGTGGGATAGGGTATTAGGAAGCCCAGTTCCTGAAAGTCTTTACTAAGGAGTGAAAAATACAGAAAATGTCTCTACAACTATTCTTTGTACCTAGGAGAATACAATTAAGAGTTGCTTTATTTGCATGCTCCATTTCTTGGCATTCTGTCCTGCAGAAGGTTAATTGCAATGTAACTACACAATTAGATGCACACACAAGACCTTAGTAATATGCAAGACTCTTGAAAGATTATTTCAGAAACTCATTGGAATAAAAATTGTCCTTCCAGAAATATTTCATCAGGATTTCCTGAGTAATCATGTTAATCTTTGAAGTATGGGGCAGATCCTTTGGTATATATTTATCTTATATTTCTTACCTGAGAATATTGTCCTTTGCAAAATTCTTGACAATTTCATCATTTTCAATGCAACTCTAAATGAAGTAATTTCATTTATTTCTCTATCCCTGGATGTCTAGCTACAGTGACAGGTTTTTTTTCTATTAAAAAAAATAAATATTCCTTCTAGCAATGTGGATACCACAAACTAGGTATATTTTTTTTGTTTCTGTGATTTTCCCTCATACCTTACTTTCTCATCATCCTATAAAGTATTCCTTGACAACATGTTCATTAAAACAACACAGAATGTGTAGCATCCCCATCAGAGAAACAAAGTTAATGAATTTTCCTATGAATGGTTTTTCTAGGGTCCTTTTTTATTTTTTCATAATATTTTCTTCCAAGGCCTAAATTATTTGGTTTTCTCCCCTGGTTTTATCCTCTGATGTAAATGTCTTTGTTTGTTTTTTTTTCTTTTCACTTTTTCAGTGTTCATTTCCAGTGTGAATAAAAGCTTCTACAGAGTTTTGAATTGCCATCTGTCTTTCATTAATTGCTACGACTTTTGTCAAGATTTCTTCTGATGTCTCCACAGCAAAATGATGGTTAGAATTTTCTCTGAGTTTTCAAGGATAATAGTGGTTCTAAACCTTTCTTAGCACTAATAGAGACTCTGGGAAAACAAGTTTTGTACAGACTGTTTACTGATCACAATTCTCTATTTTTCAATTTAAATCTTTTTTCTTCCTTTTCTCAGTTTTTGTTCCCCATTCTTCCCCAATGCTGATAAAAAACCCCACCCCACCTCTTGCAAATCCAGAGTGAAACTGTAGTTTTTCTGCTTTTACTCTATCAGTTTTTCCTCTAAAATCTGAAAATACATATTGTATTTTTTCACATTTTTTTTCAGATGCACTAAGAGTACACTTGTAATACAAACATTTTGTATTGGAAAGCATTGATAATATCTATTACACTAAGTAGAAAAGTACCAGGAAATCTGAAAGGAAAATGTAAATGAGAGTCGTGGAAGGATGGAAAGTAGTGTGATAAGCTGAAAAATAAATTATATTCAATATATGAACTGACAGAGGCTAAGGTGAAATAATTTACAAATTTGCTTCTTGTTATTAAAGCTTTAGCCAGTGGAATATTTACATGAGGAGGAGGAAAGATGTGTTTTAAACTCCACCATGAAGTTGCATTTTTCCTGATCCCCATCCAGCATTCCATCACACCTCAAGTAACAACAGTTAATAAAGGTTTTATTGTTTAGCAGCAATGCTGATGTTTATTAATTTCAGATAAATGTATTCTTTCTAAGTGTAATCTGTGGTTAAGATTGGTTGTTTGAATAGTATCTTTTTAGCAGGAACTTTTTTGATGACCATATCTTGACTAACAAATCTGTAGCAGTATTTACTTCTCACTAAGTTAAAATTAAAACCTGTTAGCATTAGGTGAGAAATTGCACCTTCATTTGTCATCATCACATGATTGCTAAAATGCAGTTATCATTTGAAGGTTATGCACAACGTAGAGATTATGACCTAAAGAACTGAGGAACTTAAAACTTTTACAGTTCAAAGAACATTCCCTTTGGGATTTGGAAATTAATAGCAGTCTCTCAAAACCCCATTTTTGTTATGATTGCCATATTTCCCAGCACCTGGAAACTCAATTGGGGACCTTCAAGAAAAAGATACAGCCTACCAAAGTGTGACCCTCAGTGAGCTGATGTACTCCTATATTTTTTATAACAAGTTTGAGGAGACATGCAAACACCCTTAAACATAATGATCACACAATTCACCTCATTAAATAAAATATATTTTATTCCTATGCAGTTTTCCCTGTGATTTACTTCTTTTTAGATAGATATAAAAGTTTTTTTCTGTAATCTTCTCAACAGTGGCTAGTGTTTCTGTGAAGTCTGACAAACCTGATCATTCTTCTCTAGGGAGGTAAATCACTTTCAACACAGTTACATCCTCAGGGTCAATCAACATAAACCTGTGATCTACTGATTCATTTGATTGAGACTGCACAGTATAGTATTTCTTTCTATGATAGTTGATATAGAACATCTACTTTTTCTTCCAAAGTTTCTTTTTTTCCTGTCTTCTGACATATAATCCTGCATCATCATAAATATTTTTGGCTTATCAGAGGCTGTCCTCAAAATTGTCTTAGGAAAGCCTTAAGCCTCTTCAGTTGTGGATTATAGAATTTGCACACAATCTAAATTCTTCTTATCTTTCCAAGCAGTTCCATACAAGACCTTAGTGCATGTCCAAACATCAGTAGTGCTGCGTATCTTTCCTCTTCTCTTTTATTTCTCTCTTAAAAGCTGGTGCCAAGGCATATACAGATTAGAAGCCTTTAAAAGTCTGAAAAGGTGGGTAAACAAAAATGTAGCATTTGTTGGAATTGCCTTGGAAAGCAGGAGTAACAGGTGGCATGATTTTGTATTAATCATCTAAATATTAACTCTTTGGTTTTAATGGGTACCACCAAGCTAGTGTTAAGTAAAAAACATAATTTATTTTTCTTGCAAAAACAATCAGTACCAGTACTTTCCTCAACAGTCTTGTGTAGAAATACAACTTATATATAGGGGCATAAAGAACTAGCTTTCATTGTGGTTTCTCCACTAGTCATGTAGAGCAAATACCACAGTTGTGTTAAGTTCACCTTATCTTCAGTGTCTACTCTCCCAGGGTACAGTCATTTAATAGTGATGCTGAAAATACTTGCATAGCCACAACCACCCATCCTCCAATTTCATTATGGTACCATCCCTGCACTCATACAATGTGCAGTCTTCCCTTTCTTTTCTCTCTTGGTCTTCTTTCTGCTTAAGGTACTTAAGTTAGCTGGCTGTGTGAAAGCAGTAAGTTGCATTTATGATGCTGTGTGCTAATAATCAGCCTTTTGAAAAGAAGGTGCACTGTTTCCAGAAGCAAAAGTTAACTTCCTTGGGGTGCTGGAGTTCTGCTTTGAAGTCCTTTGAAGGACCCTCAAAAACTTGATTTAGTTCTACGTTTTATTTTATCCTAGTCTTTATGGGACAACATTCGATCGTATGTAAAGACTTGTATTAGTAGAGCTGACATGAAAAATGAAGAGGCTGCGTTAGAACCTCTCTAGTTGAAAAAGTATGTGCAATCCTTAATATTAATTTTATGACATTTTAATGTTGACTGAAAGAATATTTAAAAATAATCTTATACTATTTTATACTACTCATTAATATTAAGACAAATATGATATACCTGTATAATAGATCTATTTCAAAATGCCCTAAAAGTGTGTAGAATTTGAGGAAAAACCTAGACTGCCCTATACACAAAGATCTCTCAAGGATAACCTTGCTAAATCTTGTGCAACCTGGTGGGTGTAACAAGCTCACTTGTTTATCACAAGACGCATCCTGAATAGGGGGCCTCGCAGAGGCAAGGACCCTTGTTCTGGTAAGCAAGATAAGAGAAAACTTCTGTAGTTCTTTGCTTCTGTCAGAGAGCTATGTTGTTCATGGGTGACCTTTTCCTCATTACGTGCGAAATGACAACTAAAGTTGACACTCCCGTCTATGCTAATGAAGATTTTAGTGAACAGGTATGATCATAGCACTTGTCTCTCCACCCAAATCATACTGTATGTCACCTGAGGGTGGGAACCTCGTAGTTTGGAGGATAAAAGGCAGAGAAAAGGATCATTCAGGAGGAGAGAAGAATCTTTAAAACAAATGGATCAGTCAATGGGCTGTGTTCTCCCCTCCCCCCAGGCTGGGACGCCTCTCTGGGTAAGCACCACGCCTTTCACCTTCTGGATGGAAATATCCCCAGGTTGTATTATTACTATTATTAGCAATATTGTTAGCAATATTAACTTCAATTAGTAGTGCTTGTGCAGTCAGTGTATTTATCAACGGCAATTCTGAACTTGTTATATCGCCTTAATTTATCAACAGCAATTCTGAACTTGTTATATTGCCTTAATAAACTATTTTCTTTACAACTTTGTGCATCTGTTTTAGTGCAAATCCTTGGTGGGACTCTGAGACAGACAAACATTGACTCTGGCAAGTGGCTGTACACACACACGTAACCCTATAGATATAAACTGTTGACCAAATCTGTGGCTAGGACTGGATCCAGCCGCACCTCAACTCCTCTCTGAGGAGGAGTTTAGAAATCAAGGGGGTCTGGTCTGAACCTCGTAACTCAACAGGAGGGCTTTTCCCCAACCACCTCACAGAGGCTTTTACCATCCCCCACCACTTTTACTCGACAAAGTGATAGGAAATTGTGTTCAGATTTTGATGGCCACTGAATAAAACCTTATTTTCTTTTTTATGCTACTTTTAATTTGTTATTTGTTTCTAGTTGTCCATCACTGTACTATTCTGTTTGCTAATGAGAGGCTGAACTACAACAAGATATTTTGGCAAGCTGGACACTTCTAGTTCCCACACCAGTGCTCTTTCCTCCCCTGTTCAAGATGACTTTCCAGCCTCCAGAACTTTCTTCCTCTCAGCCCATAGGTTACACAGACCTTTTAGACTCCTTACAGCTGCCACTGCCACAGACTACTTCTTATTGTACCAAGTCAGGAGTAGCAGTTATTAGAAATCTGACATATTTTACCTTCTTGGAAAACACTACTCTGCTCTGAGGTGCCAAAGTTATGCACTGCATTCAGATGTGATATTGCACTTTTGTCCATAGCTCCCTATTTTGACCTATTTCAGCACAGAAAAATGCTTCCTATTCCATGGAATTTCTTTATATTATGTTGTTTGGGTTTTTTTTCAAATCTGAAATTGGACAGGAAATTAATACCTTAAGTTTTCATAAACACACTCCAAACTAGAAAAAATTATCAAAGTAGTTGACAATTTTCAAGTCTGAAATCTTTATTTTTTGACTTTTCCTAATATAACTTAATGTTCTCAGAATGAAGATATTATAAATTAATGATTCAAACTTTTATTTTAAAATGTTAGAATAAAATGTTTTAAAAAATCTTTACTTTTTTGACTTCAATATTCTTTTTCTTTTATTAGGACACTCATTTAAATGAAGCCTTTCTCTCCAGGTGAATTATTTTTTGATGACCCCACAGTTTCTCTTGGAAATGTTCAATGGTATGTTTTCAACCCTTTTTACCTGTATGACCAAAGATTCTTCATAAATATTTAACAGGAAGAAATGTACAAACGCTGAATGGTAATCATAAACTAGTAAAGAGTTTAGAGTAAAATTAAAAGGAGAAAAAATATCATCGTACTTGAAATTATATATGAACAAAACTGTTGAAAATAAGCTGAAGGGACTACTGCACATGCAAAGAATCAAGATGCCAAAACTAATATATGTCATATTTTCCAGAATTGCAATCATGAAATATAAAGCATGACTGAGAAATCATACCTGAATTATCCATTGGCTTTTAATGCCTGTAGAAAAGAAAGGCTTTAGAACACTCAAAAGGCACAGGATTACAGAATAATTATAAGTCTTTGTTTTGAAGGTCAAGCAAAAGAAATAGAAAACAAGAAAAAGAACAAGGAAAGTTGAGAAAATATGAAAAAATTGAGAGTAAACTTGAGGAGTAAAAATGAAATTAAGTAGATGCACCATTGCTGCATGCGTAGGAGTCAGAAACTAGGAAGACTGTGTTCTTTTAGATATTGATTAACCAGGAAGAAAAAGAAAACATTTGACCTTAAAAAAAATAAGAGGAATTAAAAATAATCTCTTGAATACAGAAGAACATGGTATTTTTTCATTTAGTTCTATGGCATTTATTAGTAAAAGCTGTGGTTCTAATGAACCTCAGATGCCATAAATTCCTGTTAGCAGATCTGGAAGGAAGAAGAAAAACCAAGGGGAAATAGACGATAAAGAAAAATTAAGATTACTAATTTGTAGGAGATTAACCATGTGTTGCTTTGATTTTGCAGTATCTTTTGTAAAGTGCAAGCAGTTTGTCTATTTTAATACTACTTTTCCATGTGTTGCTGATCAAAGCAAAGCCAACAAGACGAAAATTCCTAAACCATTTCTTGTCTGTATTTAATCTCAGAAATTTAAATTTATTTTTCTGTTGTGTCTATAATGTTAGTTTAAAAATATTAAAATGTGCCTTGTAACTACTTCCTGTATTGCCACGAGATTTTTTTCCATTACTTGTTATTTTTGCTTTTAATTTCTCTCTTCTACATTTTACAAATTTGTCTATTTTTTTTTTACTTCCCTGATATGAGAGATTATGACTTCTCTGATACTAATATATATTTAAGTGCACAAAAGTATTTAAGAATTGCATTTCAGATCTCATGATATTCATACATTCTCTTCAAATGGATAAACTGGCTTTTCCTCTGTAATTTTTCTGGTACAGAATGAATGAGTGTCTGAAGGACAATCCATTGAATCACTGTTTTGGTATCTGTCAGTTCAATCTGCAAAGATACAGCTGTGCTTCCCCAGAAAGATGGTAAAAATTTCCATGTGTGGAAATGTCTAACATATTGAAAAAACTTTCATTTCTGACTGTAATGAAAATGAAAATCTAAAATGTGGAAGGGAAAAAAAAGCAAGCAAACTACAACCAACATACCTAAAACATAATTTAAATCTTTGATTTCAAGTGCAAATAGTCTCTATAGAAGATAATCATCCTCCAAAAAATATTTTGGAACTCTATATGCTTTCTTTAATTATAAGACACTCGGGAGAACTGAACCCATCAAGTGTCAGAAATACAGGTCGGAAAAAAACACTTTGAGCTGCATCGTACCTAGGAGCACTCAGATGCTTAAAGGAACTGAAATCTCTAGCCCTCATACAGCAGAGACAACAACCACCACATCTAGGGCAAGCTGCCAGCTCCCCTACCCCAGGTTCCATCTCAAATTAGCCTTGCCTTTTAGTAGAATTTCTCAAAAATGTTTTGTTTTGTTTTGGTTTTTTGCCAAGTCTAGATTCTGCACCAAAAATGTGTTTTGTTTTGGGTTTTTTTATGTTTTTTTTTGTTTGTGGTTTTGTTTGTGTTTCTTTTTCTGTTTGTTTTGTGTGTGTGTGTGTGTGTTTGGTTTTGTTTTTGTTTTTGTTTTGTTTGCTTTGTTTCCTTGACCCGTTCTATTTCTGAGGAAATTTCTCCAGGAGATGGTAAGATCTGAGAGGAAGGGACGTGACTGGCTCAACAGGCTTTGTCCTATTCTGAAGGTTGTTCAGACCAACATTCTGCCTTATGTGTAAGTAAGCAAATTAATGATAGTAACCCCCTAACTCATTAGCAAAAAGTAAAGCACAATGTTGCCTAAGACAAGAACTGTTTCTTCACTGAAACAAGTCTTTCACAACATAAAAGGAGAGTCTAGTCATGATGGAATTAATTTAAGGAGAAAACACTCATTCTGTTTATTGCAATAAATCCAACCCATCAGACTCAAATAAAGCCACACAATTACCATGATACACTACATTTCCTGCTTGATTAGTTGTAGCTGTGTAGTTGTGGTGGACTACAGTTATCCTCTCATTATCAGAAGTTGACAGAAAAGTCAGTAGCACTAAAAATAACTAGTAGTAAGTGTTCCATGTTATCTTTATCTTTAATGACTTCGGGATACTTAGGAACAGATCAGATCTTTCTTAAAGACAGCTTATCCTAATAAATTTTAATATTGGCAGAGGGAAAAGAAAACAACCTATCTCTTCTCCAATATGAAGAAATGTTAAATACTACTTTTCTAAAAGTCCATTGCACACCTGGGTCAATAGATGAACAAAACATTACGCAAATAGAAGGATGTATAGTATAGCCATTTACCCTTAGGGATGCTATTTACAGATGCACACATTCTGAGTGCTAGTGCTTGTCCTTACTTCCTTACTTTCTTACACATTTTTCCTGGATAGTTTGCACAAATGAAATACATAAACAATCCTAGGATCATCCAATAAAGCTTTATCCCCTTTTCCATGTGAATAGTTAGTAGATCAACAAAAGACTATTAAACCTAGTGTTTCCTATCTCTGAATGACTCTTGTATTCTTCTCTATGAAGTTTCAGGTGGAAAAATGTTGATTGCTTTTAATATTGAACATCCCTGAAACCCCTGTATCCTACTGGTTAGAGGACCCACCAGGAAATAGGAGGAATCTGAATTTCCTGAGGTAGAATAAAAACTTTGATCTCCCACATTCTCAATGGATGATCTGACTATTACAATAGGCTATAAAAAGATCATATTGGAGAATCTGGTTAAAAGTCTGCTTGTGGATCATTCCAAGGGCATTTTGCTTGAGGAACTGAAAAAAACTGCTAAAAAGGTTTCACTCTAGCAAGCATAAGAAGAACAAGAAGGTCATCCAGGGCTTAAAAAATACCATCACTAACACCTTCCTGTGTAACAAAAAGAAAGCAGCCAGTTAGTCCAAAAGCATTATTAGATCTTTGGCAACTTTTCTCACAAGTAGGAACTCACCAAAGACAGAATCTTGGGACATTTAAAGACTGTTGCAGAGTCAAGTGACTTCTACCATTTTATCTTTCTCTTCAAATGAATGTCTAAAACATCCAGTGTCTACTGTACAGTAGAAAGGAAGCAGACTCAACAACCAACCATGAAAGACTACTGATTGTGCAAATTCATGGGTGTGTACAGTGGTTGACTTGCTGTGCATAAGGGGCAAACAATTAAAAGCCAAGCTCTCAGTTAAGGAGCAATCAAGTGTTGACTATAAACTAATTGAACTAAATACAATGACATTTTTTACATGTCTCCTTGTCATTCTGTACCACAGCTCTGCTCATGAAAACTGGCTAAATAGCAATGTAACTGATCTGTCATTGACTGTCTACTTCAATGTAAACTAATAATTTTTGACCATAATGACTAGATTTGTATTTACTGTTAAAGAATCATAGAGACTTAGTTCACATGTGACCCTTAAGTGGATGAGTTGGGATGAGCTGAATCCTATTCCCAGAAAAAAAAAAGAAATACTATGGCCTTGAGAAGGGGAATATTCAATATTTTTAAAGTATCAGGTAAGTGTAAAAAAATAAATGCAAACCAAGCTCTTATGGAGGCTAGATTTACTGTAGAATAGATTTTGTTAAGAAATAACAATTATCGGAATAACTGAGTTATTGAAATGCATAAATAGCACCAGCGTAAAATAAACATACTATCTTATTTTTATTTAGCATTTGTCTGAGTTCCCTGGCATACCAGTGCCAGAAGCTGCATTCAAATGCCTTTGGGTTAAGATATCATATTTCATATTTACTCATATCTTTAAAAGTTCTTCTCTTCCAGCATTTGTTGCTTCTATTTTACTTAAGTCATAGTCACTTTGGTACTATGAAATACTCCAACAGAGGTGTAAAAGAAATTTTAAAATTAAAATAGTGATTGAAGAAATACCAATGTTTCTAAATTTTCCCCTTTATGGATTCCATTCTGTGAATCTACTACAAAAATTACTAGAACTTAATTCTCACTATGAAAAGGAAAGACATGTATGACAGTAAGAGCATGATGCTAAATTTTATAGTGCTGGAGCATCCACAAAAGAGTAAATTCATGCAAATGCATCAGAGATTTCACCTGAGTAGCACAACCTTAAAGTGAACACTTAGTGACAAGATACCATTCATTCAATGTGCAATCTGAATATGGTATAAGATATAGTTTGCTTTCTTTAGTTTCTGAAGAAACTAAGATGCATCCATCCATCCATCCATCCACCCATCCTATATTTCAGGTAAACGTGATATTCTACACATGGGATTGCTGCAGGCACAGCTCCATGTCATCAATACTTTTCACAAAAAGTCTAATGTTTGTAGAATACAGAAACTACAGCTCGTCTGCATATCCTCAGATCTCAGTAAGCATGTAAATTGTTGACAGTATTCCTCAGATAAAGTGAATTTATTTACATATGTTTTTTAATTTATGTGCTGAGTGGCTTTCAGCATCAGATTTCACTAAACTGTGAAGCTGGAAGAACATTTTGTTTTCTTCTCTTGGCTTTTCAGTTTCTTAAATTGTTTATACAACTGTAGCATATAATCATAGAATCATAGAATGGTTCGGGTTGGAAGAGACCTTGAAGATCATCTAGCTCCTCTCCCACTATACCAGGTTGCTCAAAACCCCACCCAACCTGGCCTTGAATACTGTCAGGGAGGGGGCAGCCACAACTTCTCTGGACAACACGTTCCGGTGTCTCACCACCCACACAGGAAAGAATTTTCTCCTAATATCCGATCTAAATCTACCTTCTTTCAGTTTAAAACCATTTTCCTTTGTCCTATCACTAAACATCCTTGTAAAAAGTCCCTCTCCAGCTTTCCTGTAGGCCGCCTTCAGATATTAGAAGGCTGCTAGGAGGCCTCCCTCCTAGGGAGGCCTTTTCCTCTCCAGGCTCAACAACCCCAGCTCTGTCTGTTGTTCTTCACAGGAGAGGTACTCCAACCCCCTGCTCATCTTTTTGGCCCTCATCTGGACTCACCCCAACAGCTCCATGAGCTTCTTATGTTGAGGGCCTCAGAACTAGACACAGTACTCCAGATGGGGTCTCACAAGAGCAGAGTAGATGGGGAGAATCACTTCCCTTGACGTGGTGGACACACTTCTTTTGATGCAGCCCAGAATGGAGTTGGTTTTCTGGACTGAAATGAAAACACTGAATTAAAAAAATATTACTACCTTTTATCAACCTATTAAAAGCCAGTGTTCATTATTATTATCCTAGGCTTTTGTGCATAGTTCTTTACTCTTATGTCTCTCTTCTGCATATATTTTGACAATCTTCTACTTCTTGTCCTTTTGGGAGTCATTAGGAGATTCTCATATCTTCTTGTAAAGTTTTCCCTCTGAAAGAACTCATTTTTATAGTTTCAGGGTTTGACTTTGAGGACTTGCAGATTTTTCCTATCACCACAGGTCTAC
This sequence comes from Aegotheles bennettii, assembly GCA_013398125.1. Taxonomy (NCBI): domain Eukaryota; kingdom Metazoa; phylum Chordata; class Aves; order Caprimulgiformes; family Aegothelidae; genus Aegotheles; species Aegotheles bennettii. Next base: position 81,609 of record VZRW01012364.1, read on the forward strand.
TTCCATTAATTCCTACTGCCTCCCCCACAAACACCTTGTTCTAGTTGTTCATTTATAAATTCATCTAACATGGCCAAAACAGAGCTATTTTATTTTCCAAGTTTTGTACTTTTCTACTTTATGATAATCTCCACAATGTCTTAACATGTAGATTTTGTTATGTTGGATTTGTTTTGGTTTGGCACAACCATAGTCCTCATTTCTGGGCACCAAGACTACTATGTTAACCGTTTTTGTAGCATACAAACCATTTCTAAGCAAACTGATTTTCACAGTGATCAGTAAGAAATGCCACTTATATTTGGAATGTCCCACATAATCCTTCCATTTCAACATCATTATTTTAGCATTATTCTATGAACAACAGTTTTTCCACATCACTCATTTTTATTGATTTCAGTGATTAATATATATAAAATAAAAAATCAAGATAAACATGAATCAACTAGTTACAAATGGACAAAATAACATAATTTAAAATGTGGAAACTGTTTGAAGCTGTATAAGTCCTTAACAATTTGGAACAAGAGTTTTATTACAAAATTATTTATGGTATGAAAAGTATTAAGGAAATAAAAAGAGTTATTTTACTATGAACAGCTGGTAATGTAATAGAATATTTTTATTTTAATTTAAAATATATATGTCCAATAAAGGAGCATAGACAAAAATTTTAAAAGTAACAGCTATTTGTAAAATAATAAAAGTGTGAAGATTATCAATGTAAGATCCTGGAAAAGTAGCTGAACCAATTATCTTGGTATGTGACAAAATCCAAACACCAGTACATGAGATACTGCACGTCTGAAGAGAAACTGACAGGCACTGGAAAAAGCAAAATGGTATCATAATAATTCAGTCCCAAGGTGTCCATAACTGTGTTTTCTCTGTATAGTAGTTCTAGTTATCTCTGAAATACCTGTATGGATAGAAACTAAGGTAGTCTTTGGCCATTTATGGCCATTCAAGACTTTTCAAATTTTAGTTAAGCCAATCTTCATGTTTGTATGTATTTGCAGAAACTTTCTGAAGAATTTTCAGATATAATTTCTCTCAAAAAATTAAGTCTCCCAAAAAACATTTCAGCCAAGTTTTAACAGGAGATAGATAAATTTTGTAAAATTTCCTGTCTGCTGCACTGGCAAAATGAAAAGACTATTGAACTCTCCCAAATTACAGAAACTGCAAGTATGACACAACTAATGAGATCAGCAAACATTCCCACATTACTATGAAGTTTATTCATTAGAAACTTCAGCAGAGGTTAGTTTTCAGGATCAAAGTTCAGCAATACTGTAGAGCAATGGTCTAGCAAGTTATTATCTGAGAGGACAATTCCTGTTCCATACTTATTTTATGGGACCATTCACATATTCTATGTTTTCACTATGTAAATATATATACTAGACTTCTGAGTTAAAATCAATAGAGAGAATAAAACACTTCTAAAACATGATTCATTTAATTTCAAAGAGATATTGGAAAAATACATTCTATACAAGTGTCTTTTTTTCTCCGTTGTCTTTAAAGAAAGACCAGGTTCATTGGCTCAGATGTGGGTGTCTGCACTCAAGATGTCTATTTAAATTCATTTTAGTTATTGCATTTCTGAAGCTTTCCATTTCCAAATTTCTCACAAGTTCCCACTTCATAAAGTGTTTTAAAAATCATGTTGCATTCCTAAAGATATTTCACTTATCCTTTATTTTGTTTCTGTGTTTGCATCTCACACTTGTACTGGTCTAATTCTACATTGCTAAATGTGTAGGTTCCAGAAGGTCATCCTTGGTTCTCCAGGCCAAAAAGGAGCACAGGAACTAATTTTCTTACTGCTAAGAGATAACTCCCTCTGGTTCAGCCTACTGAGAGGCACATGCACAGCACTTGGTCCCAGGACATCTCTTGAATGTCTGGTGTGTTTACATGTTTCTGGGCTTATATGCTCCCTTCCTCCTTTTGATTTAGTGCTGAAGGTGTCAAGATATTAGTAATAGAGACAGTGGTGTGTACAGATACAAAAACAAGATACTTACCTTGGCACTGCTTTAATTGAGAACAAGCCCTGACTCATTTAGATATGCACTGTCCTTCAGAGAGCAAGTCATTCAGTCCTTGTCTGAGGAAGCAACATGCACAAGGACTCCCTTACCAATTTTTCCTTCCACTATCCACTGCTCTTTCTAGCCTCATTTTGAACTGATGTCTGAAAGGTCTAAATGTTTCCTTCATGAGCCCATTGTTTTCTTATTCAAAAAATATGATTGCTTACCATCTAGGAGAAATCATTCCTGGGCCTATGACATTTATCTTTACACAGAAAAATATTCAAATAGTTTAAAATGCTTATATGCTTTGATCCTTCAGAGTCTAAGACTTCCACATATTCTTATGATTGATCATACTTCTGCCAGTGTAAGGTCCCAGACTGTATCTCTGCAGTGGAAATATTTTTAAATTATACTCTAAATGAAGTTTTATGAAACATTCTGCTCTCTTTAGTTCATCTGGAGACATTTGGCATAATTTTAAGCACTCAATTTTTAGGAATGAAAAATAACTCCAAATATTCTCATTCAGCTCAGAAATTTCAAAATACTTATTCTAGACATGAACTTGAGAGCAATATTATGCAGGATTTTGATATTAGATGTGTCTGTAGCATCCTAGAAGAGCATGACAATAATCGCTTTATTTCTTCAGTGTCAATGCAAGCTTATTACAAGAAGGTCTGATTTTCTTCATTACATAAAGCAAATAGCTGAGTGTCTGAATTATAATCCTAGTCCTAACAATTTAAAAACAGCCCACAGAGTTGGATGCTCCTGCAGTTATAGGTGTTTATTATAAGTTTTTACCACAATGGCAAGTGTAGATATTAGGCTTACAACTGTCTGGTAAAGAAATAGGTAATATCACTGTTTTTACTGATTTTCTAATAAAAATATGAAGTTACTTTAAAAAGTTTTGACTTTTCTAAAATTTGCTGATTCCCATTTACCTTGTTCTGTTATGGTTTGTGATTGGTTTCCAGAATCACATTAACAGTAAATTTAGACCGATGTGCTAATATCTTTTTTTTTATTGTTTATACCTTCAAGGAAGCAAGACTTTCACCAATTTATGCAACATCCTCCAAAAGGGGCCTGGAGCCCTGTCAAATTATTACTAACATTCGACTCAGTCACTGAAAACAGTGTGCCAATGAAATAGCCATTTCACCTAAAACTATACTTTCTATGATCAGAGCCTACTACTTTTATCATTAAAGGTATTTTTTCTTATACTAGTTATCTTAAAATAATATCATTCTAAATTCTGCTTACTCCCTCCCTTAACCATTCTAAAAAAAGTTTTGTGTGCCAAACTCATATGGCCTATTCCTATTTTTCCTAAATAACTGAACGCATACTTTCTTATAGGTATTTTACATACCTGGAAGTGATTAGCTTAGAAATGCAGTGTAATTAAAGATGCCTCATTTAGATTCTTGCTCATTCTTTTTTATCAGGCAAATGCTTTATGTATCAGAGTACAAAAGTATAAATGGAAATCCCAGTACTTGTACATCTTTGTCTTCGGTTTCTATTTCTGACATACTAATTTTTGTAGTTTAAGAAAAGGTGAAATAACACATGTAGAAATATATGTTTGGCTTATGAGACTGTGTCCCCTGACTGTCAGTTTTCCTTTTTATAAGGCATGTAATGCCCTTGCTCACAAGGGTGCTCATGTTGGTCTAGGCTGACCTCTTTTCTTCATTTGTCAGTAACTTGCCAATGGCTTAGTGTGCACCTGCTAAATGAGTTTTCTTTCAGAGAAGTTTGGAGAGGAGTGAAGTTGCCAGATGGCCATTTAACTTAAAAGCTGTCTCTGACTAAGGCCAAAAACAACCAGCAAAACAAAGAGAGGAATTGTCCATGCTGAATAGACAAGCAGATGCAGGACAAGCACAACAAGAGCTCTTTCCAAAAGAAAAACATACAGGTCAGATAGGAGGAAAAATGAGGCTAGAACAATTAGTGCAATATAACAATGGGACATATTATGATGGCTGTATCAAAGTGTCAGTTTCTACCCCCTGTCCTATCTGACTTGTATTACCTTCTTACCTAAATCACAGCTTACTGTGATTTGAGATTTTATACACATTTTTCTTCACCAGTTAGTCAGTGGCTAAATGATCTTAGAAAAAACAAATAGGACTATAAATGTGGGTTGTTAGAGCTCTTGGACTGTACCAGTGCATGTCATGCTGGGAAGATGAGTCTCATGGCAATATAATACACTTAGAATGATTATTTCTCAAGTCAGTTAAAAGTCCTGTTTCAGTGAGGAATATCCAGAGGATGGTGTTCATAGTACCCTCAGTGTTAAGGGTCTTGTCAGTTCTTCTGTGTCCAGAAATTTTACAGGATGTGAATACTTGAGATGCTTTTAGTTGAGAATGAGGAAGCATTTTAAAACACGAAGTTCCAGACTAGTCAAGTATTTTATGAACACTGAGTAGTCTAACCTCCCAAGTAATAAAGGGATATTATTTTTTATTTCAAAGAGGTGTGTGTTGTCTCCCTCCATTTTCTAATCTTTTCATGACTTAAAATACCTCAAATCTTAAATTCCCATTAAGACAAGATATTTTAATTCAGGTTCCAGGATAACAACCATGCCCTTCCTTGGGTCTTGGTAGCTGTTGTGAAGTTAATAATTTTTCAAGATTTCAGAATATACTACCAGATTCCCATATAAATAACCTCTGGGTTAATAAACAAAAACAACTATCAGCAGCAGTGCAAGTTATATGCTTAGTTGATAGCATAAAGCAATGTTTAATATGTTGCTCTAGTAACCATCCTTCCTCAAGAGCTGGCTTCTTGCTTTACAAAAAACTTCTTAGGTTTCATTTTATACATATTGTAAAAGATGGAGCTATACTCATGAAAACTTTATATTTTCCACAGAAGGCATCATATTTAGCTTTGCAATAATGTAATCAGAGGCTTCTTCCTTCCCCAGAGTAGTTTATTATTGGAAGAAACAAAAATATCACAGCCAGCAGTACTCTTGGCTTTGGTGTGAGAGGGGGCAAATCCATTTAGGTTATTTTTATTGTCATAGAAAAATGATTGAGAGATAAAAAAAGAAAACTGAGGACAGCTGTATTTTTTCCTGGTTATTTTCCCTTTAGTTCTGTCAAACTATCTCAATACAAACAGAAATCAGTCTTAGGAAGAAAATAGCAAATTATTTCAAAGTAAGTAGCAGGTATATTTATTTCTTTGTTATTTATATAAAAAGACAATTTATATTATTAACCATACTGTGACATATCAGTAGTCATTTACAATTTTGTGTCTTATGTAATACTGTCATAGACTAGGAATGAAATAATGAAAACAAAATCAGTTATATAACTTAAAATAAAACAAACCCAACTTTTATTCAATTCAAAACTTTTCAAAACAGAAAGTGTTTCTGAATGTTGCAAATACCATAAAGGAATTACTGCAAAGGTTACTTTTTGAAACAAGAACTGTTAAATACTTCTTGCAGAATTCTGAGTTTTGACTATGTTTGTGTTTAATTCTCCAAGTTGAATCAAGAAGCATGGCAGCAACTCACAAAACTGCTGGAAAATGAAGCAATTCAAATAACATGCAGAACAACTCTCTACATTGTGTCATTTCTTGCGTCTTGGTTACATCAATCTCGTACCATACTGGAGAAAGTAGTGGGATAGCAGTGGCTGTGAAGAGAGAGAATTAAGGGGATGAGTTATCTAGCTGTTAAAAACATGCAGTTCTCGTAACTGCCCTAAAGTCTTTCCTGAAGACGTTCCTTAAGAAAGGCTTTGATCTTATTTATTTCCCTCAAAGGCTTAGAAAAGGGGAAAACTTATAAGAACAGACAAAGACATAATAATGCTTAATTTGTACTTGTTCCTGAAAAACTCCAAAGTCCCCTACAAATACTGACTAATCCTCATAAGGTCATTTTCAAAGGAGACATCCATGTATCTATACTAATAAAACAGGTAAAAAAATAGGCCCCCATGTTGAATGTCTTGACTCAGGCTGAAAAAAACCCCACAGTCAGAATTCATAAGTTAAGTTTTCATAGGTCTTCATCCACATCCTCTGCTTAATCGGGTTCAGGATTGAAAGCACTTTGTAATTAGCAGAAGAAGAGAAAAAAATTAGGTTGTTGATAAACCATATTGTCAGAGAAACCCACAATTACACAGTTTGAAAATTTTTATGCAATAAATTAATTATATTAATAAGATATCTTTAACACTGAGATACTCTACCACCCATGGGTTACAACTGCTTGCCACAGAAATTAAAGGGAGACAAAGTAGACCTTGCACAGCAAAAAAGGACCTTCAGCCAGAACTTTTAGGAAGATCTGTTGATCCAGAGGAGACTCTGCTGAGACAATCGCTCACCTTTTCCTACAACAGAAACAACTTCCGCGGCTGCATGTAGATTTGAACTTTAAGGGTTACAAGAGAAAAGAGGGGGGGGGGATAAATAAATAAATAAATAAGATATTCTAAAACAGTAAGCTGTATCTACATAGAAGGGAAATCCTAGTCTTTCTCTTTGTTTGTCAACTCCACAATTGAAGTCTCAGAGAGGTGACAATGGTGTATTTTATATCTACAGGATATCTCATCTGTGAAGGGTCATTATCACTGCTTTTTGTGATGCTTTTGAGCTACTGAAGAAAATAAGTGCAGCATATGAACACAAATTGCTTAGTTGAGAATTAAATACACAAATCTCTATTATAACTCTTCCATTTTTTTAACAGAATAAGAGGTGTAATCAGCTAGAGATGAATCAGAAGCAAAGATAACTTGTTTCTAAGTATGTCAAAGAAAAAAGTTTATAAATATAAAGCACTTCAAAAACAGGACAAGAAATCGAAAGACAAAACACCCCATCAGAGAAATGAATTCCCCAGCAATTCAGAAGGATTTGTTAAAAAACCAACCCACTATTTTGTGACTGGAAAAATCTCAGAAGTTAAAATTATATAAATTATATACTGAGCAACAGGAGCTATACACACAACTAGACAAATCTGATTTTCTGATTTTCTCAACTTTGAAGTAAGTTGTGATTAAGGAAATCTTAAATTAATGGTAAACTCTTTTGACTTATTTCTCTAAGTCCTGCACACAGTCCTGTTCAGACAAAGCAGGCAAAATTATATTTTTCCCTCATGATCTGGAAATACATTGAAATTTAAAGAAGATGAAAATTACAGATTAATGGAATCTTTTACAAGTTCAGTTTCATCCTTATTTCTTATTTTACTTACATGAGACAAAAAGACAAACACAGCATGAAAATATATTTGGCTGGTACTAGTATTTTAGCTTAAGTGAGTGATGAAAGTCTGACAGCTATGAAAAAGGTGCAAATATTCTGGATAAATATCTTAGTTTTGTGGGGGTTTTTTTATAACTGCATAGGTAGTACTTTTCATTCTTGTACCCTTTTCTTTCTAATTCTAATATTACAGTTGTCTACTGTACTTATTTCAGAAATACATTTCAGATAATAATTTTTGTATCTTTTTACTGTTTTTGAGCTAAACATTAAAAATATGCTCTTGTGTTTCAAAACAGGACTAAGTCTCACAAATCTTCTTCTTGACTTTTCATTCTGACAACCTGATCAAGAAACTTAAGCTTCTCAGAACCGTGTTTCTGAAGTATATGATGTAAATCATATGCTCTGTCTTGCTTTGAGTTTGTAACTTGTGTTTCCTAAGAGACTCATTGATGAAATCTTTATTGTCAAAAAAAATGAAAATTATTAATGTCAATGAATTAATAAACTAAAATATATTAAAAAATCAAAGTTCAGCAAAAAATTTGAAGGTTTTAATAAAGCTGAAAAAAAAAACCTACGAAAAAGCACATATTTTCAACATAGTATATTTTTTTCATCAAAATACTTGTTAGAATGACTCTTGATTAAATTTTTCTAATATATGCAAATTCCCCTGTCTCCTACTTCATCTTTACAGTGAATGTCTTAAATTAAGGTACACTGATGTTTTGAATATTAAGGGTCTCAAGCTACTACTCTGTTCACAGTGTGTTTTCCAACACTTCTTCACATTTTTATTCTTATTTCATTCCCAGAGGTGGCTGCAATTCTATGCTTTTGTAAATATTTGATCTGAACATTTCAAAATAAATTTGTGTAACTACAAAATGTTATTTTATGTTTTGAATGAGGTATATGATGTAAATATAAGGCAGGTGATTACAACTGTTTAAAGATATTTTGCTCTTACTTTCAGCACAGCAACATCTGTACTTTCTCTGAAACAGTATTTTTATAGTAAAACATTTAAGCTGGGTTTAGAACCATGTATCTCAGAAATGAATTTGCTGTTAAACATAAAGATGTTTTGAGCTTTAGTAGTGAAGATAATTTAATTATTTGAATGGCACTGTTGATTGATTATGTGAAGCAAACTTGTTTTCAGATGTGATAAAAGAACATAAAGCTATTAGCTTAAATAAAGATTATAATAGTATTGCTTAAACAAAGATTATATTAATATTTCCATGCTATTTGGCTTATTAACTCTAGGTCCATAAAATGCTATTCATTGTACAGCTCTTTTTTAACAGAAACCAGAAATGTTATATTTGAAAAAAACACCAGCTCAAGAGCAAAAGAATAAAAGATTACATTCAAGTGCTGGGAAAACTGTTTCTCAGGAAAAGAAAAAAATAGTCTTGCATTTAGATGAAAGTAATACAAAATATATAAAATTGTTTCTATTTCTGTGGAAGAGCATTCCTTTAAACACTGTGTTTAAACCAAAACTAAGTTCATACTTAATTTTCATACTAAAGAAAAAAATAATCTCAAGTAATAATGTTACTGTGAATCTGTGTACATGTTCCATCTTACCTGAGTTCAGATGTTTATTAGGGAGAAAAAAGACATGATTATGCATACCCAGTTAGCTAGCATCATCTCTGTCTTAGCATTTTTTACCTGGGCTCCAAAGAGGTGCAGGTGTCCCATAAATCCTGTTTTATACCTGTCAGTCCCATCCTGAAATTTGTTGTACCAACACTAAGTGCACAGGCTTAGGCTTCAGAATCACTTCATATGTCTGTATCATAGGGATAGGATTCAGCTTGAGAACAGATGCCCTATTTTAGGTTTGTGTAGGAAAGTATCAATGGATGAGCCAAGTGTCTAAGCTCTGTATTGAGAGAGATGGGGTTTAAACAGAAAATGTAATATAGAGAGCTATCAGGTAAGACTAAAACAGTTACCTGATACTCAATTTGACCTCCTAAATGCAGACTTTTAGTAATACTTGAAGTGACCTAATGTATCCTGTCTGATCTTAATTTTAGTACTTTGCCTACATCTTGTGTTATTTCTGTTATACTGACAACCTGGATACAACACAGTATCTCAAATATCACCAGATTCTTCTGCTTAGGGAGTTGAAACCAACTTTGTAAATCTGTTGAGGTAATCTATCTAGATTAATAGCATGAGCATCATGCCATTTGACCTGTGGATTCTTAACTCTACTCTTCCTCTTTTGAACTGTGAGGTAGTTAACCAAAGGAGATATAAGCTTCATAAGATGAAGAGTTATTACTTCAAGTGAGATACTTTGCAGTGTCCTCTTATTCTTAATATACAAATATAATCTCTTACATGCTTGGGCATACTGAAGGACAGCTCGAAGAAACCTTGAGCTTGTATTTACTGTATACCTTACCAGTTGCTAATAAACTATCCAAGATATTAATCAGTCATCATTGAAATACTAAATTCACCGGTGTACAGAAAATATTTCTGATCCATTCCATTTAAATTCTTTTTCCTAGTTGTGTATAGATTGTTACCTGTAGTCACATTGTCTAGATGCTGGTTTCTTTCAGCCAACCAAGTTGAAATTTCTGTTAATGAGCTGACTGGGATTGACTATGGCTCTCAGTTTAATCTCTTTAAAAAATTAAGCTAACTGTCTTTCTCTCTCTGAACACAAACAAAAAATGCCAGAATGCAATTTATTCTACCTTATCTTAAAAAACAGGGTAAGTTAAACTAAGAGTAATACCAGTTCCAATGTTTATCTTAAAACTGCAGAAATCAAGGTACTATTAATTTCTATAATACCTGCCACATGCTCTAGCTCTCCTTGGACCTAAAGTTCCAAAAATTGCATCTAGGCAGAACATAAATTAATTTTTCTTAAATGAGAATCAAGAGAATGGCCTAAGTTGTAAACCACAAAGGAACATTTACAGAACTTAAGAACTTAAGTTGGATGAATAGGATTTTATTATGGAGGTTCACGCAAACATTTATTCATTTGTTTTGACAGTGAAGAGAAAATCAACATTTCCTTTAAGAGGTTTACTTCTGTAGAGATCTGGAATTTGGGTTCAGATATGTGCATAATAAAGATGTCTCATCAATAAAAATTATACTAGAGTAAACTCAGAGGAATCACATTCTAGAAATCTTGGAGGTTTTGGAACTAGTGCCTTTGTATTAACTAACTAATTAATTAAAATTAATAAATTTTGTTAGTTTCATGTTTGTTTCCCCAATATAGAATGCTATTTGTGGTATTTTATATAGGTACATACCACAAATCATTGACCACACAAACATCTAGTGTCATGTCTTTTATATCTTTTTAAGGGACATAGAAGACCTACTTTTTGAAAGTCAGCACACATACCATCAATTCCTGGATACTTTTCAAGTTTCACTGATAGTACAGATGGAAATAGATATGCCTTTTTCTCATGAAGAGATAAGAAGATTTATAATGATGTTAGCAAAGTTTACAAAATCTTTCTGATGACTAGCACAGATGCAAGCCCTTCAGAAAACAGAAAAGACACAGCAAAGTTCAAAATCTCCTAAATTCTAGTAGCTGCTCTTTAGAGAGTGTGAAAATTTCATTGCTGAGGACCATAGGGATCATAAGCTCCAAAAACTCTTGTTATGGTTTAAGGAACTTAAATCTCCCTAGACAGCCTGGGCTTTGTAGGCTAAGTAACTGTGATTTAAGGGATTTGAAATTTTTAGCCACACTTGACAAAAAACCTCCATAAGATACATCATTTAAATATCTTAAAGCTTTGTGGGAAATTCCAAAGCCCAAACACATTTGTTTTCAAGGATCTACAGGTGATGAATGGGAATCATAGTTTCACCATTTCAAGCGCTCAGTGGCAACAGTTTGTCACAGTGCCTACTGCTTGGCTTCTCACTCCCACGTTGTGTGTGACACCTCCCAGTTGTGCCAAAGCAACTGCTTCTGAGTTCAGCCTGGGAGAGAGGCAGTTTAAAAAGAGATGTTCTAATTCCGTCTCTCTTTCAAAGAGGTTTTCTATTTTTACATAGATCAGTTACTTCATGTCGCAAATGCTGTGTCAGAATGACTGAGAAGTGGTGTTCCATGACCAGCAACAAGAAGACAAAGGCTGACAGGAAGGTGGGAATTCCTTGCACTGGAACTGTCACAGGCAACCCTTGCTGTAGATTGATGGTCTGAGACTGACAGTCCAAGACATTGCTCTTCTGGGATTTGGACCAATTGACGCGAAGGCAAAACTTACAGTTCTTTCAAACTACACACTAATCCACAAAAGCTTCTGAAAGTTGTTATTCAGATTTCTGGAACACTCAGAAATAATACAGCTTTTCCTCCAATACTTAGTACTTTTAAAATAAATCTTGCAGTGGTGAAATCTATTCATGAAATTGTCCAATTTACCTCCACTTGGCACTTATAAGTGTACTTGTCTTGCTGAGGAGCAAAACCAAGGAGATTCGAGTCCATGCTCTTCAAGAGCTTCCCCTGGAGCAGTTGCTGCTGCATCATTCTTTAGTGTGGAGTCTTATTACTGCAGTGCCAGTCTTTTGTTTTTCCCATTGTCTCTATTTTACAAAGACCCCACACATACCTTCAGCGATGAAGAAAAATGTTAAATAAACAACACTTGTTTGTTATTATTAGGAAAAAAACAAAACAAACCACACCAAACAAACCCCCAAATCCTCCCCAAAATCGAACAGTGAAGTAATAGTTATTTTGCTTTTATTCAAGCAAGTTATAGCGTAATTGCCTTTCCAGGCCTTCAGTTTTCCATTCAAGTTAACTACTTGTGTTAACCATATTTGCTTGCAGGTCTCACTAGAGGAACTGATCAGGAACCCAGATTAGAAAAAAAACCCACAAAATCAAAAACCTATAGAGCAAAGAAATGTTGGTGCAACATGAGTTCAGAGGAGATGAGTTATAGAGTCCAATTTAATGTTACAAAAATGTCCAGGGAGCCATTGTCTTAACTGACTTATGCTTCACACAAGGGTAGCTAGGGACAAAGCTAAATATGAAATACTTTTATGCAGACTAGTAGTCTGGATATACTCTCAGCTACCTACATATAGGAAAGTGTGTATGTGTATTGCTTTACTGATTTTACTCTTTCGAGAAAAGATTAAATAAGTTATTAAGCAAATAACTGAGTCTTTTTTATATTAAAAATCGTCAAGTATATGTTGTGCTCATAAAATAAATGGGTCTTCCTCTTCTGTCATTATAAAAACAAGAGATATTTTGAAGCCAAAATACAGAATAACTTTTTGGTTGCTGTTCTGTTTTTAATATAAATTTTAAGTAAATTTTACAAGGAAATAACCTTGTATTATCTTTAGAATTAGGTTTTGCTAAAATTTCATACCTGTTATCCTAATCAATATCTAAGTAACTGCAGTTTCTAAGAAAAGCTCTGGTCTTCTAGAATTATTCTCCTATCTTTGACAAGATACTTTAACACACTTCTGTTAAGTGAAAGCTTATGGGAATAGAATCACTTGAATAAATTTAGTTTTCTTTAATAGACAGTAAATAACTTAAATTCTTATTGTTGTCATAACAAATAGCTTCCCACCAAAACAAATTATTATTATAAACTCAGTTATTTAAAAGAGAAATTATATCACTTACTATACAGGTAGATTAAAGCTGTTTTTCAGAGCAGTTAAAATACAGAGAGAACAGAAAATCCACTGGGGAAAAAAACCCCAAAACAACACAAAAGAACTTTTAAGAATCAATAAGAGGAAAAATGGGAATCTAAACATCTTGAAATTTGGTTCTGACACTGAGTGTGCAAGATAATATTAAGTAACACATTTCCTGTAATAGCGTACATTGTTCTTTTTCAGAGTGTACATTGTAGAATTTCAGGATTGTCCATTACATTGTTGAGAACTTTGAAGACTGGGGAAGCACTATACAATAATGAATAGTAAAAAACTGCTGACTTTCAAAAGTGTTGAAATTAATGTATGCCCTGCAACAACCTTCAGCTGTTCTGGTTGGAAAGACACACCAGGCAGATGGCTCGACCTACCTCAAGAGGTATTTCCTACCATGTAACATGATCAGCAATAAAAAGGGAAAAGAGCATGTTTTATGTTGGTTAGCTATCTTTTACTCTGGAACTGTCTGGGCATCGGTCTACCTGTAGGAGGTGGTGAGTGATTGCTTTTGCATCATTTGTTTTGTTTTCTCTCTCTCTTCTTCCACTTCTTAATATATTAAAAAATTTTATCTGGACCCACAAGTTTTCTTGCTTTTACTCCTCCTTTCTTCTTCATTCATCCCCCCGAGGGTGGAGGGGAGTAAGTGTCTGTGTGTTGCTTAATTGGCAGCTGGGGCTAACCCACAACAAGAGAGTAAGAGGACAGATAACTTGCTGCATAGGTAAACAGTTAGGAAATTAAACTGTTGCAATATGCAAAGAATCACAGGAATCAATATTCCTTCAGCAGGAAAAGAGGTATGCCTGAGTTCCAAGGCAGGATTTATAGCCATAGCACCCATTCATTTATCTCTAGACCTATTTAATTTCCTATATGGATTAAACAAATGAAAAAAATATTGTGAATCCAATTCCCATATAGTTAGTAAAATTGCACCTTCAATGCAAATACATATCCCCAAAGTTATGAGTTTGTGTACACATCATGGCCATGATTTTTTTTTAATTTGCACTGTAGTGACAGAATATGTTAGGTATTTGAAAAAAAAAAAAACCACAAACAAAAGACCAAGCAAAAACCCACATGAGAAATACATACATCAGTAGTGTAATACATTTAACTCTAGATTGTACTAATTATGAAGCATTATTATACATTCTGCCTACTTAACATGTCTTCATTTTCAATCTAATCCACTTCAGGAAATAAATTAAAATATCTCAATATCTCAGATTAAACATTAAAGAGAAGAACCAGCTAGCATTTTCAGAACTTAAGGTTTTTTTTCTTTTTAAAGCTGAATACATTTATTAACACAGTAAAGAACAATGCCCTAGCTACTAAAAAAAGGTTAAGTACTTACATAAAGTTTCCATTCCTTTATTTTCTGAAAGAAGTCTAATAATAATAATTACACTTTATAATAGAATTTAGTGTCTGCCTAACTGTGTTTTGATTTTTTTTTAGGATTAAGGGTTGGTGCTGTAATTGTTATTCCTTCTGATTGCAAGAGACAGAGCACTTAACCAGTCAGTTCTCATTTAGCATTTCACACACTGCATCCTTTTTGAGACTGATTTAAAGGTAATGAAGTAATCTATATTTAGATATTTTCCAGGGGATGAATCTTTTGCTATTTTTAGTTGGAAGTTAAATATGCACTTTCCAAGTATTAAATGAATAATGCTGCTAATACGCATAACGTTAGCGTTTGGGTTTTTTTAAGCTGGGATTTAAAGTATTATTTATTTTTAATTGTCTTAAAACAGGGAGCAGAAAATAGACTTACACATCTGTGTTTTATTTACTTGGAAAATTCACCCTTCTAACACAAACAGTATTCAAGAGCAGATCAACTATTAGATCCATAAAATGGAATAACTGAATAGTGATTAGCTGCTGAATCGATACTTACATATGTCCGACAAATCTATTAACTTGTTTTATTTCTTGGATTTTATAGTACCTGTCTCTGACACTTGTCAAAGTATGACTGAGAAAGAAAAGATGGCCATTATTAGGGTTTCCATTCTTTCTCTAAGTAGTTCTTTTCCATAACATAAGTTAAAACATTATTCTCCTCTTCTTCAATAACAACTTTGCCTCTCAGCCCCACAACAGTCAGAGATCTATGGGGCCAGGAGTTCACCATTAAGACTGAAGGCTTCCAAGGAAGGAGTTTTCATAGAGTCTCTGAGCAAGCCATTCCAGTGCTGTACAGTGCACAAAGAACTTTTTTTCCTGATGTTCACCTGACCCTCCCAAGCTGCAATCTGACTGTGAACACTCTAGTAACATCTTCTCAGCAATCTCCAATTTATCTATGTCTTTCTTGAACAGGAGAGCTCAAAACTGAACAGCCTATGGTGTAGCCTCACCAGTGCCTAATACAGGGAGAAAGCTTTTCTTGATCTGGTGGCCATGAACTTGTTATAACAAAGTGTGTGGTTTGTAATTTTATCAGCCAAACTCAGATATCTATAATGTAGGCATTCACATCTGAGTCCACACTATGCTCTTTTTTCTATAATCAGTGGTAAAAATTAGTTTCTTGAGATTACATCCACTATCCCTGCTGTAGTGTTATCACTTACAATGAGGAATGCCTATTTCTAACCTTTAATAACAAAGGGTATCACCCTAAGACGATATCTAGTCCCCTGTTTGATATTGTGAGGGATATCTTCCCAGGTTGGCACTGGACATGTCAGAGGTCTCTATATTTAAGAATCAACACTAAAATAGTGATCCTTGAAGAGATATTATGCAAGAGATGATGGATCTACTGGAGATGCACATCCTACACACAAGATGTATGTGGTCAGTATGGGGCGATCTTTTCTCATAGATAAGTATGCTAAAGATCTAGCTGTATTTAGATTGGGTTAAATACATTCTACATGTATAAATTGCCTGTATTATTCTTACCTTTATTTCCTGTCCTACTGGATTACAATGAAACAAATTTGATCTGTTAAACTCTATTTACCTTTCAATGCTGGACTAGTTGCATTTGATTTCCCTTTTAGCACTTCAAATAGTATGAGATATAGAAAATAACAAAGGAAAAGACTTTTTTTCTCTGGAATAAAAGTCAAAGGACTCCAGTATTAGTATTAATAAACATGAATGGGGTTAGACGGAGCCTTCATACCCTCTGCTTTCTATTATGTCTCCAGGAATGAAGCTTTACTGCTTTGAAGTACTTAAATTTTAAATATTTCTATCTACCAATCTTTTGATTCATTGTTACTTGCAGAGCACTACTAATGTCTATGGAAACTGATGCAGTTACAAAGGTCTACCTAGACAGAACAAAATATAGGACTGGAGAATTCTTTTGCTAATATCCCTGTGTATTTTGGGACATGATGCTATGGAAGCACCTAAAGCTACATGCACTGACATAAACTTCCCTAATAATGGATAATGGATAAATGCTAGGAAAAGTCTTCTGCTGTGGCTATACAAACAGCTCACCCCTGTGTAATCGTTTCAGGAAGAATATCTTCTAATACTAGAGGATTGTCTAATGGGCATCTTTATTTTTCGTTGACAGTGAATTCATGCTTTTCAAAGGGCAAATGCAAGGTCTATGGACATTTAAATCCCATTTGAGTGCTCAGAGTAAAATCAAATAGGAAGTAAATGGTCTTGTTACGGACTCAAGGTAAATTCTACACTGATTAAATGGACCATAGTGTCTCGGTGAGAGACAATGGCTAACAGCAGTAAGGGCAGAAAAAAGCTGCTCAAGTGATAATGTCTTCTTAAAAGCGGCCTCTTTGACACTTCAAAAATGTAGAACTAAACCTGATGAA
The DNA here is from genome assembly GCA_013398125.1 of Aegotheles bennettii. Classification (NCBI taxonomy): domain Eukaryota; kingdom Metazoa; phylum Chordata; class Aves; order Caprimulgiformes; family Aegothelidae; genus Aegotheles; species Aegotheles bennettii. Next base: position 98,500 of record VZRW01012364.1, read on the forward strand.
TTTAGGACCTTGATTATAGCTTCCACCATGAAGAGCTTGCAGAAATGCAAACTGCTATCAGGTGAATTGGTGTTTAAGTGCTGCCACCTAATTTCACAGAGTACACACATTTACCCTAATTCTTTCCAAACCTCTCTGCTGGTCTGTGTTTGCATATGCTGCTGTTTTCCCTGTCACCTATTAATCCACTTGAGAGGCTACTTTCTGTGTTGCCTCCCACTGAGCCTGAGTATCACACTCCTGAGAATTAACAGCTCTAATTCTTATTGTTCTAATGGTAATTTTGAAATAAAATGTAAAAATCTCATTTTAATAAAATATGAAATAAAATAACCTTCTATTTAAACAAAATCTTCCCTCTCTGTTGACTCTTTTACTTTCAAAATATTTTCCTATTTAGAACACTCCTGTTACAAAGTAACTGAAAGATCTGTGTGACCTATATATAACATAAAATCAAAGCACATTCAGAATATATCACATAATTTTTCTGGATATTTGAACAGGTGATAAATGAACTGTAGGAGAGTTGTCTGTGGATAATCCAAATTCTTCCTCTAAAAGGCACATCTAGTAATTATTTTTATTCTTTAATTGCAAATTGATTATCCATACTGCCTATCTGAATGAGATGATCTTTATACATAGTCCTTTTTGATATTTACATCATGACATTTTTCTTAAGAGAAACGACAAAGATAAATTATAAACATAATTCTCTATATTATCTACAAATGAAAAGATCTGTGTGTGCTCAGCTTTCTCATGTCTTTGTTTCCAGCAATCCATATTGAAATTTTTATTTTTACTTTTTCTTTATAGTATGTTTTCACAGTTTTTTTCCTCAAGAATATGTATTATTCTGTGATTTTAGTTAGTTTACCCACCGGGAAAATGAAATGCTTTAGTGTGTACACAGAGAAGTAGTGAATGAAAATGGATTCCCATGGACTCTTCTTGGCAAAAAATTTACATTAAGTTTATGTAAACTTTGTGGCCAGTTATTAATTCTTGCAGCATTTAGTTTATAGTCATATTTATTTAGTGTATATTTTCTTGAAACTGATAACGTAGTGTTCAGAAAATAGTTGTCAGCATTATAGGTGACTAGTCCATCCTTCCATTCATCTGTACACAATATCAGCTGATATTGGTACATTAGTTATGAAATGTAAACAGACGTTGATAAAGCCATCAGTTTTAGTGTGAATAGGTTAACCAGCTTGAACATACTCTCTGGTAAGTAAATTACTATCTTAGAAAGTGATAACATGTCTGTGTTTAGCAACATTTTAGAATAAACCATCATTCATGGACCACTACTCCCTCTCTTTTCTACCTGTTTCTACGATCCATGAAAATACTGACATTTTCATATTGCATATTCCATGTTACCTCAGATCCCTGTTCTCTACTATCATTTTCTTCATCCTCTCTGTTGATAATATCAACCAAACCCCCCTTCTGATGTCCATTGACATCCTACATTACTTCCTTAATTTCTGTTCAGTAACACTTTTCCACCTTCATTCTTGTGTTTTGCCACCTTATTATCCTCTCTGCTGGTCAGTGGTACAGAGCTCTTATGGTAAGCTCGGTTGCTATTACACTTTCAGTTACTAAGCCTGTAAACATCTCCAAGAGTGGTAACTCTTCCTCATCTCTTTTCCCCTCCTTTCAGTTAACACCACCTGTCCCTCTCCAATCTTTTCTGCCCTCAAAATTATGTCTAAAACAAATTTCTATTATAATCTCCTCACCTTTGCAACTTAAAATTTTTGTGTTGCCTGCACTGAACCTCTAAAGTCTATATCTCTTTCATATCTGATGTTTTCCAGAGTGTTCTGGGAAATATGCTCACCCACATCTGCAGGAGTCTACCATTCTCAGTTCACTATTTGTATATCCTAGGGACCCTGGTTTCATTTTTTAATCTGAGGTTTCATGACATAGCTGAATGATCCAAAAGCATACTACCTTGGGGAATTTATACTCCATTCCTGGCTACGGGATGATATCTTTTTCTTGTGTGTCTTGTGTGCAGGCATATCTGACCCCTCAGTAAGCTAGGTCAAACTTACAGAATCACAGGATGGCTGAAACTGTAAGGCAATTCTAGAGCTGATCTAGTCCAGCTCTATGTTCACACCAGAGACAACTAAAGCAGGTTAGGCATGAAAAAAAATAAATATTACTGATAGAATATCAGGCATTTAATTTATTGACTGCTAATAGAAAGACAGAAGAGTGAAATAAAAATATAATACAGTAAAAATATCATGAGGATTAAAAATAATGATATTTTTTGTTTTAAGCTGTTTGCCTTCGCTACTTTGGTCAGCTCATTATACTGGCCTTTATCTTTCGCATGGTAATGGCCTACTTCTGAGAACTAGATACATGGATGAGTCATGTAGTTAAAGATATGACTCACATGTATTTAAAAGAGTATGAAAAAAAAGCTACAAGATCGTACTAAGGCTGAATGTTGTTCAAAGTTATGAAGCACCATCAAAATATTCAGTTATCTCTAACATCTTTTCTAAGCCTACTTGCACTAGGTATTACAGTTCTACTGGTTAGTATTATTCTTAGAAAGAGTAAAAAAAGGTGGGGGAGCTCAATCTGACATCTACATTTTCTGTTCAGGAGAAGATCACTGAAATTATGTCTGAATCTATAAAATATATATTATATGTTTGATGTAAAACACTTCAGTGTATTGTAACTTATAAGATCATATGTTAAAGTACTACTAAATTCTTTTTATATGTCTATGAATTAAAATATCTTAATAAATTAGTCAAAATAAGAATATGATGTTGACTGAATGCAGTGAGAGCCTCTGCTTTTATGTGTAAAGTCAACTCTATTATGTTGCAAATAAATTAAAGTTGTTGCTCTTCGTCACTGTGGGACTTCATCTATTTGACAATTCAAATATGTGTAGTTTCTGGTCAAAGGGTTAGTACAGGAGGCATCTATCCATTTCAGTCATCATCTGAAAGGTTTCAATTGTCAAAGTAAACTAATTAAACACATACCTATTTCAATTCAGGTAGACAGCTCTTCCTAGACTTAAAAGGATGCAAATACCCAAGTAGCCTTACGGTAATAAAAAAAAGCAATATTAAAAGGATAAATATATGTTATTTAGAGATATTTTTTGTTTGAGGAAAAAAAAGTATATATAAAAAAAGCCTTGCTCATTGGCAAATTCAGGAATAGTTTGAATTTGTGCTTCATTATGCAAATTTCTTATTTAACAGTAAAACAAAAATAGAAATGTCAATGGAACTTAATATTTTAATAAAGAAAAGTTAAATAAATTATTATGGTTCACAGAGCAAAAATTAACATTGCTACATTGAGTTATATAGTATTTTCTCTTTCAGATTTTGTTATAAAGTTTAACATTTTCCTTGTAGATAATCCACTAAAATTATTAAGGAATGATAACAGTGCTCCTCTATTATACAACTGGGAAAGATGAAGACACTATATGCTTTTGCCAAAGGTAACAATATCTGAATTTAAAATTAGCAGGGCCAGGAAGAGAACCCATTTATTATTTAGTATTTGGTGAAGCTCAAATGCTCATTTAGACACTAACATAGAGTTTCTGTTTATTGGTTAGCAGAAAGCTGTCGGAATATTTTTTGTATAATATCCTGTTTTTTGTATCTGAACAGTACAGAATTATATTGGCTTGATAACATCTTAATCAGAAAGCTTTCGCAGATCCAAGGCACATGGAGAGGCATAATTACATTGGATTGGGAAATTGCCCAGTAGTTAAAGCCTTCACCTGAGAAAGTAGAGACAATCTTGGAGTCTAGCTTTGCATGGCAAATACAGACTGTGGTCATAAGAACACATAAAATCTCTTTTCCACTAACCTTCTCCATCAAGAAATAATTTAGAAAGAGACCAATTCCCAGCCAGAGACATGAGCCTGCATATTGCATGCCAATTCTCTCCAGCCACTGGATTATAACTATTCTGGATGAGATCCATTATTTTTGGATTTTCTTGTCTATTTTTTCCAAATGAAAGAACTAAAGAGAACACAGTCTCATCCCAGTAAACTATTTAACCTAGGTCAATAGAGAATATATCCCAACTGTTCTTATGTCTGTGTAAGGCAATTAAATTAACCTAACTGTGGAAAGTCTGAGTTTAAAGTGAGAACTGGCACAGCAACATTTGAGTTTCCTGACTTCTGGGTGCTTAATTCATAACAATTAATTTTTTATTACTTGATTAGGACTCACTACTAGTGGGTGACATTTCACAGTGGAGGTACTGCTTTGCTGGAGGACATGGCTGCAGGGGGTCCAGCAGCAATGTCTGGAGAGGCTTATGCTCTGCCACTTAGTGCTGGGTAGAGGAGCTCTCTGGCTGAGCACACTGGAGGGCATAGTCAGAAATCGATGAAGAGCGGAAGTAAAGCCTGAAGTCATTCCCTGCAGAGCCAGGAAGAAATGTATTCATTATCACTGTGAAGAGACCTACTAGGGAGTCGGTTGGATACCTCACCAAGAGAGCAGGGAGAGTAGGATTCAGGGCTGAGGTGATTTGAGACTGGTTGGAGCAGAACAATCTGGTGACGGGGGGGGATCACAAAACTGCAAAATATTTTTGATCAGACAACTGAGTGGGTTCTAGAAGAAAGAACCTAGAAGAAAGATCTGGTGAGTACCATGAGAAGTAAAGGTAGTAAAGTGTCATGGAAGATGAATATAGGAATACTATTTTTTAGGTCTGTGAACTTTTATTATATGTTTTATTCTCAAATTCCTCAAAGTATGCCTGAAACACCTCATCAAAATTTCTATAATGGGATTTAAATGGTTTTATTTCACTTTCCTAACTTCTTAGTGTCTTTTTTATGACTTTCAGACTTTACAGGAGTTAAGCTCTTGCTATTTCTTCATGGTTTGTGGTACTAGTCTTTACTTGACAATTCAGCACTGGTAATACTATAATACTAGAGTTTTAATTATAAATTCACATTGCAGTTTTGTTTCTGAATGAGCTACTTTATGATGTAAGGCAGACACTCTTTCCAAATCTTTCACCATCCTTCAGAAAACCTACATAGATAGAAGAAATACCTGGTAGGTATGCTATACTATTGCTAAAAACTATTGTTGTTTGTAAAAATTAAATAAGTTGTGTTTTTTTTTTTTTTTATTAAGAAGCAAATACAACGGAGAAAACACTTATAAACTGAGAGGTTTGAGAACTGTTACACAAGGCAAAAAATGCTGCAGCAGGTGGGTGATTAATTCATGGAGGTTGGAATTAGTTCCAGGACTGTCCTGTGAGAGGCAGATAGGAAATTCAGTCGAAAGGTGGGAAACACATGTCATTAGGGAAATCACAGAGAGAAAAAAGTTTAGGACTTTTTTTTCTTTCTTTTCTTATTTTTTTTTTCAGGGCTGGGTTTTCAACTTTTAGCAAGCAACAAAAACAAACTTAGAACATTTTGTCATTTGGAAAAGGGAAATTTGGAAATTTTCATCCAGTGGAAGATGAAATAAAAAGAAAATCTGATATTTATTGCTACAGAATAGATCAGAAATTTGAAGGATATAGCATTAGAAAGTTGTTGACTAACATAAAATATGGTGATTGCCTGAGTGAAGATAACTCAGGTTTTTGTTATCAGGGCACAACTATTAGTAGTCCAGTTCCCATCTCATCCTTATGTGCCGGCATCCAGCACCATGTTAATCTGGCATCCAGCACTGAATGAGGGCTCTCCCAAATCATACTTCCTCCAAATGCTTTCCAAAAAATGTCTGTCTGCCTTAAGATATAAACATGCAACAAAAAGTGTTGCAAGCACAATGAACATATTGTTTCTTTTCCATTACATTGTACTCGCATTGGCAGGAATTTTGTTAAGATTGAGTTTTATAGAAGTGTTGGGCTTTTTTGATTAATCATCAATGCTCTTGAAAATCTGTAACATTCTTTACTTTTTCAGGTAAAAAACTAAACAACACTTCTGTTTCCTTCCTTGACTTTTCACTTAAAGCTGTTTGAGAGTGAATGAATGAGTGAGTGGGTTATGAAGGGAGGATTGATGGAAATATGTTCAGGATCTCCAATCAGAATAATCCTGTAAACTTTCTTTTAGAGTGTTTATATTACAGGAAAAAACTACATTTAAAAACATGTTTTCCTGTTACTTGTGTTATTTCATGTTATTTGTCTTGCATGTTACTCATGTTTCCAGTTATGTTTTACTTGATTTTTGGTTCCACTATGTTTACGATCTGTGCATATTAAAATTAGTAAAAATGTTTTGGGTTATTCCACACCAATATCTGGGAAGATACTGAAAAAAAATTTATGCATTCTTATAAAATGTTAGCAGTTAGAAAATATCCTTCCTTTTTTTGGTTATCAGACTACTAGTACTATGTCACTAGGCAAGAATAAGACATTATCTGGAATATTATTTACAGATCTGGTAAATCATTTTGATAATAGTATTTAAATAAGACTAGATTCAGAAGAGGTTACTAGGATATATGAAGCCTATATTACAAGAATATCTAAAGCAATGTTGTTTCTTTGGCTTGATAAAATAAAGCTTGAGGAAGAGTATGATTGCTTTCCATAAATATTATTAAGTAGTTTACATGTAGCCTAAAGCTGGTTCTAAAAAGGACTTTGTTGTATACATGAAGGGATTACATTATGCACATATCTATGAAAGTAGGAAAAAGGGCCAAGCTTCTTGTCTAATCATTACTTTGAGTCAGTTTAATTTACATCTGTAACAGCTATGCATTTACTTTTGCTTTTCTCTTCTGGGCCTTATCATTCCTTTCTGTCAGGCAAGAATTATTCTTATTGTACCCTTCTCTCACTTTGTGTATGGTCTCCTACAACTATCAACTAGCCAATATTCCTAGGATTTACTTTATTTATTTATATTTAATTTCCTTCAACAAATCTTCCTTTTTTACAGTTCCATGGAAGCTGAACAAAGCCTTTTATCACTCTAATATTGTGCCTTTTTCCCAAGTATAAACTATAAGCATTTGAGTAGTTGTAAGTATATAAGGGGTGTTCAGTAGACAAATCCTTTGAATCAGTGTTCTTAGTAATCAGAAAATTACTATCTGCCTGTCTTCAAAAATTAATGGTATTTTTGTTATTCTTTTCTATTTAGAGACAGTCAGTTCCATAGTCCCTAAAAGTTTAAGATGGTAAGAAACTACCTGCCTCACTTGCAGGTTTGTTTGTTCATTAGCATGTGAACATCTGCTGCTCTGTAATTATTGAATGTAAAGAAGGTGGAATTTATGTATAATTCCATTTTACCTTGATGAGACTTCTTTTTTAAAATATGTGGGTTTTAGAGTCAGGATTTTTGCTCTTGAAAATACACATTACTTATTTTTATTTTATTTATTTTTGTAGACTGTATTCTAAAGGGACCCAGGTTTGTTATTGTAACTGAATTTTGTAGCTATTAGATGATATAGGAAAAAAAGTAGAGCTGAATCACCCTTCAACTTTATGATAGGAACAAACTGAACTGTACTCAGAGAGAAATGTAATGTTCAGATAGTTTCTACAATGTTGATACAGAACTTTGGGTAGGAACCTGAATCTAGCATCTCAGGTTAATAATGCAGTGTAGAGACCATGTTTTACATGATATATAAGTGTCTTGCTGCATAAAATTATTCTTCATTAATACACTGAAATGAGATACATTTTGTAGTGTATTATGTTATCAGTATGTCAGAAAAGCTTGAATGCATGTAGCACAATACAGATGTAACCACTCTTTTAACTTGATACTGACTTCATACTTTGAAATTTCTATTTTTTGGGGGGCACCGGGCATCGGTATTTTTTTATTTAAAATAAAAAAATGTATCAGCTTTGGTATTACTCTGGATAGATACTTTTTTATTCCAGTTGAAATCAAAAAGAGAAGGTGTGCCTTGAAGGCATCTGCTGTGAGCAAAGGATGGAGAGTTCAAGAAAACTACTCTGGCTCATTGGTGTTGGGATTTCAATTTGGACCTCCACAGTGTTGTTAAAAAGTGAACAGGAACCCAAGAGAGTTGCTGACTCTGGTAAAGTAAATTCCTCTTACAATCTTGATATATTTTTTCAAGTCGCTTTATAGAAACCAAAATAAGAACTAATGAAAATGTAAGGTAACATTATTTATGACTTTTTCGTGTCAGTATCAGTGTTTAAAAGTTAATAATTTGAAGTCCTACTGAAGATAAAGTTATTTGTGGTGCAGCTGCTGCCAGTGAACTATTCCTTTCCAAAAGAGCAAGAACAGGTTTAAAGGCCAATATGACATGCTTTAACCTTTTTATGCTTACTCAGTTTTGCAGACAGTAAAACTAGCTATCCTGGATCAGAGAGAGAACTCAGGAAGACTTAGAAAAATGTAGCTCTTATTTTATTTTTTTATTCTTTTTTAAAATCTTCTTAATGACAAATGTGTGATGGGAAAGGAAAGGGGAACTTATCAGGCTACCAATATATATTGATACATAAAAAATTGACAAGCATGAGGAGTTAACTCTGTTTATACGAAGTTAATTTTAGGATAAGAAAAGAGATGAAAGATTGTTTCAATGAATTCCTTGAACCAAATGATTTTGTCTGTCTTACAGAAAACTGAATGCCTTCTTGAAGCTTATGTTTTAAGCAATCCTTGAGGAATACGACCAGTTCATAGAACTGTTCTCGTTATGCAGAAAGGAACGGAAAAATAATTAAAACACTTGAAGAAGTTTTTTTATAAAGTCAGAAAGGAAACAAGGTCAAAAATTAAAGTCATACTTAAAGTATCAAACCAACAAGAGATTAATTTTTTTTTGCCAGCATCTGCTACAGGAAGGAGGACAGGACCACCAAAGATTTTGACTCTGCTAACTAACTCCCTTCATATAAATATAATTTGCTATGGTTTTCTGTGGTTCTATATCCAGTAAGAATGCCAGAAATCAGGTGATGAAAACATAAAATTGCTGGGAACTGCTGTAAAAAATTGAGCGTGGATTGAGGAGGGTAGGGCATTTGGAAATTCATGGTATGCTTCAGAACGCCACCATCCTGGTTCATGATAATTTTACATAACAGCCTGCAAAGGTAATTTTTCAGTTCCTTTTCTGAACTTACCACATTCCAAACTGTTAAAGTAATATTTCTTTTTGTCTCTGTTTGAACATACGTGTTCTCTATCCTGTTCACACATTCACTCTTCTATGGAGATGTAATGACATAATGACATTTCCTTATACATAGGTAATTCTTTCTTTCTGGCTTCTGTGTAGTTATCACCCTGACCTATTCCATGCTGTTATATAGACAGGACTTCTAAATCATAGTTTTCTTAAAACAGTAGGGTTTTCTGATCACTTTTGTTACTCTCTCTGTCATTTAGCACAGAGCACACCTGCTGCACTGGGATCTCTAAAGGCATAAATAGAATCCTTAGATAAAATTTATCTGCTAAAATATCTGCTCAGTGATAGTCTAGATACTAGTTTCCCTACATTGACTATAAACATGTGCTTAGACAAATAGGCTTGGTGTGAAAATTTGAGATCAAAATAACCATATTCAACTCTTCTTTCTAAATCCTAACAGAGCTGAAGTTACAGTTCACTTGGGAGGGCAAAAAAATATATGAATACATATATACATGTACACATATAGTCTCTTTTGTATTTCTTGTAACAAACTCTCCTGAATTCCTACATTGTTCCTGGACCATGACTTAACAGTCTCCAAAAGACATTGATTTAAGATGACTTGCTAGTATCACAAGGATTACACCTCTCTGAAGCTCAATGCCAAAGCTCTCATTCTTGTCAATAGAACTCAAGGGCAGCCATGATTTTTTAGAATAAGTATCTTTTATTTACAATGTTACTTGTTTCTGCCACTGCATTTGCTCAAGGGCTGTAATCTATGTACAGTTTTTGTTGTTCTCATTTAAAGCCATTGACATTGTGCTTAGTATTCTTTTACTTCATCTCTGACCCAGATTGATGGAAAATAGTCACTATTAATGTGTGGTTCTAGAAGCTTTTTTCAGGGGGAAAAAAACCCCAACAACATTGCTGGTGTGATATCATAAAAAAGGCTATCCTTGAGCTCAAAACCAAAGTTCTATTACAACAAATATCAACTAGAAATTTGCTTGAATTTACAAGTTCCAAATGCAAAACCCAGAAAAAGATTCAAGTCTTTAATTTAAGTCACATAGTATAAGAATAATAATCCAAATCTAGAAATGTTTTCTTGAGAGTTCTACTTACAGTCACTTCAGGACAACTATCTACTGTCATTTTTAATTCTCCAGGTGTCCACCTGGTAGACTGTTAATGTAATGTTCCTGTGTCATATCTGCCGCATACAGAGGTCTGGAATATCCTGTGGTTATTCAGATGGCACTCAACATCTATAGACACGGCAAATATATCCAACCTTGTAGTGTCAAACTGCACCTTCTCTTCCGATTCCATAATGCTTGTGGTATTGGCAATCCAGCTGTAGGGAAGGAAATAGGTGATTCTTTGTATCCTGAAGCTGGAAAGGAAAAAAAATACAGTTGAGTACTCTACTTATCTGTTATAAAAATCCTTTCTTTTTTTTCTGAGGTACCCATACTCTATACTGTGTTGAACACATATGCGGTTTTCTATTTGCATGCATTGTGTGTAGAGCTAGCATCCTGTTCTGGGTTATCTAGGGTTATCTGCTCTTTCACTCTAGATCCCAATTTTTCTTTATTTATACTGAAGACAAGTAGGTTTGTTGTGTAAGTGCATAGTATAGATGTCTGTATTTAGACCTTCTTTCCAAATACCAGGAGAGTTCAGGGCAGAACTCAGTGCCTGAGTAGCAACAAGGAGTTCTGCTGCATAGGGATGGCACTTGGTTCAGAAGTTGATACACAGGGCAAGGAAGTTCTGGTGATTTAGGCATCTCCAGCATGAGGGTGTTGTTGGAATTATCTTTCTAGATCCCTGTCATGAACAGTGAAGTGAATTTTTACCTAAATCTCATTTTCAGTGGGAAAGTATATACATTTACACTTATTGAAAGTCTTATCCTGCTTCATCTTAAGATCATAATAATGATCTTAAGATGTCCTGTATACTGTATATGTCCTGTATACTGGAAACCATACCTGCAGCCTTGTCATTCATTGCTGTAAATTGGTGTTTAAATTGTGACATGGATAGAAGCATTTTCATTTAACCAGTTATAAGTCAGTGTAACTGTAAATAAATTGACCAAATCTTTGCTGATTTACATCAGCAAAAGACCTATCATGCTGAATAGATTTAAAGATTAGTGAGTTCTATTGAACTGATAAAGGCAATTACTGTGATTTGTATGACACGTAGAAGCTTTCAGTATACTTACCACCAATTATAATGCAATGCAATCTAGATTTTTCTTGAAAAGGTACAAGAGATGCTGAATTTTGTTTGTTTGCTATTTTAAGTAAACAGAGCATTTATCACTAGTTCTGGAATGTAAACTAGTTGTTACTGCTTTGTATCTGCTGAAGAAATCAAGGTTTCATTTCATATATTAAGCAGGGTGAATCACATTGCATATGACACCTCTCCTGTGTGACAAATGTGTTTGTAAAATATTACTTGCACAGCATAATGGTAATTTGTCTACTCGGTGGCTGTAACAAACACATTACATTTTTGTTTAACAGTTATAATTCATCATTTCAATACACAAAATACACGCAAATACTTTATTTCTCAACAGGGGATTAATAGCATGTCAACGCTAAAGCTACATTTGTTTCTCAAAAGCAGTGTTACTAATCCATTCTTGTGTCTCTCCATAAGTAGGACCCAGGCTGTGGCTGTGGTACTGCATTTTTAAGAACAGTCAAAAATTATACTGAAGAAATGTGCTACATGAATGTTCCATGCTCATTTGAGCAGATGTAACACTCTGTGGAGATGTCATAGGAGACTTTCTTATTTAAGTCTCTTTGAGATAGGAATTGTGACTGCTTTATCTACATTTGCTGACATGAGCTTAGAAAACCTCTAAACATCTAAGTAAATATAAATTATTAAATCTCTTCTTCCCTGCACAACTTAGAATGTTTTGTTTGCCACAGCAGCTGTAAAAAAATAACCCCTAACTTTAGTGGACCAATAGTACAAGCAGAGAAAAAAATACTCTCATATTGCATGAAATATCTGCAATAGAATGTCTCAGTAGCAATATTTAAGATAAATAGAGATGTAAGTGCCTATTGTGGCTTTTCTGTGATGGACATGCAAGAAATGTTTTCAATCTAAACTGTTATATTAAACAAATGAATGATAATCATTATTAATCTTATTTAATGTTACTCTGAGATGATCTCAGCTGGGTTTTAAGATCTCAACAAGTATAGCACAGAAATTATCATCTTTATATGAACAAATGAGTAATTAAGGGTTGTGGATTTCTGAATAGGATTTCTTCTAGATTAGAAAATAAGAAGTAGGTTTAGTATTTCTTGAGACACAGCTGATATCTTTAATCTTGAGGCAGAAATTTAATTTTTCCTCATGTTTTTGGAATGGAATAGAATAATTATTTCAGTTGGAAGGGACCTACAACAATAATCTTTTCCACTTAAACACTGACCAAAATTTAAAGCATGTTACTAAGGGCATTATTCAAATGACTCCTAAACACTGACAGAAGTGTCCTCAGGAAGCCATAGAGAGCAATGAGGTCACCCCTCAGCCTCCTTTACTCCAAACTAGACAAACCCAAGGACTTTCCTTTTGTGAACCCAGGAACTGAGGTTAGACTAACAGTCTGCAGTTTCCTGGGTCTTTGCTCACACCCTTCTTGTGAATTGGAATAACTCTGGCTAGCTTCCAGTCAGAAGGAACCTTCTCAAACTCCCAAAATCTTTGGTAGATGATTATGGTCCTACCATAGCATCCACTATCTCCTTCAGTACCCTAGGATGAATCCCATGGAGTTGTGAACATTCAGTTGATATAATCAGTCCCTTATGATCACATCTCCCACAAGTCCTTCTCTGTTCACAAATAACAAGTCTTGGAGAACATCTTTCCTAATTGAGTCACTAAGTACTTGTGACAAGAAATTATTTTCAACAAACTCCAAGAATTTCCCAGACTTGCTTGTCACAACAGTATGGCATCTCCCATAAGGACAAAGGCTACCTGTCCAGAGATTTCTTCTAATTGCCTATGGAAGAACTCATCAGTGTTATCATCCTGGCTGGGCAATTGGTACTAGACATCCACTACAACCTTTTCTTTTGTCTTCTGTAACCCTGATTCTCATCTAGAGGCTATCAACCACACCATCACTAACTGTAAGGGCTGTACAGTCAAACATCTCCTTTACACACAGAGCAACTCCTCCACCTCACCTGCTTTACTTATTGTGTAAGCAACTGTATGAAAGTACTCTACTATATAAAAAATAAATAAGATTGCATATTTTTCTCTGTTCATATTGGGAATTATTATTTTTTTAAATCTAAAATTATCACCTCTCCACAAGTGGCTTTTTATAGTAGTAAGTTTTGGTTTATTTGTAAATAAAGGGAAGGTTTTTTAAAGGAGTAAGTTTTCTAGCCTGGTTCTCACCTCCCCTTATGTTGAGCCCTCATAATTTTGACTCGTTGTTCCCACAAAACAAACCGAAGAACCTTTTTAGCTGCTTACTAGCTGTTTAGTAAAGTTATTTATGGAAGTTTATAAAAGTAATATGTAAGATAATTTGATTCTGAAAACCACATGATACAAGATGCTGATCTGATGTAAATGCACTCTGCCGGTTCAAATCCTTTCAGAAATTTAGGGTGGATTATCATTGTACTGTCAGGCTTTATGCATGATCAAATATTGTTTGTACATGACTTTTTAACTTTATGCTAAATCAGGTGTTGTCTGTCCTCCTACAGTTGACATAAAGAGAACAAACATTTTGTATTGTGTAAGCTCTGGCTATTTCAATAGAAACACAGTGTGGATCAAAGGTGTTTGTTTGATGTAGTGGCTCAATAGATGTAGGATTTACAATCATGAAACTAATCTGAGACAACCCCTGCTCCACGAAATCAGTAAAACTATCCCTAATCTATTATATTAGCATATGTTTCTGCAGAATTGAAGTTTAATATGCAGCAATCAGTGTCAAGGGCAATATAATTTCACATAGCAACTAATTTGAGGTTGTCAATGGCCTTATATAAAACTGCTGAATATATTGAACAAGAAAATATGTAGCAGTTTAATGTATATTTCTTTATTCCTTCATGTTTCTTAGGAAGATGTCTTTCTCCATCACCTCCTTTCCTCTTGTCCTGGGATTTGCCAGTCTATATGGAAAGGAGATTAGTACCTTCACTAGTTGTCTACTGTCTCTGTTCAGTGCCAATGAAGAAGGGCCTCTTGAATGGGATCTGAAGCATTCAAGAAGCTGAAAAATGTGTATTTATAAGTAGCCAGTGGGTTAGCTAACTGTTATGGGCAAGTTCTATAATTTCACCCCTCGTAATTTCCTTTATATTGAGCTGATATTTGTAAGAATTTGCTTTTATTTACTTGAAATACACAACCTGCAATTCCTCTTCTCATGTAGACTTCACTGACAGCATTTTTTCAAAGACTGGATATTTGTGCGGTGATAGACAGAGAGGTGTTCATGCTACTGTCCCTATCTGAGAAACAGGAGACTCAAGTGAAGTTCCTGATCAGGCTTAGTAGACTGATAGTCAATATCTTTCTTCCTGTGCTAATTTGGATGATGGAATTGGGACTTATTTAATCCTTTTGAAAATGTGCCATTATATACACACAGATACACATAGATATAGTCTACATAAAAACATGATTAACAGGGGAAAAGAGAAAGTATATCAATAAACACACATTCTTCTTAAATAGGTTGGTTTGAGTTCTTCTCAATATTTGATATTGTATTTATAATTAATAACTCAGCACTCAAAGACGTACCATGGAGATAAGGAGTTTCTTTTGAATATGAGGAAACTAATGAATAATTCTGATAGTGGAAATATAAAGCAATGAATCATTACTTGGGGAAGGTAAGGAGACTTAATATACAAATTTAGAGAAATAAGATTTCAAGTGGAGATCAGTGATTGGTGGTATTCCTCAGGGCTTGGTATTAGGACCAGTATTCTTTAACATCTTTGTCAGTGACGTGGATGGTGGGATTGAGTGCACCCTCAGCAAGTTTGCTGATGGCGTCAAGCTATGTGGTGTGGTTGACATGCTGGAGGGAAGGGATGCCATCCAGAGGGACCTTGACAGGCTTGAGAAGTGGACATGTGCAAAACACATGAAGTTCAACAAGGCCAAATGCAAAGTCCTGAACATGGGTTGGGGCAATACAAAGCACAAATACAAGTTGGGCGGATAATTTATTTTAAACAGTCCTGAGAAGGACTTGAGGGTATTGTTTGATGAAAAGACCAACATGAGCCGGCAATGTGCACTTGCATTCCAGAAAGCCAAGAGTATCCTGGGCTGCATAAAAAGAAGCATGACCAGTAGATCAAGGGAGGTGATTCTCCCCCTCTACTCTGCTCTTGTGAAACCACACCTGGAGTACTGTGTCCAGTTCTGGAGTCCACAACATAAGAAGGACATGGAGCTGTTGGAGTGAGTCCAGAGTAGGGCCACAAAAATGATCAGAGGGCTGGAGCACTTCTTCCATGAAGACCAGCTGAGAGACTTGGGGTTGTTCAGCCTGGAGAAGAGAAGACTCCTGGGAGATCTTCTAGCAGCCTTTCAGTACCTGAAGGGGGCTACAGGAAAGCTGGAGAGGGACTTTTTACAAGGGCATGTAGTGATAGGACAAAGGGGAATGGTCTCAAATTGAAAGAAGGTAGATTGATATTAGATATCAGGAAGAAATTCTTTCCTGTGAGGGTGGTGAGACACTGGAACAGGTTGCTCCCTCCCTGGAAGTGTTCAAGGCCAGGTTGGATGCTTTGAGCAACCTGGTGTAGTGGAAGTTGTAGCTGCCCATGGCAGGGGGTTTGAAACTATGTCACCTTCAAGGTCCTTTTCAACTGAAGCCATTCTATGATTCTATGATTAACCTACTTGGTAGATTGAAAAGGTGAAAATTATTCAGACAGACACATTCTGAAAGTAAAGTGATTTTTTTTTATTGTTTCTTCCTTGCTTCAGACAATTGTGATAATAGGAATTACTTTTCTACTAACACAAAAAATTATCTTCTTTGTATCTGGATTGCATCCAGTTTAAATAGCTACATCTCCAAGTGGATGCAGGACAAATTTATGCTAGATGAGCTTCTTTAAGATGGATATATGTTTATGATTACTGTTTTAATAGAACAAATGGAAACCTTTCAACGATAAAACATTAATTAGAAGTTTTGTGTAAGAGCTATGCTAACACAGAAGCACAGAATGATGGGGTTATGAATGCAATTTCTACAAGAAATACTAGCTAAATTTAACAGTTAAACTTGAAATAGATAGACAATTATGTTCCTAGAGACTTTTCAGCCTATCTGTTCTACTTCAACATGTATAATATAGGGACATCTATTTAAGAGAGAGAAGCACCTGCCCAACACAAGTCGATCGGTGAACATGGTATTTTCATACCTGTGATTTTTATTCTTTGATCTGAATGGGAACATGTGATACCTGACAGATACTTTTATTTGCATTTTAAAAAAAATATCTTAGATACATTAATAAAAAAGGTAGGGAATATTGAGGCTTGTAGCTAGTGGTGTCCCACAGGGGTCAGTACTGGGTTCAGTCTTCTTCAACATATTCATCAATGACCTGGATAAAGGGACAGAGTGTACCCTCAACAAGTTTGCTGATGATATCAAACGGGCAGGAGTGGCTGACACTGCAGAAGTCTGTGCTGCCATTCAGTGGACCTGGACAGGCTGGGGTGTTGGACAGAGAGGAATCTCATGAAGTTCAACAAAGACAAGTGTAGAGTTCTGCACCTGGAGAGGAAAAAAACCATGCACCAGTACAAGTTAGGTGTTGACCTGCTGGAAAGCAGCTCTGTGGAGAAGGTCCTGGAAAACCTGGTGGACAACAGGTTGATCATGAGCTGGCAATGTGCCCTTGTGGCAAGAAGGCCAATGGTATCCTGGGTAGATTAAGAAGAGCGTGGACAGCAGGTTGAGGGATGTTCTCCTCCCCCTCTATTCTGCCCTAGCAAGGCATACATCTGGAGTACTGTGTTCCGTTCTGGGCTCCCCAGTTCAAGAAAGACAAAGAACTACTAGAAAGAGTACAGCAAAGGGCTACAAAGATGATTAAAGGACTCTCTCTGATTAGGAGAATCTCTTATGACAAAAGGCTGAAAGACTTGAGTCTGTTTAGCCTGGAGAAGGGAAGACTGAGAGGGGATGTTACCAATGCTTATAAATGCAGGGTGGGTGTCATGAGGATGGGGCAAGACTCTTCTCAGTGGTGCCTGGTGAAAGGACAAGGGGCAATGGGTATAAACTGGAACACAGGAAGTTCCATCTGAACATGGGGAAAAGCTACATTACTTTGAGGGTGACAGGGCACTGGAACAGGCTGCCCAGAGAGGTTGTGAAGTCTCCTTCTCTGGATACATTCAAAACCTGCCTGGGTGTAATCCTGTACTTCCTGCTCTAGGTGAACCTGTTTTAGCGGGGGGTTTGCACTAGGCGATCTCCAGAGGTTCCTTCCCAACCCCTACCATTCTGTGAATCTCTGATTTTGTGATTCTGTAATAATCAGGGGATTTATTTTCCTAACTCTGTTCCTACAATAATAAAGAAACTTAGCATTCTTCCTTCCCTTTTAATAATACATATATATTTGGACTGTGTTACACCAAACATAGAAAAGTGCCAAATAGTTTATACAAATAGCTTTGAAATAGCTCCTGTAAAGTACAAGAAAAGAAATTCTGAATCAGAATGAGTGTAAAAAAATTTTTTAAAAGTGAGGTGTTTTTGAGAAAACTTATCCCTCATATAAATGCTATATAGCGTGTTGATAAAGAATTGGAACAATGTTTGTATAATTTAAAAAAACACTTGGAGGGAATATGTTTGCAAAAATTATTTTCTTTATTATGCATTTTTTATGTTAATACACATTATATTTTTGTACCACCAGTTCTAGTTTAGATGAGAAAGATTTAAATCCCTCAGGCAGAGAAGGATCTTCAATTCTTTCATGCACTAAATGAACACACTAAGCACAAGACAAGATTAGTGTTAGAGGAACAAGATAACCAAAGTTCTGGCTGACAAAACACAAAGCTGTTTTACCTTCCCAAATGTGCTCTTTCTGCTATCAAGGAATAGCTCCTGTATGTTTCTTATGAAACTAATATCCTAATTAGTATCAGCAAGCTGTAAATAGGAAAATGCAAGTGAGAATAAGTGAGAACATTTTGGCTAAACATGAGAAAATATTATAATTTTTTTCTTCCCCCCCACACCCTTCTGAATATAGAGTACATTCTAATTAGTTCTGTGTTAAGACATCAATAATTCAACATTTCTTTCTTTAACAACTAGATAAATCCAAACACCTTTTTGGGTTTTTATCTCTGAGTTTAGTTGAAGGGGATTTAATCTCCCTGAATTAACAAAAATCAAAGCTAATTTTAAAAGCTTGACAGGATAAACTAGGTTTGATTAAGAGATAAAGAAGCCTTATATTAAGCAATTTTTCAGTTCATATGTGTGAGTCCTATAAATTATGTAAGTCTTTGAAAGTCTGTATAAGAATTCAAGTGAGAGGTCATTTTCTTGTGGACAGAAGACAGACTCTAAGCTGTTTTGAAATGGGATAAAGAGAAAAGAGGATAGAGAAGGAAAGACCCAAAGGAAGTTTAGGTTTATTTCACACTTGTGCTAAGTATGAGGGTTGTACTTCTCTATTCCATTCCTAATCTCTTGTGAAAACTAGTTATGTTGGTGGAAAAAGCTTGCCAGCTTGGGTCCAAGAGTGAAGTGAGGGGGAAAAGGTTTAATTTTCAGGTCTCTTCAAGTTGTTTTTGAATGAAGGCAGAAATATATTGATTTTGTCAATGAAAAATGTGGTTACTATAAGCACATATCACGAAGTAAATGGTAATTAAAATATATTTATTAGAGATGCTAATACTTACCTATACTATAAATATGTTTTAGAAGAATATCCCTGTTCATTAATATTAAAGCAAGGGAATCAGGGAATCTTCATGAGAGAATTTTTGTCTGCAGTTTTATCATTTCAGATTTCTACTTAAGGATATTAGGCGTTCTAATGTAAAATGTCCAACCCTTAAAAAGTTATAATTCAATAAGCCTTTGGCAAATACTATGTTAAATGATAAATCAAATTTTGTGTCAAATTTTTGTTTACATAAATACAGACAAAATAAAGCTCTACTTCTTGATATATCAGCATTTACTATACTTACATTTACTCTTAATATTGTATCGGTGGGCTCTTAACTACATCATCCATCTTAACTACATCATTCCAAATTCAAATAACTAGAAATATTGCCCTTCATCCACATTGATGTACTTAATATGAAGTGGCAAAATACTTTGGTGGTTTGAAGAACAGCCCCACATTCCTATTTATGTTCAAGCAAATTCTTGATTTTGAAGGTTTTTTTTGTTGCTTGTTTTTAATTCCTTTGGTATTTCTGTAATCAGGAATCACATATTTTAAGAGTTACTAATGATTATGATTGGAGTAGAGACTCTTCCCCTGTAAAAACTGACAGTTCTGCAATAAGAGTAATTTAAAAGAGACTGACTCGTGAGAAGTCAGTTGAGGAACTAGTATCATCACAATATTCAAAGCAATTCTTGAACAACCAAACAAAACAACATATATCCTTACAGAGTCTCAGATGGGTATAGGTGTTTGGGTTTTTTTCTATTCTATGTGGAAATGTTTTCATACCTGGGCACAAATACTCATGTTATATGCAATGAAAAGAGCATGTTACTTTTGAAAACATTCTTCATCTGTTTTAAATTAATTTGGATCTGGTTTTGCTATATACTTTTTAGAATAAAAAGTAAGAACACCAAGCACATTGCATTCAGGCTCTGATACACATATAAACTACTACTAAGCACACTTTCACATAGAACAGTTACTTTTCTTTCTGGAGAAATACCTAGTTGAGAGAGTTTTTCTGGAAACTCTTAATCATTACAAGTCTCTGCCTGAATACTGGATCATTTTTATAGTCTTGACTTGCCTTTGTACCTGTTCACACATTATTTCTCTACCTTATTGTTGATACTACATTGTCTTTATTGATTTAATTATGTGTGTACCTATTTGATTCAATAACTGTGAGACAGATCCTAATTTTATTCTAGTTTAGTTAAGAACACATGCTGTGCTCTTCCTAGGGGAAATATAGGTAAAATGACCACCCTGCAATATTTTACAATTCTGATTTTTTATTTGTTTTCTGTTTATGATTTAGTATATGTATTTTAAGCTTACAGAAGCAATAACCAAAGTTTGAGGGATTTTTTTTTTTCCTCCAGACACAGTTGAGACTTAAGGAAAACTGACAAGGATAATTTTTCTCTCCCTGTCTAATAGATGCACTGAAGCCACAAAAAAATGAGAGAATGTGCAGACAAGAAGATAATCATAATGGTTTCTTGGAGTGTAGATGGCACAACATCACAACCATGTCCAGTTAGGTCATCTTCAGTGCAGCTTTTGGAGAGTGTGTCAATCACTGCCTTCTATCGTAAATTCTCTTGCTTTAATCTAGCAAGAAGGTAGAAGTATTTATTGTCAGTCTACAGTACTTCAACTTCTATGAGAAAATTTGCAGCTCTTATTACGGTTCACGACCTCTATCTCTCAGCCTCATTCAGTACAACACATGGTATGTTTACACATGCAGCCTGTGTACTACTGGCACAATCCATTTGTTGTGTGTTATGGTTGCTTTTTCAGACTCATTTATAGAAAGCTGAATAGAACAATGTAATTTGCTATAAAATGTAAATCTTTGTTCCTAAAACACAGATAAAGTTGAATGTACTGCAGAGTTATATATGATTTCAGCCTACTTGCAAATGTGACTGCATAGTGGTGATAAAAGGAGAATATTACAAACAGGTCATGGTAATATGCTGATCAACTGAAATATACCATGTGCATGGGGGTTTCTATTTCTCCCCAAATTGTAAGACTGAAAGCACAATGTACTGTTCCATTTCTACCACTTTTACCCTGCACAGCCAGTTACATGAAGTCACTCGAAAAAACTGCTTTTCTAGAATGACTTACAAGAGAATTTCAATTTCAGTAGTGTTTCTTTTCATAGATTTCGTAATTTTCAAACCCTAAGAGATAATGCACCAGTGGTTAAAGACAGTGCTGAAATGCTTCATACTGTGACCTGTTCCATTTATCACTGGCTTCTTTCCTGCTACCCCTAAGATATTCAGACATTTTCTCCTTGTCTTTGTAAAATTCTATAGGATTATTACAAACAAATTTTAAGTCTTCATAGCTTTCATTCACCCTCTCGTGGGAATGGTTTCACTAAGATGTACCAAAGGTCCGGTTAGGCCATAATTCTTTCACTGCCATCACAAACTAGTGATGCATAGAAGAAAGAGCTGATATACAGTGATAGATCCATCAATATACTCTCTTAGCATCTCAAAATCCAGTTTGCATGGATTTTATGGGAAGAGGCAGCATGATTGTGCTTATTAAACACTGATAGATTTCTCTTTCATGAATCTTGCTTATCTGATAGTATGTTTGCTCTCAGATAACATGACAACTTTTGGCATGGTCCTTGTAAATGGCAAGTCTTCTGATGCACTCTCAAAATTGAAAAAGAGTGGGGCTGGATACTGAACTATGGCTTTTGGATTAGCCGGTGAAATGCTGACTTTTCAGCTGATAGTTTCCTATGGTGTTGGTAGACTCTGTTTTGGAGATCCTGTCTTCCAGATAAGGCAGAGTGAATCCTAGGCAGGTGGGGTAGAAACTCTTTGCTTGTCCAAATTCTCTAGAAAATTTCCCACACTGTATAGTTAAAAACTGTTCAGCTGAAGTTCAGTAGACAACTAGGTTCTTTAGAATGACCTGATCTCAGGTGTCATAAGGCAGCAGGAGGGTTACAAATGTTCATAATGTGCCAAAAAGTACATGCATCTCTGCCAGGTAGAAGACTAAGAGGTAGATCATTCTTATTTCCACTTTGTTTTTTGTCATCAATATGACCAGTAAGAAATACGGAAGTCCTTCCTCGCTTCCAGATAATGAATAAAAGTACTGCAAATAATAAAGCATTTATCACCTCTAGTCCATAATTTGATTTTCAGGATAACATTTTAAGCATTTTACAATATTCTTAAACTTTTATAATGATTGCATTTATGCCTTTTATTCAATTATGTTTATTCTGTTTAGTGTGTAGGTGTAGAAAAAAACAAGATAAGTAAAGAAAAAGTAGTAAATGGATTCAGGAAATGAGATATTCAAAACTACATATATTTTTTTTTTAAGCTGGATAAATTGAGTTATATATCTAACAATAGACTTTCCATATATCTAATAATAGACTTACATGCTCAAAGTCTCCTATAAATGTTTATTCTGAGGCAGATAATTTTTGTGAAGGTGTTGGGATTATTTTAAAAAGGGTGAAGGATATATTCATGGGCACAAAAACTATTTGAAGTAAAGAAAACATAAACAAAGGCACATTGGAGGTTTTTTCAGTTGTTCTGATCTATACTGATTTTCTTACCTAAAATAAAAATCCATAACGTGACTTCATACCTCAGAGTTTGCTTGCTGAAATGTCTTAATGCTCCTGGTCTCAATTTTAGCACTCAGCAGCCTGGTAATGAAATGCTGAACACGGAACAAAATAGATGGAATGTAAAATCTAAAATGCAAATGCTTACCACATACAGGGATTAGCATGTATTATTCTAACTACAGTTTCACTGCAAATTCAGTGAAGGGTGAATGGAAAGGGTTTGAAATGTTTTATCAAGTATGCACTTTCTAGAATGATTTCAATTCCTCAAGGTAGGCTGAAATTGGATGAAAATTTCTTTAAACAGGAGAGGACCAGTGCTTTAGAGAGTCCAGAAGACTGTAAGAAACTCTGAACTGTAGAGCAGAACTAAACAGAGAAACTGCCTTCCTTTAAGATTAGGGTTTAGGAAAGTTAAAGATCCACCAAACCTGAAAGGGAAATTATCCAGAATTATTCTTCAGACAATATGTGTTGTTCAGTGTCCAGACAGAGTGAGACAAGAAACTAGGAAACAGATCACAGAATCACAGA